>KL647310.1:1155399-1437224 GCA_000727475.1 Sarcocystis neurona | reverse complement strand
TCCTGTAGTCCCGGTGTTCTCAACAGTTTTGGGTCGACAGGCTTCTGCCGACGAAGTGAAAGATCCTTCTTACTGGGCTCAGCAGGTGGTGTGCCCTGTGCGTTTTCGTGAAGCCTTCCATGCTGCTTACGACAGTGTTTCGCGGTGCGTCTGTCTCTTCCTCGAGATTGGTCCCAAAAGGGTTCTTTCAAATTTGGCACTTGTGTGCGCCCACTCGAGGGTCGGCCCGCAGCCCCTCTTTCGTTGTGCAATTGAGGAATTTAACACCGCTTCCAACCAAAAGATGTTGGAAGCACTACGGAAGCTAGCAAACACGACGTCGAGCCGAGAATACCTGTGGGACCACAGGTATGTCCCGTAGACTTCAACGGACTGTGCACTACTATGTCAGCTAGCAATTTTCGTTACAGCAGAACTGCGTTCACTTTTTTTATTCAATGTCTACGGTGGAGGGCGAGGAACGGCGGTGCACCTTCCGACGTATACAGTTGTCAACGCACACTGAACGTTTCACTGCGTTCCCCTTTAACCTGCGCGTTGATAGATATTCGCGATGAAAAAATTGTTCGGCTTGATGCGACCTGTATAATGGCGTTGGGTGCATGTGCTCGTTGCCCAGAGCGGAATACCCTTTAGCACGCCGATCCCAAGACAACACCGTCCTGGCCGAGGCTGCAGCACATTTGCGCGTGCCTAGGGCGCAACACTTGCAGACTTGCTTGTGGCAAGAAAAGTGGATTAAATGTAAGGCACACGAGAACTACGGTGCAATGGCTGAAAACCCCAAGGGAGATGGGTGGATACTCGCAGGTGTGCCTGCAGATAAAATACCGCTGGTATCTCGATGCTTGACAGAGCTGGGTATGAATACTTCCCGCATCTGCGCTTGGGGATCTGTGGAGTCAGTAGATACATTTCAACAGGTTGTCACCGGACGCCGCTGGCGTGGTATCTTGGTGCTTTGCGGACTTTGGCAAACCGTCCCTGAGGTGGATTGCGTGTATGAGACAATTAGAATTCTACGGTGCTACACAGCTCTTAGGACGAGTCCCGTGGACACACGCGTTCTGGTTATTACCTGCGGGGCTCAGTTGGGGCTCGCTGACTCCTCAAATGCAACAGGAGTTCAGATTCTGCCGAATATTTGTTCTGTGCCCCCCAGGCACTCCGGGCTTTTGAGTCTCTGCCGCACCGCTCGACTCCAGCTGGAAAGATTGTGCAGGCGTTTCGTGCCTCTACAGTATATTGACATAGGCGAAGCATCTGACCTCGTTGAGAAAGAAGGCGGGCTCAAGGAAATCATCCAGTGTGCTGTGCGATGGGCAAAAGTGTCAGATGATGCTTGTGCAGGGTCACAGGAAGATACGGCTGTGATGCAGAATTTCGAAGGAGAGGTTCTTTTACACGGGGAGTCGTTCTACGTCCCACGGATTGCAAGCTGTCCTTTCTTTAGCGTTACTAGACCAGAATTAGTGAAACCTGGAAAGGTGTGGATTATCACTGGGGGCTTGGGTGGAATAGGCCTGGCTGTGGCATTGTGGCTTCTGCGGCAAGGCGTATCAAAAATTCTTCTCGCTTCGCGCACTGGCGTGCCCACAGCAGCTCTGAGCTGCCACCCGCTCTGGCTCGACTTGCAAGCGGAGAACTATCGCACGCGGGTAATCTATCACAAATGCAATGTGTCCGACATCGAGCAAGTTCGCGGGATGTGTAGTCGAGCACTGAATGAGGGCACTATTGGAGGACTGTTCCACTGTGCTGGCTTCGAGGGCAAAGCGAATCTTGACGATACTACGGAAGCAGATGTATCTTCCGTGTACGCTGCGAAGGTCGCTGGCGCTTGGAACCTCCACCAAGTCTGTGAGGAGATGCAATTAGATTCGCAATTAGATGCATTCGTTCTTTTTTCTTCAATATCTGCCTTACCTGGTAATGATGCGTTCCCTGTTTACGCGGCGGCAAACTGGTGCCTGGATGTCTTAGCCAGTTTCCGACGCCTCAAGGATCGGCCGGCAAAAAGCATTCAGTGGGGTCCGTGGCTTGATGTTGGGATGGCTGCGCGCACTACAAATTTCAAACGAATGATGGCCTCTCGTGGACTTGAGGGGTTCCACAACGACGAAGCGCTACAGATACTTGCAGCGGTTTTGCAAAACAAAAGCTGCCCCTCTGTAATAGCTGTTCGAGTGGAATGGAGGAAGTATGCCAACCTTTTCGGCGCATATCCTCCCGCGTGGCTGAGTGATGCTTTGCCTGAAGAGAGCAAAAGGGCAAGCGTAGGGCACAGAGGTCACAGCGCTGGTGCGGCTGATCTTGAATTTGGCACAGTACTTGCTGCAGTGCTTAGGACAGCTGCTGCAGTGTCCAACAGAGGGACACAATTGTCAGAAAGTACTGAGCTGGCATCGTTAGAATTAGACTCTTTGGGATCTGTAGAGCTCAGGAACTCTCTGCAAGAAGCACTCGACATCAAATTGCCTGCAACACTGCTGTTAGAATACCCCACGCTGAGAGACGTAGCTACGTATATTGTAGAGGCGACCGGACCTCGGATGCAGGTGGAAATTCCTAAATCCCGTATGCAACAACCTACTATAGATCAAGATGCCGGTTATGCAGTTGTCGGGATGGGATGTCGCATTCCTCGAGACGCCAAAACTCCGGAAGAATTTTGGCAGATGTTATTAGATGAGGTTGACAGCGTTGGAGAGATACCCATGCAGAGGTTCAATATTGACGCCTTTTTTGATCCGGATCCAGAGTTTGACAAATGCTACGTGCGAGAAGCTGCCCTACTGGAGTGCCCAGATCGCTTCGACAACGAGTTCTTTAACCTCACTGAAAAAGAAGTACTCAGCATAGACCCCCAACAACGTATGTTGCTGGAAGTGGCGTACGAAGCCTTTTGGGAAGGCGGTTTTAACAAACAGTCTCTAACTGGCAAAGACTTTGGAGTCTTCTGCGCTGCATACAATAACGACTTTCAGTTTACGAATTTGACCCGTGGAAAGTCCAGAATGTGCGTAGACAGCGGAAATGGTTGCATCCCCTCTCTTGGAGAAGCCTCGGGATACCCTGAGCCAGGCGGATTCATGTGCTTCATTCCAAATCGTGTGTCATATTCGTTTGGAATCACCGGCCCCAGCATAGGCATCGACGCCGCATGTGCATCGGCTTTGGTAGCATTTGACGCAGCAGTTACAAAGTTGAAGCGTTCAGCATGCTCTGGCGCTCTGGTCGGTGGAGTTAACTTGATTCTTAGTCCGACCTTCTTTTTGGGCGGTTGTAAGGCCCGTCAATTTTCTCACGCTGGACGTTGCAAAACCTTTGATCGTGACGCTGATGGACTCGTAAGGGGGGAGGGCTGCGGAGCTGTGTTTCTGCTACCCCTTGGGACGGCTCGTGAAAAAGGACTTTTCGTACACTCGGTCGTCCGTGGCTCAGCGACTTGTCATTACGGCCAAGGCTCCAGACTGACAGCACCCAACACTCGATCCCTAGCACGAGTGCTCCATCTGGCACTGGATGACGCGCAAGCGCTGCCAAATGATATTCGCTACTACGAGGCGCATGGGACAGCTACCGTACTTGGAGATATCATTGAAATGTCTGCAGTGAAGGAGGTCTTTCAGCCTGGTAGAGATCCTCGCTGGCCTCTTCATATGGGGACCGTACATAACAACATCGGACACTTGGATGCTGCGGCGGGTATCGTGGCGTTCATAAAGACAACGCTGTGCATCAAACACAAGCACGTGCCCGCGAACATTCACTTTGTTACACTTCATCCTGAAATTCAAGGAATAGACGAGCATCTAATCAAATACACGCGTGAGGCCCAACAGATAAGACACTCTGATACGGACAGACCATTGTTAGGGGCGAATCTGGCTTACGGTATGGGAGGGAGCGTTGCAGCAGTAATCACTGAGGCTGGCGACGAAGAAAGGTTCCGAAGTACACCGGTACGTCTGACTATCTGTAAGACTCAACCATTGCGCTTGAGACAAAATAAACACATGACACCTCGGTCGGAACTACCGTTACTAACTGTGCACAAAGTTCACCCTACGCTGTCGCAGACTGAGGATGACTGCACTCTCTGACATTGTGAGCTCAGGTGACGCGGCCAGTGTGGAACAGCCGATCGTTTCCGCTGGACACACAGCAGTATGTATTCTTGATGGGGTGTATGGAGAAGCTTGCCCTCGATGACACCCCGTCCCCACAGGAAGACGTAGTGCGAATACTCCAAAGCCTCTCAAGTACCGCCCTGAACATAGAATACCTCGACGCCCTGCGACCAGCGAAACAGTGGGACGACATGCGTGCGGTCTTCTTAACAGGCGCGACGGGATTTATTGGCGCGCAGCTACTCATACACCTCTTGCAGGCTTCGCACAAGAATTGTGGTGAGGGGTTTAAAATTTACTGCCTGATCCGGGGGTGTAATCAGTCCCATGGACTGTGTAGGATCAAAGAATCCCTAGCTCACCGTAGTATCCCGTGGAACCTCGAATACGACAGGAAAATCATACCAGTGATTGGAGATCTTGAAGAGCGCAACATGGGCATCAGTAAAACACTGATGAACTATCTTCAGCAGACGATCGATGTTGTCTACCACGCCGCAGACAAGGTGGATTTCGGTGCGCCCTACGAAAACCTTCGAAAAGGCAATGTCATGTCTATCTTACCGATACTGGAACTCTGTACCACGTACAGGGCCAAGCCGCTTCATGTCATATCCAACTTTGCCCCTCATTTACAGTATTTCTGCGCATTTACGAACGACCTTGATGTTCCACTTGAGGAGTGCATATCTCCGTGCCTAACTCCCCAGCAAACTGGCCGTCTAGAACAGCAGATGCCACCAGGAGTAATAGGGTATCCTTGGTGCAAATGGGTTTTAGAAGAAGTGCTGGGTCGTATGAAGACAATCCTGCGTTGCCGTTTTGCGCAGGAGAGGCCGCAGGACAGCTTCACCGATTTCGCTCTATCTAGGCTTCCAGTTTCCGTATACAGGCTTCCGAATTCATGTGTATACTACGGCAGTGGATACACAGATTTCAGGAATGCATCACTTTCTCTCATTCTGGCAGCCATGGAAGAACGCCTGATCCCACCTGGCGTCCTACCCGTCGGGGGACCATTCCTGACGTCACCAATTGACATCTGCGCTGGTATAGTAGTTTCACTGTCGAGAAAGGACTCGAAGGCGCATGACGTTTACAACATAGTATCCCTTGAAGGTGTACGTAGAGAACAATTTTTGCAGGTGGCACGCTGGATATTCGGAGGCGTCTCCACCTGTTCGGTAGACGAGTTCCTGCGCCGCGTCGACAAGAACAAGGAATTTTCGCCCGCACGGAGTCTTAGAGCTCCAATGAGGGTAAGCTACAGCAATTGACGCGAAAAACATGATGCGCTGGTGGACTACAGCGGCTCCATTTCACAGAGTCATGTAAAGCTCAACTGTGTGTGACGCTGTGCTTCGATTACAGTATTGGAGACGGTACTGGTTCTCTTCTGGCACTGATCGGGATAATCCAGTGCCGATTTCTACTACTCACGTTGAAGAAGATTTGCCAGGCGCCTCCCGTCAATTCCCTACGGTCAAAGATGTTTGGTTAAAAATGCTGTCGTACAAGTAAGGTAGTACCGCTTAACCTGCTCTTGTGGTATCATTACAGACGACTGAGTCGCATACTTCGATTCGTATCCACTACCCTCCTGTGATCTTGTCTGCAGCGTTGCCAACCACGCCATCGTCAGGGATCCATTTCGTCTTGCAATTCCTTTCGACGTTCTGAAGCAAACCGCAACAAAGGCATTAAGAGAGTTGGACTGGAACACTCTTCCTGTGGAAACGTACTCACTGCTACAGGAGGCATCGAAAGCGGAAGAGCCTTCCGACTTTCGTAGCATGCAGAAGTATTTGCTTACCAGCTCCCGATGAAGTTTGTACGATGGTCTACGGTGCAGTGAGCGTTTGTGACACGACGGACGTACGTTTCGTTTCTTGCAAAGTCGTATTTACAAGTGTGGCGTGTGGATCGCCTCAGCAAATTGAGAAAGATAAAATATAAAATGTGGCACCGTTTGTCGTGAGTCGGACTCGGAATTCGTCGGTAAAATTGTGGCACGGGAGCCACCACACCAGCAGAATATCGTAGAGGCATCGAGATGACCAGATTGTAATCCAACGTACAAATACTACGATTTTTCCTGGGTCGAATTCGCACTCGACACCTGCGCCTCCCGAGCGTCAACGGTTAGGAGATTAGAGCTCTTGCACTGGCAACACCGAGGACAGGACGGCATACACTAGTTCAATTGGCACATAGCCAGCGATCCTCCATCGATTTCCAGTCGGTATTCGCATCCCGAAAACGTTTGGTCTAATTCTGCAAAAGAGTCGGTGCCGCGCAGCGGAATTTTGGTAGGCAACTGCTTCATCAATGAGAGACTGTTCATACACCGGCTTGCGCATTTACACGTGGGCGAGACTAGTGTCTATCAAGGATTAGGTAACTACGAAATTGTAGGAGCCTAGCTGAACCAACAAAACCAAGCAGTAGTACCAGGCACTTCACGCAGTTGGCACGTCCCTGATTTTACACTGTATATCACGCTTGAGGACGGCTTTCTTGGACATGAAGATGCTAGCGATCTGGGATGCCCTACCGATTTTTGCAGCTTTGGGACTAGGACGACATTTTCACGAGCCAAACGTCACAAGGGTGCTGCGCGGTGCTGGCGCAGCACACAGTCACGAGTGCACTGGCTTGTCCAAAGACTCATGCAATTTTACTCATTTTTCCTGAGACAGTATTTCGTTTTCAAAGTGAGGGGGTCTCCACAGACGCGCGCCAGCAGGATTTTCGTTTCACGATGTGTAGGTACTCCACCTGTAATGCAAAAATTTGTCAGGTTACCACCTGCAGAGTGGATTCCATGCAGACTACGCGCAAGCCGGGGGATGCTCTTCAAAATAACGAAGACGCGCTTTCCTGGTAGTGCAACAGTAGTCGGCGCGGATTACCGTCTAGATGCTTTGGCACCTTTTGTACGCTGTCGGGTGCGCCGCACGAGGGAGACCTCCCCGCTGGGATAACGGCCGCGTCTGTTGATGAGCAATGTAGTTGTTCAGCTTGAGGTGCCGCTGTCGCCTCTCGTCGTGCTGCATCCGCTCACTGTGCCGGGAGGGTGATATCAAATATGATTCACTCACACTCCTCCCACTAGTCTCCTTGATCGCGTGCATCCTCGTTCAGCAAAAGAACCACACACAGCCGGGAGGCTTTATGGAGCAGGGATATAGGACAGCAGCACAAACAGGGGCGACGGGAACCCTTCAGTGGTTCTTACGGTGCACGCCCCCTGCTGTGCGGTACGTCGAGTCGATATTGCGTACCTTCGCGCTGTCAGGCCAAGCTGTGAGTTTCCACGGCCTTTTCGTCTAGGGACGACTCCTATTCAGAAGAGTAATCAGAGTGTTTTCGCACACTGGACAGAAGAGTAAGCAGAGTGTTTTCGCACACTGGACACGCGTGCCGCAGAGTGAAAATTTCTTCAGCTACGCCTATTGAAATAAACACGGACTCGTCCACTGTCTGCAGATAGGTTGCCAACTCGAGGGTGCTAGATCTCCTAGGAACCGCGATGACCGCTTGTTACGTTTAATACTCCTGACGTAGCACGA
Source organism: Sarcocystis neurona (assembly GCA_000727475.1). NCBI lineage: Eukaryota > Apicomplexa > Conoidasida > Eucoccidiorida > Sarcocystidae > Sarcocystis > Sarcocystis neurona. The sequence continues at coordinate 1,429,519 of KL647310.1, read as the reverse complement.
GTTCCTGCCACTGCGCACAGCGCGCACTGTCGGTCACTTTCCTAGACATAGTTACTGCACAACACTTGTGAAGTTAGTCTTTCTGCACTGCGTGATCCTCAACAGCACGGCTGGTACGCCTGCAGAAGTGGTTGATGTCCTCAGAGGCAGGACGGCCCTACCAACGGCCAGATAAAAGGGGGAGACTGCCACTCTGGAAGAGACGGGAGAGAGACTGAGTTTCGAGGGTGGGAAGCGCCGCGGGGTACGGCGCGCTGCTCCCGACACCTTCAAGCGAACTCGAGGCTTCTTCGAAAGCCGTAAAAAACGTTTGTACAATCCATTTGTACGGAAACGACGCCCGCGCAAAAAAACTGACGAGATGCTCCGCAAAATTCCAGTAGCTGCTAAACCCTACTCAGTGCAGTTACTCGCTTTGACTGACGTTCAACAACGCCAGCTACCACCGTGCGGCCGCTGCTGCCGGTGTCACTCGCTAATCGTCCACTGCACGTGCTTTTTTACTTCAATGCAATACATCTGATGCTCTTCAGCATTGTTCCATTTGGACCAATGATCTTCCTCGAGAGCAATCAGCAAATCGAGACGGCCTTCACGGAGCCACAGAACACGACATAGATTGCACAGATGAATTACTTTAAGTACAATTTGTCTCAGCAGATGCCACATCGCAAAAGCCCCACAAAGGATATCCAATAGTAAGTGTGGATTGAAGCGTGGAACGTCGCGTTGTCAGTCGAAGTCAAATGAAGCCCAACGCCAACAAAAGTGCATACCACTTGCATTACTGCCTAAATAACCATGCTGCGGAGAAGGCGCTGTGCCCCTGCATTCATAAGACTTTTCTAAAAAAAGGTACACTCTTGAAGCACCCCCTCACTGAACTGATCGTAGCGGCGTTCACGATAGCCGTGAAGCCTACGCATTTGAAGTAAGTGACCTGCTGGTGTCTTTCGATTCGTCCTTGTGCAAAGAACAGAAGAATGCGTCAGTTGGCTGCTCACCTCACTCGTCAACCCGCCTCATCTAAACATCTGTTTCCGATGCCTTTTGGAAGCATGCAAATTGCACCAGTCTCTTCCCGCTATCGGCCTCTTCTTCACCCAGCCTTCTATGTGTCGCTCCATCTTGGGTCCCTTTCTTAGTCGTCTCACAAGGCGGTACAAGAGTGGGACTTGATGAACAGATGCAGGCTGCAGAGAGCCCTGCAGTATAACTTGGTGATCTACGGCGGGCGAAGAACATGCAGCTGAAGCCGAGTCATCACGGTCGGCGACCACGCGACCCCGAAAAGACGAGTGGAACTCTCCGTGAGTTCCAAATGTTTCGGCAGTAGACCTGGGCCGCTTGTAATAGCCGGCAGCTCCATGTGGGCTTGTAATCTGCAATGCAGCACGGAGGATGTATCGACACACAAAAGGAATGCATGCACCCGGATGGCTGTCGACCGAACCTCAGTTGCACAGAACAGTTCATCACGCGGCACAAAAAAGACACAACTGATGCTAGCATCAGTTGACATGTCATGTCAATGACATGACATCGTTATGTCATCCCTACCTTTAACAATCCAGTTTCGGAGTCAACGTCGGCCTTCACGTCGTACGGGGCAACTCCCCCTAACGTTGTGAAGCCATTCTCACAGCTGCCAAAGCCCGACGTCCCCGTAGAGGCACGAAGAGGCGGGTCCCCCAGTGACAGTTCAGGCCGTTCAACGAATCCGCCGTATCCTTTCGCGGTTGTTCCGCCACTCTTCGCCAGTTTCTTTATTCTCCGCCCATCGTCCAGAAAAAAAAGTCCCACTTGAGTCAGTGAGCAAAGGTGAAGGAGCATTACGTGAGGTGAGACCAGCTCCTGCCATCTGCATCACGCCATAACGCGGTAAGCGCACATATCTCCAGATCCACCTTCCCCTTGTATGTTTTGTGCATTCAGAAGAAATAACTCTCATTCAGCACTTCTGCGCGCTGCTAATGATAAAGGCTAGGAACGACTTTAACGTTCCATCCCCAAGAAAGAAGGCGAAGACGGCTTGAACTGCGCTTACCCGTGCACTACGGTATTGATGTGTGTAAAACCTGTGCTGCTTCGCGGCGTCCCCCAAGATCGACAAGTAAGCTCTTCCTCGAGATCTTCTTCATCTGTACAGATGCACACCAACCGGAGGGCTCGTGCCGCGCCCAAGTGACGTCGAGCACACTCTCGTGAGAGAAACTGCTTTCCTGGAAAGCTGCGCTGATTGCAAGAGGTAGAACTTGAAGTTCTGTTCTGATCCCGCTCTAGGCTGGCACCACCCCCTGATCTGTCCGCATCCCTCCCGTCATCGAATGTATTTTCTGGTGCAGCATGAGGGATGCCTTCTTCCTCCGGCGGCAGTGCGGCTAGCATTGCGGCAGCCGTTTTCAAATCCATAGCCAACACAGAGACACCGCAGCTATCCTTCTTTTCCACATGGGCGTCCACCTGAGCTTCTGGTTGAGTCACTGTGTCACGTCTGACACTTGTTGTTCCTCCGGAAATCTTCACCTGCATGCTCGCAAGTGCTTCCCATAGTTGGACACCTTCCAGGCAAGCTGGCGCCGACGTCAAGGTAGGGCCACCACGCAAGTGTCGAGACGTTTGCCCGGGAGGGACTCTGACGTTTTCACAGCTGGCTTCCGCACAATAATTGGGAAGCTGGTCTGGCAGCCTCGACGCAAGCCGTTGAAGATGCACACGTGAAGACCTGACGTCAGAAGTGCAGTCAGTCACGCAAGACGTGATGACAGATAGCGAAGCTCCTGCAGCAACAGCTGGCAACGCAACAGTGAGCAGTCCTTTCGGAGCGCACGTCATCCGGCTGGGGCTCCACAGTCTCGCTCCTGCTTGGTTAACCTTCCGGTCTTTCATGGTACTGTACGCCGGAGAATATTTTGCAGCGTAGTCAGGAGCAAACAAGACAACTGCATCTGCTGGGTTTAGTCCCAGCAGTTGCTTATTTCGTAAGACCTGTCCTTCAAGTGCGCCGTGAGTGTAGACGACCACCTTGGGAGAATGAAACCCGGAGTTTTCGGAAAAAAGCATGGCTGCACGACGCGCTTCATCGTAAGCCCTCGATGATTTATACCTTTCCTGCGTCTCCTTGATCTCCTCCTCCTTTAGTGCTTTCCACTTTGTAATGTTCGTAGAGGTTTTCCTAGTGTTGTGCGGCACGTCCCGCACGTACATGCTAACGTGTGTTCTTTCAGGGTCTTCCCCAAATGCAGAGTGCGCTTTTCCAAGTTGTCTGTAGTCGCGTTTCTCATCAGGAAGTCGCATAATGCACATTGGGATTGAGAGCTTGGCACTCAATCCAGTCAGTACGGTAGCAACCTCGGGTGATGCAAGCAGTAGTCTGCATCCGCTTTCAGTTAAGTGATACTCCCACTGGTGTACAAAAAAGTCAGCAGTCCTGTGTTCTCGTGGGTTCCCCTCTGAAAGAGATGGTGGCTGCACACTGGTGGAATTACAGCTGCTATCGTATACGTTACTGCCGATCTTCCCTTCAGCGAGCGAATCTGCCGAGTACGATACTAGCGCCATCCCTCTTTTGTTGAGAATAATAGCGGTGTCTGCGGTGCTGGCGCGTTCGCTGTCGTCACCGACAGCGAAATGTGTAACATCCGGATATGGCAATATGATAGAGGACGCACCGCAGCTCCACACGGCAAGTAGTGCAGAAAGCAGTGAGAGAGAAAGTGGGGGCAGTAACAGACCCACTGTGACGCAACTTATGGGCTCCGACAAAGCAGCGCGGCTCTCCACCGCTTGCTGCGACGTTATCTTGCCACAAGAAGACGGTGAGGATCGGTTTAGCCTTTCGTCAACAGCTTGAGTCTGACAAGGCAGCGACACTCGAGAGTATGCGGCTGCCGTCCTCAAGGAATCTGCTATGGCGCTGAAAAATCCATAGAAGGACAACGACGACATCTCGCCGATATCTCATCCAGCACGTCGTAACCCACAGATCACCCCACACCTACTGCAGCTTCTCGAAGCGCGTACTGCTGCAAACTCCCTCGCAGAAAAAGGTGGGCGGCGCGACAATGATAAGATTCCTGCTGTTGCGCCGCTCGTCCGCACTTCTCTCACGACGAAGAACGGTCACATATGTCTGTGCATTTTCTGTGGAGACACGGATGTGTCGCTTCCGCAAGGTTCTCCGATAGCCACGTCGTTGACGGACTCACTGTGTACAAGCCCCCTCAGCACAACACGTACGCGTCGCAGGCGCTCTCCTAATATCAAACACACTATCACTGGCGTATCGCACGGATGCCAAACCGTTGTTTCTTGTGCAATATGTACAGTTCAAAAAACCCCACCGATGCAGCTGAATCTCTGAATCTCATTCATGCCGTTATCATGTGGTCGAGCACCTGCAACTTCGAAATGAAGCCGGCAGTGATCTCACCTTGCCCGTAGTTCGACGTCCTTATACAAAATTGTTGGTCTCGCTGGACTTGGTATCTCCAGAGGACGGTTCGCAAACGTACGAAGGGTGTTCTGCACAAAGATATTGACAAAACAAAGTTTCACGAGATAAAGTCGCTCTCCTGATTCAGCTCTCGCAGACGCCTCGTCAGCGACTAGTGGCATTTTGTTTCTACCTTCCTTTCTATGCACAGGATGTGTGGACTACCACATCGCCGTTTCAGGTATTCTGTGTGACACCGTGTATGTACTCGTCTACCTACTTACTCGGGACATCGACCACCCAAAGGGCTCACCCTCAATAACGAAGCTATGCACCGCTTCTGTACAGGCATCCCTATGCCGGTTCTGGAAGAAAGAGTGGACTTTGATTTTGTCATGCGTACTCCAGCCCATACTGCACGCAGCACGGAAGCGGATTCTCCTGGGAACCAGTGTGCCCGGGGGCACTGTTCGGTAGGGGGTTTTCTTCCGATATGGTACGCTTTCTTCACATCATTACAACTTCCACAAAGTGACATTCTCAGCAGGCGCCTCCATTTGGGCGAAAGGTCCACACATCTGCATTGTCTGTCCAGACTCCTCAATATAACGAATGCGTGAGTGGCGCCGTCCACACAGGTACACAGGGGATTCGGTGGGGTTGTCTGGGAGGGCGTGGCGCGCCAAGACTGCAGCTGTATGCGAAGATTCTGCAACAATGCCATGGCGCGTAAGACCCGGATAAATACGCCTAAGAGATCGGTTCCTAATGCGCGAGCGCCCTACCAAGTTGCAGTGACTCCGAACGCAACCAGCATCTGGTGCGTACGCGAAATCGCGTCTTATCACAGAAAGCTGCGGTGTTGTATTCGGTCTTGCACCACAGTGTACACATCGGAGCAATACGAATGCACGAAGTGTGACAGCAGCTCACACAACAGCCTAGTAATCGAACCACAATTTCACCACATCATATTGGCGTTCGTGAAAAGCAGTTTAGACGGCCGTGTGCTGCGCAGCCGCAGATTTTGGGCACAACACGAGCAAAGCGGTGTCAAGCTCTACATGTTTAATTGATTCCTCATCTATGTCACACAACTTGTTGGGTCCACCCCTGTTTGGTGTGTGTTTGTCATGCATCAGCGTGGCGATCCACGCGCGAGCCGATCTTGTTGGGGCTTGAGCGCGCTTCCGCATTGCATGCGAAGGGCTAGTCGACGGCGGCGGCGGTTCGGTAGCCTTCCCTGAGGCACACGGGCCCCATGAAAGTCGTGCCACTCGTAACGATGTCCGGCTTTTTTCCATGGGCAACGAACAGTAAATGCATCAGCCAGTGGGCGCAGCAGTGCTGGCGGTGACTTCTAGACTTCGTTGGCGCGACCGTAGTTCTCTATCTGTGGTGGCCGTAGTGTATGTCGTGACGCAGGATGCATGTACATTTGATTTCATTGTTCAGCATCACCAAATGATATCTGCCGAATTTGACTCCCCCACTACATTCAGTCACCTCGTCTAAAACGTGCTTTTCCTCCATGTTTTAGGAGTGCTGCAGCAGCCGCGATGAAGTCGCGCAAGGGTCTCTGCGAGGGTGGTTTACAGAACTCGCCACCCGACGGGGTTTCCTACAACCAGACTGCAGACCTCGAACGTGGGCGCATACCAGCCGCGTGTTCCACACGAAGGAGGAAACTTTTCCTCAATGAAGCTGCCACAGCGCGGGGACAACACTCCGTCCACGCCCTTTTGAAAAAGATAGCGGACAGGAAGGAGACGAAGTCCAACGGCGCTTCTGGCTTCTCTCTGGCTCCGCCTACGCCCGAGCATGCGGCTCCATGTCGCACTCCTCGCGCCTGCCACGGGACTGCTAGCACACAGGCGACCTGTACGCGCGAGCAGAATATTTCACGCAAAGGAAAAATTGGTACGCTGGTAGCGCTTCCAAGCAATGGTTCTTCAACCCTTGAGGGCGACGCGCCGAATCGTAAAGTTGTGAAACGGCTGTCAATCGGTAAGGAGGAAGAGCGCGCAGGGGCTGCGGCAGGCGTGGAGTTCGCCGGGGATCCGATTTGTATAGACTTAACGGGGGGCGCTTGTGGAAGAGCACTTCCTGAGAGAGAAGTGGTCTCGAATGCACCCCGTTCTCCGACTGGCCAAGAAGCGGAACAGAACGACACAGGTCGCGAGCGTTCACGGGAAGAGGTGGTGGACGCCGTGGAACACTGTTACGTTTGCTGCTCATCTCGAAGTGCACGACAAGACGACGACACAGAGGTTACTTCTAGTGAGAATACTGTGCATAGCTGCTCCGCAGACGAAGCTGCTATAGAAGGTGCATTTTCGGCAGCAGTGTCCGACAGCACCGAACAGGTAAGGCTTTTGCTTTTCGACTTCGGAGAATGTGATCCCAAGCGCTGCACTGGACGCAAGCTCCACAGGCACGGGAAAGTGTGCCTCGTCAAGGTGCGCGGTAGTTGTAGGGCACAGGAGGCGAACAGGGCAGCAAGAGGGACTCGACACAGGCCTCCACAGGGGGGCAGTAGGCCCAGCGTGTCCACTGATCCCTTCGTCACAGGAGGAACGCCGTGGTACACAGATACGGACGGTAAAAGACAGGACGACTGCGCACTCGTGCCGAGAGCAACAGTTGAGTGGAGGCGCGTGGCTGGTCAGCCGGGTCTTGCCCGACATTCTCAGGAAGTAGAACGATCCCCAGGGGTTTGTACTGAAGAAGTGAAGATGGCGATTGTCCCTGAATATGCGTCACGGCGACGATTCAAACAGGACAGTGGCAGACGGCGAGCAGTTTTCAGAGGCATTTTGTTGTCTCCATTCTTTCATACGAGGAGCCGTCTGCTGAGTGCAGCGGATACAGAAATTATGAGACACGCAGGTCTAGCAGTAGTTGACTGCAGTTGGAACAGAGTAGAGGAGAGCGGCAAGCGCAGGAGACTTCGATGTACGCAAGGTGAGAGCGTAATAACACTTTGTAGGACACATTTTTTGATAGCGGGGGTTGGGGACGATCTGACCGTCCCTGCGCCCACGTTTAGTTCTCAGTGTGTACTTTGCAGTTCGCAGTCGTAGGTGCTTTGCACGTTCAGAAGCAAGCGACCATGCACGCGCGTGTACTTCTGAGCGTACCCAGTGCTGGCAGGCTGTTTTCGCGTACGTGAACTGGACCTCCGTGAGGAAAATCAGCAGCAGGAGGTGTGTGTGCGGTCGATATTCTGCAGCGGAGAGCAGATTCCTACCCTACCTGCTGGCGGCCAATCCAGCCCACTACGGCCGAAAGTATGAGCTTAGCTGCGTTGAAGCGCTAAGCGCAGCACTAATCATAACAGGTAGGCTTCCAGCTACTCAGTGATACGAAAATGAAGACAACACGGTGGAAGGAGAAATCTTCTTGTGCGTGGCGCAGCGTGTGCTGACCAGCTACAGTGGTTCTGAATCAGCTTGTGGATGCAGAACCGTCAGTCACGAATGCGGTACGTCTGTGAATACCTCATCCCTTAGCGACTCTTTTAGATCAGCGCTAGTGGAGTTCGTAGCTGCTGCTGTATTAAAGGACTGCTCAGTGGTGGGTGCTTGAACGTAGAATCCGTTCCACTGAACGTCACAACGACGCAACAGTTGTTTATTGTATCAAGTCAGTGGTGTGCTGTCGCATTTTGTGGTATCGCAACTTATCGGTGCATGCAGGTTTTGAGGAGCAAGCGAAGTCATTATTGGCACTGTTCAAGTGGGGACATAGTTTTCTGTCGCTCAATGAGAGCTACTTCTTGAGGTACCGACAGCACGGCAGCAGTGAGAGAGAAATTTTCGAAGTTGAGCGCTCGATAATCGCCGACGTGAGCAAAGAGCATCACATGGAGCATTTGGTGTCTGCATGTGAGCATTCACAGCTTTCGCCGACGAGCGTCTCCGAAGCTGAGTCAACAAATGGATTTGGTTAGAGGGACGGGGACATGTTTGTGGGTCGTTGTCGTGTGCAGAAGGGGGGACTTACGAAGTGACTACGGTGTGTTGAGCAACCTTTATAGGGAGGTGTAGCCTGCGACTGTGTAAAAACACGCGTGCGTGCGAATTTCTAAAGGGAGCCGATGTTGACACTGCGGCAAAAGGTAGTCGACTGCACGGTACAACTTGCACAGCTCTCCCTTACGTACGAACTGCTGCGCTTCGGAACGGTTGGTAGAGCGCGGTGAAGAATACGCCGGGTTTCATTGCACTAAATTTCAATGCGTATGACCTGGTACGGGCTCAAACGAGGTTGGAAGGCGAAAGTTTATAGCACCGGAAGGTACATAACGACATTCAGATCATTGCTGACATGGGGAATAAAACCTAGGGAACTGGGAGAAAATCCAGGATAGGATACCTGTTGTTGGCAAGAGAGCGGTCCACGAAGGACTACAAAATCTAGGGCATGGTGTCAGAAAAGAGGTCACTATTTACCAGAGACACGTAAACACAGTCAGCAACGTTTTAGTACGCTTCGAGCACGGAGTTCTCAGCCTCCTCGCAGGCTTTGCGGAAGACTTCAACGGCTTGCTGTCTAATTTGGGGCAGAAGTGGGAGGAGCGATTCTTTCACAATGTTTTTCATGGAACTTGCTATCCCCAGCAGCGCCTTCTTTGCCAGCGATTGCACTGTACCGAAAAACTTGATGTCATCCTCCAGAAAGCGGTGTGGGCGCACACGCTTGCGTCGCTTTTTCTCGGTGGCCGTTTGAGCGAAGCTGAGAGCTACAGCACGCAACGGAACGCCAGGAGCAGCCAGTTGTCGGCTGAATCACGCCGACGAACATGTAGTCTACGCCGCAAGACGGAGTGCGGCAAGACGGAGTGTGACCGCTTTTGCCATTTGTGTGCTTGAGGAGACTTACATTCCGTACCCTAGTAAGTGACCACAGCTGTGCTCCAGCACTCTCAAGAGCGAGACCGGCGGCGAGCCGCGGGCGCTTCAGAGTGATTAGCCTACCCAAATCGTATTCATCTGAAGCTTCAGTATAGGTGGTGTCAGTCTCCATGCTTTTAATTTTTTTTTGAGCAATGGCGGCGAGGTCATTGCATGTATCTGCGACCGCGCCCTTCAGGCTTCGAAGCACAGCTAGGAAGGCACTCTTAAATGCTGACTTCGCCACGTCGGAAACGCTCTCTTTGTCTCCGTCGACTTCCGCCTCGAGGGCGGAGAAAACTGCGATGCAGATAACGCAGAAAACGCAATGACGTCATGCGGAGAAAACTGCGATGCAGATAACGCAGAAGACGCAATGACGTCATGGCTGGACAGTTTAAGGCGCCGTGACGGTTGTCCCCACAGAGGCGATGGAAGGATTGAGCACTTACCGGTAGAGGATACTTTGTTGAGCAATTCTGCTTTGTGAGTTTCCTCTGCGAAGGAAATTGGTTCAACGCCTTCTGAAACCCCACCTGCAAGGAAGTGTGGACGAACGGAGGGCAGATGCGCTTGTTTAATTCCGTTTGTACACACTGTGGGTGCTATTGCACTCGTTTGGCGATGCGACAATGCATTCGTTTGAAACTAAGTACACTTGCTTTCGCGTGCACCGGTAGATCTGTGTGGACGGACAAACCGAATCTGCGATACGGTGACGAATGCGAGATGACACATAGCTCGTAAAAAGTCTCCCTGGCATGTGGAATAGATTCGGTGGGTGTACATATCGATGCGAGTCTGTTGTGGGGAGAAACCGTCAATACCGTAGTCACCGGTCTTTCGTACATGACGAGTGGATGGATGCCAGAAGCGCCGTAAAGTATACAGGGGCCGAAGTCCTCATGTCGATACCTGACGCGGTTAAACCAGACACGTAAGGCATAGAAGTGGTGCAAGTTATGATCTGTGCAGAACAACACGTGTATAAGTGTCCAGGCGATATTCTGTTTGTAAAGGCGATATATATTAGCTGTCCAAAACTAAGGTAGCCTTGCATGAGAGACAAGAGGTCGTGGAAGTTAACGGGTTGGGCTACCGCGGTCCCGTGGGTAAGTGAACAAATACTGATCGAAAGGGTCGTAGTCGTACGTGGTGAAAGCTTTCGAAGCTGGCCGAGAAGAGGGTGCCTAAAGACTGAGCGACGTTTGTTGGCAAGGGAGGCCCTCTCCTGACGCAATGGACATACCCGCTCTGCTTTCACTGTTTGTGAAACGTCCGATGCGGAGACAATTTGTACTTGACGAGATGGCACAACACTTGCATCTATAGGTAGCTCGCTATTTTCGTGTCCCAAAGCGCGACAGCTGTTATCGGAAATTATTAGAACTAATAGAGGCTGCCACTGCCGCTCCATGAAGGCTCAGCCGCGATCAAGCTGTAGTTGCTCGTGCGGCTGTCTCTCAGCCGGCTGCTACCATGTGGTTGTCACTTCATTGTCACCGAGCTAGCCGCCAAGGACTAGCGGTCAAAGTGAGCTGGCAGAAGTACGGCGATCGCGTACGGAAGCACTGTGTACAGGTGGGACTGCGGCACGCCAGGTAGCAAGCCGTATGTCTCGTCCCGAAAGTCCAGTAGACGAGTGTCGTTCCTCATGGTTCTCCACGCTATAGAGGTGCAGTTTTCCACAGAAACATGTAGCTCTAGGACAGCTTGTGTACGGCGCTGACTAGATGATCCGCAGGTTTGATACTCGTGTGCGTCCTAGCCGACCCCCGCATGGAACTTCGTGTATCCGCTGCCGCGGCACGCTTTGATGTCTTTGGCGGTCTTCTCCACGCTCGCACTTCCAGTCCCGAAGCGTGGGCGCGCGCGCGTAGGGAAGGTTCATCACTCTCACGCATAGAGGTTAAACCCCCTACGCCTAAAGTACTTGAATGACGCATGAGCCCGTTATCGAGCAGCATGAGTGCAGATCTACGTGAAACCATTAGCACAGTCACACTACGCAGGTTGCCTTCTACCTGACCGTAGCTCGAAGGGCACGCCGGCACGCCGGTACACCATGAATGGGGGCAGTTGCATTCCCATTATCGACGGCTGATCGGGACTATCTTCGACCCTGCTACCGCTGCCGAGCGTACATGAAGCCATTCTGTTCCGATGCACATACATTCTTCCTTGGCATCTTGTGTTCAGTGACCTTGGGTTGCCCAGCGTGCTGCGTGCTACCGCTAATCGAATGCAGCTCTAACATGGTGCTGACACATGCCAGTTGGCAGAGGGGCACCCATATAGAATCTTCGGCCACTTCTGTATACACAGATTGAGCGAGTAGAAGAATGGAAGTCTCGCGGAGAGGGTAGGGCAACGGAATACGCTTCACCAGAAAGAAGTATTTCCTCAGCAGTAAAGCAGGCACCTTTCCCCCCGACATGCCACTTTCCGCCATCGTGCGACAAGTGCCTGCGTCACAGCTGCGCGCAGGTATGAATCGCTTGAGATCCAAAAGTAGATCTGAAATACACGTTGACCGTACAAGACACGAGTTGTGCACTATGAGGCCCTGTCTAGCCTCAACTGTGATGTAGATGGTAGATACATTTACGTCCTAATAAAGTGCCGGAGTAGCACTGCAGTAATACATTACCAAGGTTAAACGAGGGGTAGTATACCGTGAGGAGAGTGATACCCAGTAGATGAATACACGTGAGTCATTGTCAGGTACCTACAGAACGTGCGGCACGTCTTGCCATCATGTAACAGTCTGAGACGAAAGGGTCGAAAGTGTGGTGTGAAAGTGGTCGATAGTCGTTGCCTGACAGTGGCATACCATCCGAGGCGCCCAAGCGCGCCAACGTAGGTCGTGGTGCGGAGGGCTTCTCATTTGATCGCGTTAATTGTCACGCTACGTAAAAAAGTTGACGTCTCGTGTACCTAACGCCAGTCGACGGGTGCTTTCGCGGAACGATAACCTGTCGCGCCTCCACGCCATTAAGGCAGGGACTGCTGCTGCTGCTGCGACTCACTCGCGCTGCTACGAGCGACCTGCGTTTACGAAGTGCACCATGGTCCTCCATATGTCGCTCCTGTACGCAAACTTAAATTATTCATGTATACGCGCACCCTGGCCGCAGGTAACTGGGCGTGTGTGGAGAGAGAATTTGCACTGTCCGTGCAACCTCGCCTGTGTCCTAAATAGATGACATATTCGCCGAAAGAGTTCCCTTACTGCGTGAGCATTGAATGCACAGTCGAGCCGACTCCGTTAAATCAGTCACAAAAGTGCGTCCGTGATGACAGTTTCACCGCGCACGTCGTTGCACTTAACGGGCGGGCCTTAGACTTGGCAACTCTGAAAACACCACGCATGTCACGTGGGAGTCTCCTCGTCGCCGCCACATAGCGCAGTCGTGTGAGCTTTGTTGTCTGTCTGCTTCCCAGGGGTGATACAGTCTTATGACGTGAAACTATACTTGATCGCTACCGGAGTCGGGCTAAACAGCGACCTTCCTAAATTAGTGGAAAAAGCCGAGTTCAGATGGACCGGCGCAGCGACAATCTACAAACGCACGCGACACCACTGCAAACCCAGCACTATACCCGCAATGAATGCAGTATATTAGGGGAGTTCGAAAACAGTTCGATAGTAGATAACAAAAGGGACGGCGCGGCAGCAATCCCCGATGTCTGGTAATGTTTCACGGCGCGCGAGCCGGTGGCGGCCAAGCGTGTCCTGCAGCGGACCCGCGCACCACGATTACTCTGAAAAAAGACAAGGTGACGCCAGGCAGCTGTTGTGGTTGTGAGGTAACGTCCCTGCTGCTGGTTACACTTCTCTTCACTGTGTTTCAAGACTGCGCTGCGTTTTCCTCCCCGAGTGCTACCACGCGCCCCCGGCGGTGACGTGACGGTTCCAGCTCTCAACAGAAGAAAACGACCACGTGTCCCTCGTGCATAGGTTTTGGTTGAATTCATTTCCGGTGGACTTGTAATAATGTCGGGAGTCGGGGGGCGACACCAGATTTTAACGAGCTGCTTGATGCACGGTGCACCACGGCTTGTACGGACCATACACTGTGCCATGGCTATTGTGAAACGGCAAAAACGGTTACGGGATTCCTCGGCAGCCAACCAGCGTCACCGCCAGAGCTACTGGCAATCGTTTTTAAACTGCAGGGCCACACTCGGATGTTTACTGTGGGCGAGTTTCGCGTTTACTGCCTTTGGCGACTCAGCAGGGGTGCCTCTCCTGGCATTAACTGCAGACACCGGCGACAAGTCTTCGAACAACATTTACGCGAAGACTGTCGTGAATCCTGGTCAGTCAGGACCACTTGTTGCCAGCACCACTCCATTCACGTCATTCGGGAAAACTTTTCCTAAAGGTGGCTCGCTTGTTCAGCCTGGTGTGCGTCGTCAAACTACAGAGAGTCAAATTTTGGCTTCTGGACCACAGGGAAATATACAGAACGACGGCCAGTCTAAGAGCTCCAGAACCGCCGTCACATCTTCAAGTGGCGAATACGGAACACGCGACACGGAGCCAACAACACCAGGCGCCACGGAACCGATGGACTGGGACACTTTTCTTTCTTTGGTGGGAGGGCACGAAGAACAAACTTCAACAACACCTACAAAAGGAACCACGGTAGTCTTAGAGGGGGATGAGCGGCTTCCGAAGGCGTCAGCGGGTGATAACACGACATCTGCCGTCCACCTCCTGCCGGATTCCGGCACCGAAGTGGGTGTCCGTGCACAGAGTGCGAGTGCCGGTCCTGACGCACAAGACGAGGCCCCATTCTTAAATAAGGGAGCACAGAGTCAATCAGACGCATCAGACCACATAGGCCTTGGACACGAAAGTTCAGCGAAAATGGCGAGTTTGTGTACGCGGGAACCGCCCGTGCGTCTGGCACCAGGTGATCAACTCAGCAGACGGGAGAAAGACGAGGTCGAAAATAAATCAGGGCGTGGAAAAGACATGACAAAGGAAAATTTACTTGTCGACCCGAATAGACAGCCACCATCAGTCCTCAGGAGTCAGGAGCTGATTTCGTTGCCGCATCACGCCGATCGTCGTGCCACTTTCAGCGCTGCCGAAAAGATAAAGGATCGAAATTCCGGCTTGGAAACACACGGAGACCAAGGTGGGAGTGCTAATTTTGAAGACGCAATTGAAGAGACGGGTCCGGCAACATCCATCGAAAGCCGCGCTCTTGAAAATTTCGTCATGAAAATGCTGCAACAGAGCACCCTTTCCGAAAGGAGAGCCGTCGCACAGCAGGGACAGGATGACGATAGTCGTCAAGAGTCGGTTCTTCGCTCGCTCGATGGTGAGTCATTCTCCCGTGACTTGGCTGCAGAGCAGCAAGTTTCCACAGAACCACGGGCTACGGACTGGGATCGGACAAAGGCGACAGAAAGCCGTGCTCTTGAAACTATCCTCATGAAAATGTTGGCGCAAAGCAGAGTTCCCAAAGACGGAGAACTTCGCGGGGAGAGTGATGACGAGCGCAGCCTGATTCTTCGTTTGTTTGACGGTGGCAACTTCGCTCTTAGCAACTTGCCTGAAGAACACCCAGGTCTCACGCAGTTACGAGACGATGATGCGGCTGTAGCCACGACGCGTACGTCTGCCACTGAAGATTTAGGTGGTCTACGTGGAGGCAGAAATTCTTCGCTTTCAAAAGGGCCGTCTACCCACGAGGATCTTCCACCTTCCCCGAACCTAACACCTAACGGCCTGCGCAGCGCAGTTCGTATCCGCGAACAAACACCAGGGTCCGATCAGGAAGCTACCGCGGCTCCGCAAAGTACCGAGCAAGTTAATGGAAGCGTGCCCATCCCTGGTGCTTCCCTGCTAGTGTCGCTCTCTCGCAACGCAAAGGCAGAGGAGGCACATTTGCCTACAAGGTTCGCTCATGACGTGCGAGCAGACAGAGCGGGAGAGAGGAGTCCAGAGTCCCTGCCGTTGGCCCCATTACCGACTACTGCACTGCGTCGCAAGCCTCCGCAGGATGATAGTCCCGGGTTTTCACGCGGCACGGAGGTCGTCCTGAATTCACGTAGTGAGAAGACGGATGCAGATGACGTTCAGCACTTAAGCTCGGATCACTCTGAACAACAAGAGGAGTTTTTGCGACTGCTTGTGAGCCCCGCTACAAGCAAGGGCACTACCTCTGGAATGACACCTTCAGCGGAAGGCATCCTTTCTGTTAATAACGTTCTAACGTCGCCCCCAAGCGCGGAAGGCACCCTTCCACCTGTTCATGACGTCCCTGCTTTGCCCCCAAGTGAAGAAGGTAGAGAGACTTCTCATTCCAAGAGAGAAGGGAGGATCAGCCCGACGTCGAAGCACGCGCCCGCAGTGGCTGCACTGTCAAGCACCATGCCGCATCCTCACGTGCGAGGTGAGGAGGCTGAAGATACGGCAGTGCAGGGGCGCCTCCCGCAGAAGAGCAAAGAGGGTGCGACGCCGACTGAACTTGAAGCACAAACCGGGGACGCGTTTAATATGCAGGTCCCAGGCAATGCTGTGTCTTCCATCGCAACTTCGGCAACACCTCCAAAACACGAAGCGAATGTGGCAGGAAAACCCACTAAGACTGCAGCAGAGCTCCCCAGTCCACCTGAAACTGGTATTACCAAAAACAGTGCAGTTCCTGTCGACAAATCAAAGGACCTACCACCAGCGGATGGTAGTACCCCTGCTTTCAAAGCTGGGGCTGATCGTCGTGCACACGCTCCCGTCCGGGAGTCACTGACGGGGACGCATCCTCCACCTGCCCTTGATCGTACCACCATTCCTAGAGCAGAATCATTCGGCGGGTACCCAGGAAGTGGTCCAGGGGAAGAGCCTGTCCTACAAAGATCTCTCGATTTGAAGCCGCAGGCGCGTGGTCCTGCGGGTCTTGGAGCTGTCGTGTCACACGGCGACACTTCTACATTTGCTGTAGATAGTGCCACAGTGCCCGGGGCAGCAAAGGAGAAGAAGCGGAAGCGACGCGTGAGATTCCAGCTTCAGAAAGCTGATGCAGTGTCCCATAAAGAAACCAAGGACGACGCCTTAGGCGGGAGTGATTCGACGAAGGTGGGGAAGCGCGAGGTGATCGGACTGCACTCTCATAGTGACGAAGTCGTGAAGCCCAAACAGCAGGCTGCTAATATGGTTACTCAGGAGCAATTTCCTGACCAAATGCGCCTCGGAGTGCTCCCTGGAGGAATAGACCCTGTACGTAGGATGGTTGATCTCTCGTTCAGTGAGAGCACCAAGTTGAGCGACTCTGCACTAGAGACACCAGAGGAGTTACTACTTCAGAAACGGCGACTTCTTTCAACCATATCTGACCTCATAGACAATGTGGGATCCGGCGTAAGACCGTTTGCAGCATTCCTGGATAAGGAAGATCCTGTGGACCAAAGCGGGTTTCTGAAAGTATCTTCTACGTATCCAGAAGTGCTTCGCGGCTTCATGTTTTTTAGACATCCGTCATGGGTAACTGCCGCCAGCGTTAAGCGGCTTCACGCAGAAGTTCGAACTTGCGATTCAATGGTGAAGAGTCTTCAGCGTGCTGTGAACCTGCTGAAAGTCGAAGCCAACAGCACTCCTGTGAAAGAAGGCCTCTGTACTTCTCTTTTGATGCAAAAGCTGAACGTCGCCAAGCAGTCCGTTCGCACAGCTCAGTTGTTCGCTCGAGTATTTTTTACCTCTTACCAGCTAGCCTGCTACTACGTGCGAGAAAAACGATTCAAGGATGCTCTGAACGAAGCTGCAACAGTGTTCCGTGATATCTCACAAATTTACAGCATCTTTGTGGATGCTCTCCTGCCTGCTGCCCCTGCATCGCGGAGACTCTCCCACGATGCCGTGGAGAAGGTGTGTCCTTTTCATGAGCACCAGGACGCTGATTTACTAAAGGAAGAGATTTCTCTTCAGAGAGAGCTGGTAGAGCATCTTGGCGTCTTAGCAGAGGAGGTGGAAGTTGCGAGCAGACTTGAAACCGCTCTCCAGAAGCTGACAACACTGCTTGGCAGACGACCCAGAATACAAAAACCTTCGCCTCCAGATGTGACTAGGACGAAAACTCGTGGGAGAGCAAGGAAAAGAACCGCGACATTATACGGAGGCTGAAGTCAGCCCCAACAGTTACGCTAAGAGCGGCGGAGAAGCACTTTCATGCTTTCTAAAGGACGGCTGGCGGAAAGAGGACCTCCGGCGGTCTCGCGTTGCACACTTGGAAGCCGAACAGAGCCGTAGCCAAACAAGGTGTGCTACAAAAGGCAAGCACCTGGTGAATTTTGGCGTTTGGCGCTAAACAGAGTATTCTGCCAGAAAAGCGCCTGATTCTGGTTTACGGTGCACACGTGGTTGCAGAGGACGGGAGGTCTTGACCTGTCTGTCGCGCAACATCCCGAGAGCGTGTCCATGAAGTATATTCACTTGTTTCCGTCCTTTCAGGTACAGCCGGTAGTGTTCTGGTTATCTCCTGACTGTCACCAAGATAATTTGTACTGACTTATGCTGTTGGCAGCCTTGTGCTAGCGCGGTCGTGTTCGGAACAGTTGCAGTGTAACTGTGCTGGAGAAACTCTGTGTCTGCACGCTTCCACGTTCTCTTGGTGGCTACGGTCTGATGCATTGTTACTACGTCTTCTGAGCCTTTTTATAGAATAAGTGGTGGAACCAGAAGTGCGCACCCATTCCTTCGAATTCGCCGCTGTCGGCGCACGGCTGAGACGGTGAGATGATAAAAACCCGGCAGCCGTATCAACTCACCGTGGGAAAGTAAATATCTGTCCAGAGTTCTTTCTACCCTAATCTCAAGCTGCGCGCAAAATAATCCCGGAATAATTCAGTCAATGCACTACGGAGGGAGACAATGCTAATGTTTCACTTTGCATTGTTTGCATTGCCAATGTCGAGAAAACTGTACACCACTGTTTTGCAGGACAAAATCTCCGAGTTATTTCATCACTCGAAGTGATAACAAACGGCGGAACGGAACCTTTCTGCAGCTAGCAACTCTACAGGTCTACGGTATCGGCCTCCGGTGGTGAATGCGTGACTTCTGTAGGGCTTGGTCATGTACGTGTTCTCCGCCGCTCCGCCTATATCCTCTCGCCACACAGATCTATCTCTAAAACTTCGAATATGTGGCATAGTCTACGCAGTGGAACTCGCGCCACGCCTGAACAGAGGTCGAACACAGAACGAAGGGGATTATGCCTGGGGGGCCAGGCGCTTGCTGTGTCAGTACGGGTGTCAACCACGAATGACAGAGATCACCCTTGACGAACCCATCGTCCCGAGCGTCCTCCAGAAACGTGGTAGGCTACTTGCATATTCAGTAACACGTGCCCGACGTATGCAAAACGCAAACATGTGTAGGTTTCAGAGCACTTCAAGGATACAAACATACGGTGGATCGCTCCAGTACGCAAGAACATGCGCGTATCGAACCATACCTGTGTGTCCTGCTACACAAGCTGCGGCCAAGGTGCGCGTATACACGGCTGTTATGACCTGCAAACTAGAAGACGCGTGTAGACCTGTGTGTCACTAGGCGGCCCGGTACGCAAGAAAACGTAATGTCGACCTACAGTTGCCATCATGCTGCACAGACTGAGGCCAAGATGCGCGTGTACAAGCCCTCTATGAAGTGCAAAATAGAAGTTATGTGGGGACCTGCATATCTGCATGTGACTATCGAAGTGTATGTGAAGCCTTTTGGCTGCGCGTGTGCTGGGTAAGTTGTTTAGTCGAGCAGCAAATGGGATCAAGCGCGTTATTGTATCCGCGTCTTGCCCATTCTCTATTGGTGCTGCGGGCCCCTTGGGTCGGTTATTCTGTCACAAGGAGCCTGCTCCAAGGAAAGATGTGAATGGAATAGTAGCCGACTGTATTCGGAAACGCGGGCCGGATTCTGTTTAGGTGCCCTGGAAAATGAGTAGTAGCTATCACTTTTCAGCAGTTGGCCGTGCTTCTTGCACTTCTCTGAACCTCCCAAAAATCCCTCGTCAGAATAAAGTGTCCTCTGCAACCAATGGCATACTTGTGTAATCCTGCGGAACACACGGTAATCAGAAAAGATTCTCCCCCGCCAGCATCCCTTTACAGACAAGACCCATACGGGGAGTTGGCGCTAAGGAGAAGAGGTGGTTCTGATGCAGAATGGGTGTACAGGAGGCGGTGCTTTACATTCTCGGTTATTGGGTTTAAAGGTGGTAATATGTAGAACAAATCGACTACCCGAGATTTTTCGTACTTTTCTGTACGACAATGTCTATTCACGCGCCCGGTATTGCTGAGTGCGCTTCGTACGATGTCTCTTGAGAAGACAGCTAGCAGCACGACCAAGGGTGAATCTTCGTCAGACAGAGGCGACTGCTCCGGAGTGATACTCATTCTCGACATAATAGCTCTGAAATAATAACAAAGAACACTGTTTACATTTTGTTTTGTGCTGTGTACGTTGACGCCATAAGACTCCCACCTCGTCATTTCAGTCGTGTTTTTGCAGCTTCCTTGTCTCTCGCGTTCTGCGGCACTGGCAATGCAGCGATTGCTTTTGGTTTGATCTCAAGTCCTCGTTTTCTCCTCTCTAAGTTTGATCGTTCGGCGCTCCTTTTCGCCTTCTATATCATCCCGTCTTTGTTTTTTTTCGTCTGCGCTCCATTTATGCACCATAGCCAGCACTACTACGTGCTTCCCGCCCTGCTCTTTGCCACCGGCGCTGCGGTTGGAAGCACCTGTGCTACTGTCGCGGCTGCCAGCAGCCGCAGCTGACGGTACTGCTGCTCCTGCAATCGCACCTGCCGCTGTACCGGCAATGATTGCTTGGAAGCGCTAGTGAACAGGCACACCCTGCCCCGCGCTATTCTTGTTGACAAGAAAGCTGCCGGTGAGCGGCTCCTACAAGAGAAGCGCGGAGAGAGACCTGCAGCATTCGCGCTGCCCAGACACATACACACAGTAATGAGCTCTACGGAAAAAAGCGCGTGTGCATCGGCATAGATGCAACGGTCAATTTTTAACGGTCGAGGGAACGTAGACATTATATCGCTGTGTAGGTTGCTGTGTGGATGTTGGACGTTTCATTTGTCGTGCGCACATTCGTGTACCCGAACATGGCATTCCGACTCCACTGGGGCGGGCGGGGAAATTAGGAGCGGAGACCTCTGGACAGAGGTCCATGCGCTGGTACGGCGCTAGCGGCCTGAGGAGCAGAAATGCTGTGGTTCCGCGTAGTCCACCACTGCTGTACTCAAAAGCTACACTCACTCGAGCTTTTTCCCGCCATTACACGAAGTGTGTGCCATGCTCAGCTCTCGATCACTCGTCGGCAACAGCGACTCCTTGAGTGCCCGTCTCGCCCTCTCGACGAGACGACGGTAAGGGAAGGTCGCTTCTTCTTCACGGACAGCTTCGAGCGTAAGACCGCCGTTAAGTCTCATCTTTGCCTCAACATGACGGGTTGGCTTGGAGTTGACAGCGTGAGCAGTTGCTGCTGTTGTGAGTTGTGCCAGCCTGTTCGGTGTGTCATCGACCAGCATGAAGTTGAAATTGTACCCGCTACACATCGCTCCACGAGTTCTTCTCTTGCCCCCACCACGCACCGCACCCACTGGAGCACCAGCAGCAGCAACACCTTGCCGTCTTCCCGGACCCTCATCAGCGAAGGCAGCATTCCTCGCGCTCACACCCGCCAGTTGAGACTTCGTGAGCCTGCTGCGTATTGTGCAACAACTGTTGACCCTCACTCCGTCGTAAAAACCACGCGCCGTCATTCCAATCATGGACAGCGACAAGGCGCAGGCAGAACAGGAAGCCACAACAGCCAGACGTCTGCGCCTGCCGCGGATACTCATTCCCACCAGCAACGGCAGCCGCAGTCCACCCCGCACGTCAATGTGAAAACCAGCGATCAAGAGCGCTCAAGGAACCACCGCCTTCTGGCGACGGGCAAGAAGTTGCGACCGCGAAAAACCTCTCGTGCTGAGGAAAGAGAAAAGGAGCATCGAGCGAAAGCGGGATCAGGAAAAGGTTCAACTGTGCTTCCACACAGGGGCCCCTCCCGAGCCACTTGTAGTGACCAGCCTTTCCAGCTCTTCGAGCAGGATCCACAGCACGATGCTTCTTTTCCAGAAGATTCTCAGGCTATCCGAGCAGAGGAAAAAGAGCATTCGGTCCTCAACGGCGCTGCATTCGCGTCCGTTTCGGCTCGAACACAGGGAAATTCGTCAGAGGAAGCTGTTGACGTCCTGACAGTTGCTAGCGAATGTCCTCATCGTTCACAACAATGTGACGCTGACTCGGGCAGCGGTGTGCCCTTTTCTCGTGTCAGTGTAACTTGGAGTCGTAACGGTAGTGGCGAGAAGGACAACCGCAGCGTCTGCGGACACTCCCCCACGGACCTCATCGCCTCACATATGTTCCAAGGTGTTCAGATTCCCCATCTCGTATTGAACCAACAGCACTTGTCCAGACAGCTGTTGATGCATTCCAGTGGACAACAACTGCAAATGAAGCCTGACAATTCTAACCGGGAAACTGTTCATTCTGCTAGTTCCGTACGGACAAGTGTTCCACAGGATGAAAACCGTGTTCACTGCAGCGCGTCAGTGTGTCGTGACAAGGGGAATTCAGCGGGAGTGTCTACTGAGAGAGGTGTTCAGAGCAGCCACTGCTGTCCTGTTGCAGCGAGTCAGGCCACCAGCAAAGATGCTGATGGTGGTCTGCGATCCGGGGAGACCGAGGAAGGCGACCCTTCAGCTGTACCAGCAGCCTTACGCGCCACAGTGAAAAAAAGGCACGCATGCGATTACGCGACTGGCATCCAAGTAAGGGGAAATCGCTCCTGTGCGTGCAGGGGCACTACGACTGCGGCACCTGCCACTGCTGAGGGTGAAAGAATTACGGACAAATGGACCAGAGGATGGCAATCGAAAAGACCGTCTCAAGTGCGTCAACGCTCCACTGGCACTGATGACACATTCAGCGTAAAAGTGCTGTGTGGCACCTTGTCTCGAGGACCTGTACCGTTCTGCTCGACCTGGACTGGATGCGAAAGGAAAGCAGTAAGAGTCCAGACGGCTTCCTTCTGTAAAAACGACACTGGTTATTCTCTACACAGTAGGAAAACCGGAGGTGTCGCTGGTGCCTCTCCCTCAGCAATTGCTGCTGCGTCAGTAGGGGCGTGCGCCACCACGTGTTCAGGGACGTCGGAAAACATTCTGCAGAAAATAGACTCGCGCAATTTAGAGCCATTGCCACGTGAGTACTACCCTTGGTTTACAAAATCCCCTCCCGACTGTGAAATATTTTTTTATGACTCTTCTATAGGTTGCGCTGACGGCTTAGGTTGTAGTGCTATTGCTTCTGGAGCTGCTACCGACATGAGCTTCGTCACACCGGCAGAAACTGGCAGTGCTCTTCAAACTGACACGCAGGAGGGGGGCACTTTTTGTGACAGAGACAGAAAGTGCTGCGTAACAGGAGATCGACAACAGCCACAACCGCAAGCCAAAGTGGGCAGACAGGTTCAGCACGCTGATTTAGCGGACGTGGCTGTGACTACCACAGCTATTGCAGGCAGTGGAGAACAGCCGTGGCAAAGTAGTTTTTGGAGCAGAGCCCGTTGTGCACTTCGGCAAGCATTCTATGAAACGCAGGGAAAGCATCAGCAAATGGAGCCGCATCCGCGACTTGGCGGTACTTCGGCTGATCCCGATGATGTGACTCTAGGTGCAGCTTCCCACGCGCACGGATATCAGAAGCCTGATTGCCAGCAGCAGCACACACCGCAGCAAGCACGCCACAACGCGCAGGCGCTACTTGGAAACAAGCACCAGCAAGAGCGAAACCAGCAGCACCAAGACGGCAATATGACACCCAGCGAAGGAGGACGAAGTCGGCCAACAGCAGGGGAAATGCAGCTGTTGGTGCATACGAACAAAGTGAAACATGAGACCGAAGATTCAGGACCTCAAGAGAGACGCCAGTCAGCAGTGCGTTTCCTCATTAGTAATGCTGCACAGCTCCACGCAAGCCCAGCAGCAGGCGTATTGCTTCCGCTGGAAAACATACCCTTTATTCCAAGGACGAGTGAGAGAAAGGAGCAGGTGTGCTTGTCTTTGGCTCACCTTCAAGGGCTGCAGCAGTGCCAGCACAAGTCTGAAGACGGCTCGCAGGATAGATGCAACCCGACAGCTGCTGCTGCTGACTGTGCCTCAGGCACCTACGATATCTGGCGTCTTCGTCGCAATCGAAACGTCCCTGCAAGAGGAAAAAGCGGCAGTGCGATCTTGGAGAAGTGTGTCACTGGCGAAAGCGGCGGCAGTTCCAGTTCATCCGCTTCATGTAGCTTGTATTGCTTGTCTTCTTCCAGTGTCTCCACTCAGGGACAAGCAATTGCGGTGCAGCCGCATACAAGAGAAGCAGATTCGGGTCTCTGCTATGGAGTAACGCCTTTCCTTTGTTCTCTTGTTGCTTCCTCATCTGTGAGTGCTTCGCCCGAAGAAGCTTCGAAGGAACATCCTGCACAACAGCGGCAAGAGCAGTCGGTCTGCACTGCACGGCAGCAGCCGTACCGGCGAGCGCAGCAACAAGAGAAAGGCGCCGTGAAGTCTCCAGACGACGATCCGGACGGGTTTACTTCGTCTTGTCAGTCGGCGGATGCTGCTTCTTTTTACCTGTTAACGGACAAAGTGGAAGAAGCCATCGAGACGCGTCTTGTTTTGTTGCCCTCTCCTTTTTCCACTGAAGTATCTTGTTTGCCTACACATCGTGGGTGTTCTGTCGCATGCGAGTACCTTGTACAGCACTCAACTCGACAAACAGAACCAGGGTGCAACAACATCTGTGGAGACAAGTACATCAAAAGCGAAACTAGCGGCACCAGAAACCGCATCAACTGCGTTTGCCTCAAAGCCACCAACACTACTAAGAGCATCGGGGGCGACCGGTCACGTAGCAATTGGAAATCTGGCTGCGTGACGACGTTCAACACGAGAAGCAGGCAGTGTGGGAGAGAGGACAAGGGCAACAGGGTGACGTACAGTGTCTCGACCAACACGGACAGCAGTACCGGAAGTACTGTGAGTGCGGGCCGTAGGACCAACAGTCTGAACGTCAGTGAATGCAGCGCTGTATGCAAGTTCGTAGAAGCACATGCGACGTTAGAGTGCAACGCAGCTAAGGCGACAGCTGATCACGCCCGTGACAATGCTCACCGCTCTCCCCTATTCTCCGACAACTTGCCACGAAGGTGCTGCGATGTAGAAAAGGCGTCAGGAAAACAGTTCAGCAGCTCTACAGTTAAAGTGTTGGTCAGTAGGCAGTCGCTCAAGTCCGACAGCGCACATCGATCCCCGTTTGCAACTAAGCACTGCCTTGGAGATCGCTTGTCGGAGACTGTAAGCCCTGCACTGTCCCCGAGGCTCATTACATCGTGTAAGATTGCTGATGTTGCGTGTAGTCTGAAACGTGACTCTTGGGTCTCCACCGTTGACAGGGACGCTTTGTTGCGGGTGCAGCCCAAAAAGGCACACGAGCCACTTGAAAAGAAGGAGCGGGAGGAGAGCGAACATCTCAACGGCGAGGACAGCCAAGATCGACTACAGGGCACGCGCTTTGTTGGAAGCAAACTAAAACACAGTGGCAAGGAAGTGGGCGAAGGTCTCTTGAGCAAAGGGGCACGCTTAGTACTGTGGCAGTCGCAAACAAATTCATCCTCATCCATTCCACCAGCGCACCTAGTGGTCTCCTAGCGTATCTTAGCGCCGTTACCACTAAGGTAGTGTAATGGCAGATGGCATCCACCCTACACAAGTGCACGAGTCTGAGTTGTACATACAGCACGCACAACTGATGACTCCCCTTTCGACAGTATCCATGTGGGTACGTGCTGCGCCGTGTCACGCCTTAGCTGGATGATTCAGTTTACTTATTCGAAGTAAATTATGCGTCGGATCCACATCGTTGTGCGGGGTCTACTGAGAAATCTGGCGCACGCACCCCTCTGCAGCACGACATGCATTTGTCCGTGTATACCTCTGTGTATGTGTGTCTAATGTGTGTGTGTGTGTGTGTGTATTTACGTGCGTAGTGATGTATATATCTATGTATGATGTATATGTACAACTGTGTACGTATGTATCAGTGTATGTGTGCAAGTGTGTACATATGCGTGTACATATGTGTATACGTATACATATATATTCATGTGTATGTATGTGTGTACGTACGTGTGTATGTATAAATATATACTCTACGTTAGTGGGTGTCTTCAAGTGATCACGAAAATGAATCTATTTGTGGCGTGGTACGTGCCCCGAGACCAAACGAGCTGCACGAGACGGTTACACACACGTGCGTGCGTCCATACGTAAAACGACCACGAAAATGAATGTATTTGCGGTGTGGTACGTCCCCCGAGACATAAAGAGCTGCGTGAGACGGTTACACACACGTGCGTGCGCCCATACGTAAAACTTGCACGCAAGCGTGTACCACAAATGGTTATTCATACACGTATGTGCGTATGTACGGAAAGGTGTAAGCCGGCCTTCTAGAATCTGACGCAACTTCTACGTTCTGCGGTACAGACCGCGGCAGGAGCTAATTTCAGGGGAGCAGCAACCGACCCTGCACGTGTGCGGCCAGCAGGACAACCGCTAGTCGATCTTATTACCCTGTTCAGTGGTATTACTGCTTGTGTAGAAAGCCTGCCGCCGGACCAGTCTACGGCGAGGGCCACTGGTGAACTGCGCTTACAGGGAATATCAGTCGCACCGCTCCGCTTGCGGCCGCAGACACACATTGGGTAACGCGGGAGTGCACGTGTGATCAACTCCCCAGCTGCTGTTATTGTGCGGTCGTGTACGGAACATCTGTCGTGCGTAGACGTGTGTGAGAAATCTGTTTGTTGAGTAATCTGACTGCCTGCACGCGCGTTTTACGCATGGCGTGAATCAACGTAGTCACCATGCGCATTTCAAAGGTTTTAAAAGCGACTCGGCACGTCCTGCCTCAGCAGCATGCTCATTAAGGATGGTGTAAAACACGCCAGGTTTTGGACCTCAGTGTATTTGGCACTCCTCATCCATACCGCCGCCGT
Source organism: Sarcocystis neurona (assembly GCA_000727475.1). Lineage (NCBI taxonomy): Eukaryota > Apicomplexa > Conoidasida > Eucoccidiorida > Sarcocystidae > Sarcocystis > Sarcocystis neurona. The sequence continues at coordinate 1,403,070 of KL647310.1, read as the reverse complement.
TGTGCTGACGCCATAGCAGACGGAGAACCGTGACACCCTACTTAAATATAGGCAACTACTTGAAGCCTCGTGCGCACACGTCTACACGACCCCACTGACAGCCGCACCCAAAATGTGTACTTTTTTCGGACAATGCTGTATCTGAAGTACGCTCTTTCCTGTGCACCATTCTGCAGCCGGCCCCGCTTCGCTCTTTGGCGCGTACACCTGTACGCTTGTGCTTGCAAACACGCCAGACAAGCGCTCGTAGGCAGGCGACATAGCGTGTGGCCGCCTGGCACCATTTTGAGGAGGAACAGTAAGGTACGTAACGAACCACACCCTTATTATCTGCGTCTCATAGCTGTTCTGAATGTACGTGTTTATACGCGTGTACAGAGTGCGACTGCGCACCGTATGCACCACGTGTACAGTCGCGTGCACCTGAAAATCGGAACACAGTTTTGATGACTGTCTGCACTGTTAGTTTCACACCCGTCCACACCCAGACAGATCTATTCTGCCGATGCACACGCCCACACGTTTCTGAGTATTGCATCCAGAGTCATCAGGCGACTACGGGGCGTTGTTCTTTCAAATTCACACTTACTTACGCTGCCGGCTTCCCCCAGTACTCCCATAGCTTTCCTTCGGTGGAGACACTGACTGGTGCTAGTCTTGCCCTCGAAGCGTGTTCTGCGCTCAACGTTCGCCCAGAGCCGGTAAGTGTCTCAACCGAAGTGCCTGCCTATTCATGCAAATATCGCAACCGTAAATTCACTTCGCTCTTCCATTGACGAGCCCGTCTTCAAGAGTTTCCTGCCCGACAAAAAAAGCTCGCATACGCTACCTTGCACCTGAATGTATGAACATACGACACACGATGCGGCCGTCGCACGTACCACATTCGAGATAACCGAATTTAACAAATTACGCACAGAAAAGCTTGTTTGCCTGTCTCAAGTTACCTGCGGGCGTAAGACCGCGTAGAGAGGCTGATATGGGTATGGTGAACAAAGGTGACTTCTCAGCTACATGCAAGTTTGAGTGAAAAAAACTGGAAAGACGAGTGACTTGAAATCCCGCAAGGCCAGGAAGAAAGGAGCGCAGAGCGTGTCTACGCTTCTCAGCGCACTGGATGCTGGAGCACCTTTGAAGCAGGCTACACCCTGGGGCCTCTCCACCACTGTGTGGCCCCGTCGCAGCCAAGGACGCACCGCTACATGACTGTGCTCTGGCCCTTAAAACTCCTCGTGCACACGACCACGCCACTACGCGTGTGTTAAACATGCACCTGCTTTGTTGTTTATAGCGTACGAAAAAGTACACGCAAGAGTGAGCGCCAACCCGAGGCAATCTCCGCTGCAACGATGGTATACACAGAAGGGGTGTACGAGCCCTGTTCTTTTCGAACGATCCCCCGTTCCACTCATTCGTTGGCAACGTGTATTTATTCCGACGTCATCAACAGGGTAAACCTGTTCACAACTCATCGCTGCACTTCACAACTACACAACACAAGTGTACTGTTGGGTCTTTATGCCTTAATCGTACGAGTGTATTGTATCTTCTCTGTGGACGGTACGGATAAATTTCCTGTAAATCATGGCAGCAATGTTGCCGTAATTCAGGTCACTTAGAATACACTCAAAGAACGTTAGAGAACGGACTTCGCCCTTCCGCACGGAGAAGTACGATAGCAGCAGTTTTCTTGAGGCAGGCCAGGATGGATTGCAGCATTAAGCTGCAAGCAGAGAATAACTGTGAACGCATGTCCGGCGAATTCGACCAGAAGCACACGTGGACACGGCTTCCACTTCTTTGGGGACAACGTCGTGATGCACGGATACCATCCACCTGTACACGGACATCGCCTTCCTGTTCTTTTAACCCTGTGTAAGTTCCACTCGTAGTCTGTGAATACTTGTTCAGATGCGAAAGTGTTTGCCTAACCTTCGTGTATGCTGAAGTCACAGGGTCAAAGAGCTGTGCCACATCAATCGTCTAACAAGACATGATGATGGAAGACCCAAGCGTCTGGCCGCTGTAAAGCTGGGGGCCAACTGCCGGCACATTCCATTCTATAAGAGCAGAAACAAGTGCAGGTGCCGTATTAGCATGCGAAGTAAGGGAAACGGCGCCATCCGATGCAGTAGTCCTGACGGCGGACGCGCGTGCCTCAGCAGCACCGCCGCTCCCGCCGCATTCGCCTACACCGCCGCCGGCTGTCTCTTTTGAAGACTCCATAACAATGTGTGGAGCGTCGATTTCCACTACCGACGTAGCGGGTAATACGCGAATGTAACCTGTGCGTCCTACTGTGTCGCCAGCTGCACCACCGTTGGTACCTTCCGCCCACCGACACGCTTCGGCAACATCAGTGGCAGGCATGTCAAGGCGTGCCCTACCACTGTAGCCCACTGAATCACCACTCGGATCTCCCTGCTCCTGCTGCAGTTGCCGTTTACGTAGCTGATCTTCGCATGCTAACAAGCTCGCAGTGCCACTTCCCGATCCAGCAGTGGCCCCACCGTTCGCCACTGTAGACATCCCGCACGGTGACGTGCTCGCAGCGCCACTTCCCGATCCAGAGGTGCCGCCACCGTTCGCCACTGTAGACATCCCGTCTGCTTCGCAGCCTCTCACGTGCGTGGGGGCCGGAAACCCGTAGTACACACAAGCAGGTCGCGAAGGAGGACCACTTAGATAAACTGGCTGCTGCTGGGCCGCAGCGGCAAGTTCGAAGCAGCAGAACGAGCAGTTGCTTGATGTGAAATATGCTGTCTGTTGCGGCATATTGTAGAAAGGCTTCCCCGATGCTACTTCGTGTGCACGGAGAGACTGCGCGAGAAGATCCAAATACGGACAGGCGGACGAGGCCGACGGGAACGGAAACATCAGCGCCTTTACTATCAAGTCCTGCTCGAACAACCAACAAAGAGAGTGCAGTTCCGCGCGAATGCAACATCCCACGTGTCCAGCTGCGTACTCACCCTTCTGTGTAGACAATGTCGTTGAATGATACATACCTGAACGACATACACAAACTTGAACGTGTACGTTCCCGTCAATCATCGTTCACTCGTAAGCGTGCAAGAGTTCTCCGGTCAGGGCAATGTCTTTGAAAGCACGAAGGCGGCATCGCACCAAACGCGAGCTCAGTACCGGTCCACGAAACCCCATGTTCTTGACGCCTTCATTATTTGCAGGTTCTGGCAACTACAGTAGAGAGATTCAGATCCCGCGACGACGCAAAAAGAAAGATCCAGATCACATGTACACCGCAGGACGGCCCTTCGCTTTCAGTACGCAGAGACGCGGGGAGCTGCTGCACAAGGAGCAGTGACACGTATCTCGTACGATCTCCTGAGGCGCTATACAAGGAAGAGCAAGTAAACAACTATAGACAGGAGCGCATGCACATTACATATGGTCGAAGGTGTCTGTCTGCACATAATCGCGCTTACGCGCATAACATGCACAACGGTGTCTTCAGGTCAAACAGAAGGTCGGGCCCTTCTTGCGTTATTACGTGGCATCAGAGGCGATCTCGCCTACCTCCTCAAATGCTGCTGCTGCTCCCCAACCCCACGAGGGCGGTGTGGGAATAGGTAAAACAAGCAGCAAACGGAGGAGCAAGTGTGAGGCTACCCCGGATCGGCCAAAGTGTCACAGGTTTCCGTGACGCCTCCTGAAGCAACACTCCGTCACCAAAACGAGAAATTCCGCAGCGGCGTGGAAATGCAATACACGCAGCACCAGAGGCACAATCTTCGGAACAAAATCCACTGCTCTGTGTCGACTTGAGCTCACCATCATGAGGCCGTGCATTACCATCAGCACGGAGCCACCGGTGTCTTGGGCAACTCGGCATTCGCTCTGCATCCACCTGCAGAGCCGGCAGCAGCAGCAGCAGCCGCGGAGCAGCCAAAGTGTGCCAACAGCGACAACCCCCTTTAGCAGGGCTGCACTCGTATTTGCACGAAGGAAAGTTCGTAGCAGTAAAGCTTGTCTTCTCTTTATGACACCTTTTCAGAATACGCAAGTACAGCTCCGATATGCTGTTCCCTTCCGTGTTGCTGCCGCTAGTGCGCCAGTACTCAACATCTGTGCTCGTTTTCGATCTTTGACTTTCAGCACGCGTAAAGTCTTTACCTGCAGACTATTGGGCACAGGGGGCAGATAATAAACAACAACACCACGCCAGTACACACTAAAATTGGATATTACTTCTGTATACTTCTGCGTGTGCAACATACATTGGTCTGCATTAGAAAAAACGTACCGCAAAGTTTCCGTTATACATTCTACGAGTGTGATACACGGTCACTGTTGCACGCGCAGGTAAGTGAATCTGTCGACACAAAAAGTAGAAAATAACACTTTCTATACCAGACAAAGTGCGCCGGCTGGGTGCTGCGCTAATCTGTCCCCAGTCCGCCAGGTCGTATCACACGTCTGACTGGTAGCATGGTGCGGCTTTAACAGCGGAGCCGGCCGGCCTCATTGCGTTACTGCGGTACAGTGTCAACTCGCCCCGCCCGCAGGAACGCACCCTTGTATACGTGTACACCAGAAAGAGTGGCCCACCACGGCTGAATACCAAACGATTGCTTCTTTGCTTACGAGACAATTTCGGCTGCCCTAGCCACAGTGTCGATCAACTTTTCTCTGCCGCCACACCACCAGCTGCGTCCTCCTCGGGTCCACTCTTCACAATAGTGTCCTCCCACCGCCTCAGCCTTCGCAGCTGCTTCTCCCTCGTGAACTCGCTGCACCACGAGCCCGCTGTCATCAGTCCCTGTGAGCCTTGCCCCTGTTTGTGGCGTTCTGCTTGTGTCAGTAGTGCCCGGCGCCACCTTTCCTTTACCGGCAGACATGCATGACGTCAAAGCTTTCGAACAGCCTGCTGTTGCAAACGCAGCTTCTTTGTCGCTGTCATCTCTGCGTGCACCCAAGGGCTGCTTCCAAGAGCGGCAACCGCGGGAGGGGATGATGATCTTAACGCCGGGCAGCAGAGACTTGACCTCCTGTAAAGTCAAGCCTTCACAAGCCCCACTGCTGTGGCGATTGCAGGCTTCCGCTTCCGGTGCTGCCATCGGCTTCCAGCTCTCCATAGAACCATTGTCGCCTATCTCAGGCAAGACGTCCGTTACGCCGCCTGTGCTGCTGATTCGGGAGCTACCATTGCTTGCGCGCTCCGAATCTTTGCTCTCACAGCTGCCATCGCGTAAAACACCTCCTTCATCGCGAGCAGCAGCCGTGGCAACAGACGCCGCAACGGTGGCTGTAGAGGACGGGATTTTACGCGGCCCACTAAAAAGGCCTCCTTGCTCGAACAGCAGCGGGTGCACATACACATCAACTGTAAGAACCTGCAGCCACAGGCACACAGAAACTCATAAACCCGCAATCTCCAAAATCTCTAGGCCCACAGGTGGATACAGGCGCATTAACTCTTCCCACGGATTTCTGCAAGAAATGGACGCTTGCGAATTTACAGAACATCTCGATTGATGAAGGCGTTACAAAAATGGATAGACTACAGAAAAGTAGGCAGGTCCGGTTGATGGACGTTTGAGTATTCGGCGAACATCTCCAGTGGTGACGGCGATACGAAACCGGACAGATTACACAGAAGTATGCAGATGTAGTTAATCTGAAAATCGACGGAGGACAGGCACGCGGAGGAGACGCGAAATGATACACGTGGTTGTCGGCGTCACACTCAGGAAGCCAAAACGATACGTTATCGCTGAAGTGTGCGCCTGAACAGCGCCAAACAAGGAATTTAACTTACAGGCGAAGCCCCTTGCTCGTCGTTCAATCGTGTCTGAAGTGCAAGGACCTCGTAAGTTAGGTCGTACAAATTGGTGAGACAGCTACAACGGGCAAGCTGAGGCGCACGTGCACACAAGTACACCTCAGTGTATGCTTACACAGAGTGCGCTTTCAACATTTGGTACGCTTCCTGCTGTAGCCGGCGGGAACGCATTGTTGGACGAAGGATTGCACTGTCTCACGCAGGCGAATTTGAATAGAAAAGGGAAGCACACGTTTGTGTGCATCCTGTCTTTATTCGCAGAATTGCCACCTCTCACCTTCCTGAGTTCTGCTGCCGTCTCAAGGGCGCGTCGCATAGGAGAGCAGACGATTTTCTTTATAGCGGGAGACGGCATATCTTCGCCTGCTTGTTCCACGAGCTGCTGGCGTCTCTTTCGACCAGTGTGAGATCTAAGAAGCATCTGCTGCACGTGCCGCTGAACCCATCGTGCTGCTGCCGCAGCCTGCCGCCGACCGACTTCGGTGAGCGAGGGATCTGATACTCTTCTCGTGGGCCGTCGCGATCGTTGCCCCTTTAAGGACCCCCTTGCCGGAGGCAACTCACCTTCCGGCTGCAGTGACATTCCTCTTTGTCTCTGTGCGCGGAGTTGCCCTTCCCGTTCCTGGCCCTGATGCAGCGGCCGCTGCTCGTGCTTCTGACGCACACTCTGCAAAGGCAGCTCTTGATGTCGCTGTTCGTCGGTGTGAGTAGACTGCTGCAGCCGCTCCTGTTGCACTGTCTGCTGGCCCAGTTGCTGGCTGCAGCAGTCGACGGAGTACGGCGGCCGCTGCCGTTGTTCTTGTTGCTGTTGCTTCTCGCCCTCTCGCTGGCAAAGCAGGTGCTGTTGCTGCTGCCGCGGCAGCTGCTGCTCTTGCGGACGTGCCTCTTCGAAAGTCTCCCCGGCTTCATCTTGCAGACTGTAAAAGTTATTTACTGACTGGCCGTGGCGCAAGAAGTAGAAGCGCTGGCGATGCACAGGCGCATGCGGAGGAAGTTGTACGTCTGCAGGGTCTATCCCCGCCATCTTACCATACAAGGATGTGCTTTTTGTAAAATAGCGCCAATAGCGGCAGGCCCGGCCGCCTGCAAACAGTCGTCGGTGACGCAGTTCTGCTGCAGCGCCTATTCTTCATGCCCAAAGAGGGTCATGGGGTAACATGCCCGAACCCGCGTGTTGAAGTATCTTCCGTACTAAACGAAATCTGCTATGTACGTCGAGCTACTGGATCAACGGACAACTGCATGCCTTCCGTACCACTGCTCCTTTTACCCCTACTCCACCACCCTGTTGCTGTGCATGTTCCTCTCACTGGCAGCTGCCGGCTCGAAGTTTGTTCCTGCTGGCTCTCAGGCTGTGTTTAGAAGTCCGCGGCCAGCCGTTCGCGTTCATGTGTGCCGGCCTTGTCGAAGGTTCTTTTTCTGGCTACCGCGGCTGCCGCACATGTGTCCCCGCTGCCCCGAGCTTTAACCATCCGTTGGCACAGTCCTGACCTGAATCTGTTATCAGATGGTGGAAAAAGGAAGCAGAAATATGCAGGATGCCGAAGCGCGACGTGTCAGACATCGAGTTACCGCACACGGGGACGCGTCTGCCCGCTCAACTGCTCCTGGGGTGTTGCGAAAGAAACACGCAGCGGGAAGAAGCGGGGGGAGAGCGGTGCACGATGAGAAAAAGGCCCCGACTGTCAACAGACGATGGCTAAAGTTCCGCTAGATGTGCACGTGCTCCACGCAAGTGCATCTTACACGCATACGAGAGGTTTCGTGTCTCTACGCACGAGTCCGCCTGAACAGATGGAGTCAGCGAGGAAAGCAGGCAAAGGTAATCACATGCTGTCACGACGAGCAGCATTTCACAGCGCCTTCCACGGTTTGCCACTCACAGTCGCTGTACACCCAGCTGGTGAACTTTTGTATCGCTGCAGTACCGTCGAGCGTCACTTCGCAGAACCCTTCATGAAAGCAGTTATTCGTCGGTCACGTGGGACTTGGCAAAGACGGTCAGCAGAGCTGCAGCGCTGTTGAGGAAGTCGAAGTGAACGGAAGATGTCGGTGAGCAGGTTTTAGCAACCGCGCTGGTTTGCATCCCTTTGCTGCCGAGAAGTGAGCGAATCCGTCAGGGTGCACCATCACAGATCATAGAGTTTCCCCTTGAGACGTTTAACAACCAGCTTAACTCTCTCATGCTGCTCATTGCTGCGTGCTGCTGCCCCCGCCTGCTTGGTGCTACCTGGTGGTGCTCGCTGCTAACTGCTGTTGCATGATGTTGTTTGTTGCTGCTGACCCACGTAGCTTGTCAAACGTCTGGATGCCGCACTGCGACAGATTTGTTCCTTCAGATGGAGGAGACGGAAAAACAGCAAGATGCACGTGAGACGTGATGGCCACTGCTCCTGAGTGGCATTGCCTACCCCTCTGCGAAAGATAGTATGTTTTCAACATATCCATCCATCCATCCACGTACATGTGTAAAAGAACAGAGAGATCACGACCCGCTTTTGCGGACTTTAGTTGCACACAAGCATTACAGATACGTGAGTAGTAATTAGTCACCAAACAAGGAAACTTTTGTAAGGCCCCTAATAAAGGGAAGAGGGCCGAGTGAGGAAAGGAAGTAGCGCTTACTAGAGTTGGCTCCTTACTATGGACGATCCGCCGCTGCTTCGCCGGACAGCAGCAGCGTGCGTGGCGAAAGTGGCGCACGCCATGGCCACTAGCAGCGATGTCACCACCGCAGCACGTCTCTCACGAGGCACAACTGCCTCGTGACGCTTGCAGTAGAGCCACGGAATCTGGTACAAAAGACACACGATAACGCTCAGGTATTTAAGGTTTGCATCTAACGAGAAACACCGCCGTGTAAATGTCGTTATACCGTCTATTGTCTGCTGGTGCTGCTGGTGTGTTGCTACCCTTTCACTGTATTCGCTGGTGTGGTCGTTTTCTTGTTCGGGAGGCACCCTCCCTCTACACGTGTCAGCGTGCATACAGTATGTTTATGCTTGTATGTGCCCCTACATCAACGGTCATCCAGAGAGCCCCAACAAAGCTGGCCCTCCACGCTACTGTACTGCGAAGGCGCAATCGAGCCGCAACGACTGTGAGGAAAGCATGGCACGTTTTCTGTGGCAGTTACTCCACAGCAGCCCCCACAACGACGCAGTGCCGTGGGAGTAGCTTATTACATGGTGCACGTCTCACCTAACTTGAACTGATATCGGTTCTGCCGCACTGATACGACGTCAACCCCCGGTTGCGCAGCAGGGCGCGCATCCTCACACGTGTGTGCGCAAAGAAAAATCCCCGCGAGCTACTAACATGTAACCCCACTGCATCTACAATTGTACTCTCGCCTGCCTGGCTACTCGGCAGCTGTACGGGGCGGGGGCACAGTTGGCAGCACTCAGGTGGTAGTGGGGCAGGCATCGACAGCAGGCTTTCAAGCGTTCGTCGGTGTAATTTCGCGAGAGGAGCAGCTTCACCAGCATCACCACACACGTGGCGGAGCCTTAGGTAGGGGTATCGACTGAGTCGCCTGCTATGCCAGTGCATGCAGCTCCCGATGCAGTTGCAGGAAGTGCAGCCACCGGTGCACTACTCACGGTTCAGCTGGTGCCATACCGTTTTGCGGCGCTTTTCCCTTCTTTGGTGGCAAGAGATGCTTGCGCTCTTCGTCGGCTGCCTTTGCCGCGATCGTTGGAGACTGCTATGGGGCTCTGCGTTTCCACTGGACCTCCGTATTGGATCCCTCCATGTAGCCAAGTTGCTGCACCGCGAGTCAGAGAGCAGCACCGGCAGTCCGCGCTCCCTCCCTGTTGGGGTCTGTGGATGACGGTAGGCCACGGACAACCGCGCACAACTTCTAGAGCGCAGTAGCTTTGCGATCGCTATATTCGCGTTCCTTGGTACTATATAGCACTACTAGCTGAGCCGGGAGCAGAGTGGCAGCAGCGGATGAAGCGGGACTGCGTGGAACGGCACTCCACAGGGCTGGGGCATCAGGCACGTGCAGCAACCGTTGTAGTGGCACCAGCAGCTACAGCACACGTAGCAGGACCAGCATACCAGCATCAGCAGCCAGCGTGACCGGCGGGGGCGTCCTCCACCAGAAAGTGTCCTGCAGACACACTAGCGGCGAAGAATGGCATTGCGAAAGAGTAATACAGAAGACATCGGAGGGGAGGACGCAGAAAGAAGCCGTAACCACTGAGCTCCTGTGGTTCCGTGAGCGTTTTATGCCGCAGCCGGTGACAGAGAGCGGCGCAGCGGCAGCACGGACGTTATTTTCCCTCCCTCGACTCTCCTTTGGTACGCTGAAGTTTGCTTTTTTGTACATCTAAGAGGATTTAACAGTCTCTGTTGCGGTCAACCAATCCCAGCGTCACTCGCAGCGACAGGAGCGGTGTGTGAGTTCGGCCTCCTCCGGAAAAGGAAGAAAGCAGCTGTAGTCGGAACAGCAACGAAGAGGAGGAGGTCTGCAGTGTGGCTCCCTGAACCAACAGAGCGCGTACATTCGGGTTTTGTTTTCCCCGCCTTCTGTACTGCTTCGATGTCTTTTTTCTTTAAGGTGGGGCGCGCGGTGACGAAGAAGCGGCAAATATGTACATATATACGTATACCCACCTCTCTGCGGGATATCCCCCCAACACCCGTGCGTGTCAACCAGCTACTTTCACCGCTTCGGCAGTCCAGTGGTTCGTTATGTGGTTTCCATCTTGAGATTTTTTTGTAGAATCTTGGTTGAGCGTTTGATTTTGTTCATGTCCTAGAAGCATCGAGTACCTCACGTCAGTACGCGTAGTCTGCTTACATAGGACCTTCCCCTCCCCGTCGAAAGTCGTAAGTGATACTGTTCTTTAAGTTTGAAGCGTCGCTCGAGCCGCTGTCGTGCTAATTGCCCTGGAGAGACACTTTTCTGGCGTACTGTCGGGTGACACGGAACTCGGCAAATATTTTAAGAGACTGCAGCAGAACACGCGTGCCGTGGAACGGAGCTCGGCAAATACTTCAAGAGATTGCAGCAGAACGCGTGATACTGACTTCGGTTTAGGTCGAGCTCTACACGTCCTCGTCCACCTGCCTGTACCAGTACCGCCGTCGCTGCCTAATCCAACATTGCATTCTTTTCTTCTCCAAGAAAAGGGCTCAGGGGCCTCCTCCTGCAGGTACTCCCAGACATGTCTAACGTTGTCAAGAGTAAACGTACTGCTTCTTTTGATGCCCCTCCGTTCGGGAGATGAATACGAAAGTTTTCTTGGCCCTTCATCTTCTGCGCGACTCGATGGTCACATTCCGGGCGCCACAACATCGAGAGACGCGGCTGCTGTAGCTGCTGCAATCCATACAACTCCTGCCGTTTTACGTGATTCCCTGCCTCCATTAGTATACCTCTCTGCGGGTGTCTGATGTTGCTTCATCGTTTTGGATACATGCGGTCGCTGCTGCATTGGTGACACCCGTCTTCGTTTTCAGATCTTTTTCTGTCCGCATGTGAACGTGTGTGACCGCACACAAAACGTCGCTTGTGTCCGAACAGGCAACGTTCTGCTTCCCTGACAAAAAATGACTTCGTTGGACTTTTGTCTGCTGTAGTGGGAGTTGGATTTAGGTGGCCCTTCTTTGTGAGGGAAAAGGGGCCATGTTCTGGATCTTGCTATTGTAACACTGCACGCTACAGGAGCCACTGCAGCGACGTACAGCAGCAAGTCTAACGGGGGCAACAGGAGGCATCGCGCACTTTTTGCTCAGCCGCAGTTGCCTGCAGGGGTTCTGTGTGAAACTTTCTGTAGTGGCCATGGAGAGTCGCAGCGCAGAGGGAGCGCGCAATGGCGGCTCCGCTGCAGGAGCAGTGGCAGGAGCGGGTCACTGGCGGGATGGCGGTACCGCGGCGACTGCGTCTTCGACTGCTGCCCCCACCGACAGCGCGGGGGTTGCTTTCGACGCACATTTGTACGGGGAAACGCCTGCAGCTCACTACGTGACCGAAATAGATGCAGAGACACCGCTGGTGTCTGGAGCGCAGCAAGATGGCACTACCAACAGCAGCGCCGCAGCAGCTGGCCGTGGGGGAGCGGGAGCAGCCAGCGGTGCAGGAGGTGCGGCGGGTCGGGGCGGTGGGACTAACAGATCAGAGGACCCTGCACGTTTGGCCGAGCGTGAGCGCATGCTGTTGGCTACGACAGATCGAGGAGTGCTGAACGTGCAAGATAGAGAGGCTGGCGTTGGCGTGGATAAGTCGATAGCTGCAAGGGAGGATTTGTATAGGCGGCAGAGGTTTCAGAGGGCATTATCCCCTGAGCGGGCAGATCCTTTTTCCGATGGAGCCGAGAAGGAAGCTAATGGTGGAGTTGGCTCAGGCAGTGAAGGGGGGGGCGCAATTTCAGGAGAGGGGGGTGCACGGACATACGCAGATGTTATGCTTGAGCAGCAGCTGGATCGCGAGAAGCAGATGGCGGTGCGTCAGATTCGAAAGATGCAAGAGGAAGCGGAGTTACAGCGTCAGCTGCAGCAACAGCAGTTGAAAGCAGCGGCAGCTGCAGCCGTGTCCGGGGGAGGCGTACTGACGCCAGGCGGCGAAAAGAAGCGGCGCCGATGGGACAGCAGCACAGGAGGTGTAGAGGACAGTTTGGACGGACGTGCGCAGCTCACCGAGGCCGAGAGACTTGAAATCGCCAGAGCCAAGGCGCGGGCTGCTGGTGGCGACAGAAACGCTGCGACAGCTGGCGTTGGAAAAGGAGCAACAGCAGGCGCGGGCAGGGGGGTGGCGGATGGAGGCGCTGTCTCCGCTGCTGCCGCAGCACTTGTTAGTCGGTGGGATACTCCATTGCAAGGTGGAGGACAGACTCCGGGGGGAGCATGGGGAGAGACTCCGCTTGTTGCCGCTGGAGGAGAACAGGACGCTGCCGCCACTGCTGCTGCAGGCGCTGCTGGCGTTATTCCGAAAAAGAAGAGCCGCTGGGACGCCACCCCAACTATCGGTGGTACCGGACAGGTACGCTCTTTGTGTCCTTGTTTCGTGTGTATACGTTGTAGGAGCCAAGGTCGCCATTCTTTAGTGTACGCAGGTGCACGCAATATGTGTATCGAGAGATGTATCAACAGGCAAACATAATGAACGTAGTTCTGTATACGAGGCACGTGCGTCCGCATACGGCTATACTCTCAAGGACATTGCCTCGGGGTGTGCGAGTTCACGTACAAGAAAAGTTCTTTATTTAAGGTCCGGGTACGTTGCTACGGAGGAACGCCTCGTATGTTCTGCGCGTTGCGCTTACCGCTGTGATGGTTCCGTTCCAAGACCCGCTGCTGCATCATCTTGCCCATTGTGTGGCTGTGTTTCGTTGCTGCGAAGAGACAGTTTCAGCTTTTTGTGTTGCGCGCTCGCTTCTGTGCGAGCTCGTTCTGCTGCAGTCGAGGCGCCTTGCGCAGTTTGCACTTCCCCACCTTTTTCGAGTGGAGTGGCGGCGACCGCTGTGCCGCTGGTTTTTTACGCAGTCGCAGTCGAGCTCGTCCCTGACACAAGTGGTGCAGATCTGTGCCATCGCGAAGGGGACGTCCCGCTCGTCTCTCCCTTCGTGATTCCCTGCTACAGGTTGTTAGTAATGCTTTCGGATTCTTCCCCGTTTGTTGCCGAATTCGTGCATAGGATGTGTGTGCCGTAACAAGTGTTTATTGCTGTGCCGCCACGCTGGTATGTCTCTTCAGTGTGTGGCCCGGCTGTATGGCTTCGTATCCTTCGTGTGCAGCGCTGCTGTTGCGATCGCGTGTACTACTTTTCGTGCGTCCTGCGGTTGTGGTGCTGCCACAGCTGTGCTCCCCTTCCTGTAGGCGGCGAGTGTCGGCCGTGGTAGCTGCCCGTAGTGCCCCTGTATGGTCGAGTGTTTTTTGCCTGTGCCCGTCCTATTTGAGTGCAATCTCGCCCCCGAGCCCTGGTGCATTTCCTGGGGCGGCCATGAGGTTCATCTGTCTTCAGGAAACGCCAACACCGGGTCAGTGGGGAGCAACGCCGGACTTGAACCAGGCGTCGACGCCGATGATGATGCCGGGGGTTGGCGGTGGTACCCCGGTTGTCGGCAGCGGGGGAGCGGGCGCAGGCAGTGTAGGCAGCTTGACGCCGCTAGTCGGAGGAGCTGCTGGCTCTCAGACACCCCTGATTGGAGGGGCCCGCAAGCGCAGCCGGTGGGATGCGACACCCGTGCTTGTCGCAGGCGGCAGCACTGACGGTGACGCTGCTGCAGCAGCTGCCGCAGGCCTGCTGTTAACACCAGGAGGAGCACCATCCACTCCGATGACATCAGGACCCGGTGCTGGCCTGACTCCTGGCAAAGACACAGGCGCCATGACGAATCAGCTGACACCAGGCATCACGCCTCTCGCTGTCACTGGTACGCGCAAACAGCTGAAGGGGGGAACAGGGAGGACAGGAAGTTTAGAGAAAACCTGGATACGAATCAGTTCTACTGGGCCATAAAGGGCCAATCTGCGTCACGTAAAAGGTCGTGTATTGGAAGACGGAAGAAGAAGTGTAGGGCTATCCACGTTTTGATACAGCCGTGACAAAACCAGCAAGTGGTGAGGAGTATACACGTTACAAGATTAGGTAATAGGGACACACTGTCGTTTACCGCTGGAGAGGAACCTGGTACAGGGGGAACGAGAAAATTGTCTGACTCACATAGATAGGAAGATGTACCGTGAAGGGAGAGAAAAACAGGAGACTTCTGTCGCTGATGAGGGGTAGTAGACCTCGACGGAGGCAGGGTCGGTGGGGGTTTGAGTGGAGGAAGAGGAAGCACGCGAACGAAGGAGAGGCGACGATGCAACGAGTGCAGGAATTGAACGAGCTGTGGCAGGGGGAACAGGCAGGGCGAAGAAGAAAAATCGGCGACGTCAACAACTCGAATCAGGATAGAGAACAGGGGAACAGGAGGAGTGGATACGAGTACACAAAGGGGGGGAGCTTTGGAAAAGAAAGAGGTGAAGAAGAAGCACCAAGGCAGTACAAATTTAAGAAGTGGAAGGGCGTCCAGTTTCCACGACGGAACCGAACGTGGTGTTCTTGATCTGAACGGGACAGAAACGAAGGAAAGGGGTGTCTTTGCGCATAGCACTCTCTTTGTTTGAGTTCACAGTAGTAAACGGAGGTATCCACCTGTGCCTTTTTACATACCTCTTTGGTTGGAATGAACAAATGCCAACTCTGTAGGCGGGACGTGTACGCGTACGTCGCGCGGGTCATACGCGTCCCGTGCAGAGAGTGTGCATCGTCGCGAAGAGGTACAGTCGTAGCTTCCGTGGGAAAGAACAATGGCGAGCACATGTCTTTGGAGGACATCTTAAATGGTTTGTACCAGATGAGGTCGGTGAGACGTTTAGCCACGACGAATGCCTTTTCCTCAGGTATCCTTAATCGGGTACACCTTGCCGTGCTGACTAGTGTATTTTTTGTAACTACGTGTGCTTCCACGTGTATATATATATATATATGCATATTTGCACATGTACACGTTTGCCTGCGCTTGTGTTCGCATGTTGTGCGTAAGTACCTTGACCCGCTCGTTCAGTGGACGAACTTGTCGCCAAACTGCACTTTTAAAACAGTCAACAAAAAGAAAGCAGCTAAGTTGTGCGTGTGCGTGCCACCAATGTTCTCCCACTGTCGCGTGCGTGTCAGGAATCGCAGGGGCGACGCCGCTAACGCCTGGCACGCCGCTGTCAACGGCAGAGCAGCTGTTGCAGCTGCGCATGCAGCAGGAGTTGGACGAGCGTTCGCGCTATCTCACTGACGAAGAACTGGATTGTCTGTTGCCGAAGGAAGGCTACGAGATTGTGCCGCCGCCTGCGGACTACAATCCGCCTCTTTCCTCCGCTGCAGCAGCGGCGCGCGCGCGGCAGCAGGCTGCGGCGTCGACGCCGGGCGTTGCTGCTACGCCCACACCTGTAGGCATAACGCCTCTCTACACGATGCCCGAGGAAGGTGGACTCTCTGCAGCAGCAGCAGGCTTCGGAGGTCTTGCAGCAGCCGGAGGAGGCGGCATAGGAGGTCAGCTGACAGCAGAGGGTGGCGGTGTCACCATGAAGGCGGAGGACTATCAGTTCTTTGCCAAGCTGTTCGAAGATAAGGATGAAGGACTCATGACGCAAGAGGTACGGCTCCACTCGGCTATGTTAACTTTGGCAGACGTCGGACATGTGGCGGTATCTACCCATGGCATGCAGCTGCATATGTGGTGCGTCCCGTTGCACAGGCTGTTCTGCAACTGTTCGTGGTGCCTGTCACGTGCGATTGGGTGGGCACGGAGCTGGTTGGTCTTCGTGTTGAACGCTGTAAAGTTCGTGCCTGCTGGGATATTCAGTAGATGACCGTATTTGATATCTACATCGACAGCAGTGTCTCCGAGTTTGCATTTTGCTGTGAACTTGAGGAGGTGGAGAACGCATCTCCATTGCCTTCGCTGTAGAGAACCTCGTAGGGGGCTGCATGTCTCGATCAAAGCTAAGGGCAGGGACAGTTTCTGTGATTGTGAGGAAAGGGCAGAACCGGCGCCAGTAGCGTAACTACGAGTGTGCATTTCGAAGAGCTGCGATGTTGCCTCGATGCAGGAGGTGAAAGAAAGGAAGATCCAGTTGCTGTTACTAAAAATTAAGAATGGCACTCCGCCGCTGCGCCGGTCCGCGCTGCGCACACTCACGGAGAAAGCCAAGGAGTTTGGCGCCGCCGCGCTCTTCAACCAGATCCTCCCGTTGATGATGCAGAGCACGCTGGAAGATCAGGTAATGGGGTTGCTCCGGCGTCTGCAGGTCAAGAAGGGAGACGCGCAGATCCCACTCTGCTGCCACACTCCCGACAGATACACAGTTGAGCGATGCATACGTTTAACACGTCCTGGATGAGGTGAGCACCCTCGTGGCGGTGTGGCGTCCTAATAAAGCAGATCCAACTGTTCGTCGACGTATCATGCAAGGACGCACGGCCCCACGCTTGGCGGGTTGCCCTGCCATGTTAGGTGTAGGTGCGGCTACTTCCGCTCGCATGTACGCAAGTTGAGCTCAAGCTCTGTGCCAAGATGAAGACGGACGCCTGCACGTACGTGTACTCATGTAATGTGTCACTGTTGAAAAACAGTGTTTTATGAGTACGGCTTGTGGTTCCGATGCCTGGCGCGGGTTGAACGAATTGGCGTGGCGCGGCCGCGGCCGTCAGCGTCTAGTGGTGATCTGTGAAATTTTGGGCACGATGTCAGCTACGCTTTCACGAAACACTCACTGCGCTCGTGCCTAGAAGTGTGAACCGATATCCTTGAACAGGTCTACATCTTCTGGTCATTCGTGAGTTCGACTTCTTCAGGAGCGCACGGACGTCGCTGGACCTGAACAAGAGGTCGCAGTTGGTTGACGCAAGAAAAATGCGTTCTTCTTTCTGACTGTGGTGTCGTGACATTTGCGTGAGATCCGTGCAGCTGTACGTGTTTTAAGCTGCTACGCTGTCCGTGCTGGTAATGGTGTCGCAAGCCTTGTGGGCAGTTTGCTTTGCTGCGGGTCCCTTCTTAGGAGCGGCATCTGCTAGTGAAAGTCATCGATCGCGTGCTTTACCGACTAGATGACGCTGTGCGGCCATACGTACACAAAATCCTCGTCGTCATCGAGCCGCTACTTATTGACGAAGATTACTACGCGCGCATAGAGGGCAGAGAAATTATCTCGAATTTGGCAAAAGCTGCAGGTCTTGCGACGATGATTGCCACCATGCGACCTGATATCGATCATCCGGATGAATACGTGCGCAATACAACTGCAAGGTGCGGAATGATTGTGATGAGACGCCGGCTACTCAATCAACAACGTACCGGCCTCTACAAGAGGACTGCATTGCTTCTTGCTTAGAAGAACTGCGACAAAGGAAGCAGTGCTGCATAAATTGCAGAAACGTTCCGCCGGCGTTAGAAAAAGGGCAACACACCCAGGAGTGAACGCGACAAGACGTCGGCCGGAGTGTCCTTTTGGCTGTCTTCAGGGTGGCACGCGTGCACACAGCGATATATTTGAAATCCAATTTGATCTTACGCGTTGGAGCTTTTACAGTGCGGAGGAGGACATTCGCTGTATGCACTGCAACGCGAGCCAAGGCAAACACGATTCACTATTGAACAACAGCGTCACTCAACAGAACGAAAGTGACGCGAGTACCGCAGAAGGGTGCAGCATGTATGTTTTTGCGGGTCGATACACGTGGGTGTACATATCACGCGCTTAACCTTACGTAACCAGAAAAAGAAGCCACGTATGTTGTTACCTACACAGTCTGGCGAACCCAAACCGTGAGGGGCTCAGCGACGTGGCGCTTTTGTAGGAAGTGAGCGAAGGGTCTGCTGGTTGTTGGGGTGCTCAGATTTACGCGTTGACATTGGTGATGTGTGCATGTTATTTAATGCAGAGCCTTCGCGGTGGTGGCGTCTGCGCTAGGTATTCCCTCGTTGATACTTTTTTTAAAGGCGGTTTGCCAGTCGAAAAAGTCGTGGCAGGCGCGCCACACGGGCATCAAAATCATTCAGCAGATGTCGATCCTGATGGGGTGCGGAGTGCTACCACATCTGAAACAGCTGGTGGAAATCATCCAGCACGGCTTGGACGACCAAGTACTCAAAGTGAAGACAGTAACAGCTCTCGCCCTTGCAGCGCTAGCGGAGTCGGCTGCGCCTTACGGTATCGAAGCCTTTGATAGCGTGCTTCGACCGCTGTGGAAGGGTATGGGAGAAATGCGCGGGAAGGGCCTCGCTGCGTACCTGAAAGCCATTGGTTCCATTATTCCCCTTATGGACGCCTACCACGCGAACTACTACACGCGGGAAGTCATGATCATGCTTGTTCGAGAATTCGAAACTAACGACGAAGAAATGAAAAAAATCGTGTTACGCGTCGTCAAGCAGTGTGTCGCCACCGAGGGTAAGAACTAGGGTTCTCTGTTGCGCACAAGCCATACGTGAGCGTCCGTTTAAAGTGTAAGAGCGAGCGCGTTCGCATAGAGGTGTGAAATGTGCGTCGGATGCGTAGCACGTTAAGTGATACGTGATACTATTGTGGGCTCGGCGGAGAAGCTGGTTGATAGAATAGCTGGCATGAAGGGCGAGCGATCGCCAGTGGTAGTCTTACCTGGGGTGCTTCGTTACACGTTGCATCTACCTATGACAGTGAACTCGCGGATGGTGACCTGAGCGCGCAGGTGCTGCGTCGTCGAGCATTCGAAGCGCTTGGAGAAGGAAAAACTGGGGTGCCAGTTTGGGGCCACCAAACGGCGCGTAGGCATATACTCGCTGACCAGCAACATGAATCTTTTACCAGTTCTGCTCCGTCGAACGTGTTTGCAAAGTAGCTTCTGCCGTAGACTGCCTGGCACGCCTTCACCTGTAGAGTAGCCGTGCGTAGTGATGATGGAACAATCAGGCTTAAAGTGAGTGCAAGGCTTAATGACGTGAAGAGAATTTTTCTTCTTCGCAAAGGGTGGGGGGAACTGCACGACAGCATGGACATCCCAAAGGATGTAACATATGTAAGGTGCCCTTTCTAGTACATTCTTCGCGTGGGAAAACCCAACCGGCGACCGACAAGTTCGCGAACACTAAGTGGTGTAACTGTTATGCAATGCTCCGTCACTGGTTGTACTGCGTGGACCGCGAAGTGTCGGAACCCGCACAGCAGCAGTTGTAGAAGCAGGTTAGAAAGAAGCTAAAAAGAGATGCCGTCCTTCTTATGCATCGGTTAGTTCGACGACCGTTCAGTTGCCTGCCGTGCACGTTGCTCGTGCAGCAGCGTTCCTGTGCGACAGGATTCGTTCTGCAGTGATGCCAAGAATTTAACGAAGTGCTGTTCTAGGTCGTATGCAGGCCTTCCGTCGCACAGCTGCGCTGTGGCCACGCTTTGTATGTTAATGTGTGTACTACTGAATTAGTTGAAAATGAATAACTGCGGTCTATTCTCGACTGAGATCAACGCCAGGCAGATCGGTGAAGATTTGCGCGCTTTTTTGAATCAGTAAGCCGAGTATGAAAGGTAGTCGGAACCTCGAGCGATCACTGCGTAGTACAGTCCTGGTATTCACATAACACGCTGTGCTGAAACAAGATTTGTACTTTTCGGGGCTTGATAATGCCAGAGAGCGGTTCTTTGAATCCGCGTACTGCTGGTCGCGCGCGTGTTGCTGCAGTGTCCGTCAAAGGGGCCTGAGTTGTTTGCATTTCTACTGCGCACGATTTAATAAAGTCGAATAGTGGACGATACTCTGCGTTGTGCCGCTGGACGCAGGTGTGGAAGGCGTGTACATTCGGAGCGATATTGTGCCGCCATTCTTTTCCAAAGTGTGGCTGGTGCGGAATGCGTTGGATAGACGTACGGCCAAGCTGCTGATTGAGACGGTCGTGGAAATTGCGAACAAAGCTGGAGGAGCCCACATAATCAAGCATATTGTAGAGGATCTGAAAGATCCTAGCGAACCCTTTAGGCAAGTCTGGCCCTGCGGATCCGCGTATCAGTTTGCTCTCCAGTGAAGATGTGCAGTGTTCTAGTTTCTTCCATGCGTCACCTATCTTCTGCGGGAACGTCCACATTCTTAGCGTGTATGCGGCGCTCGTTGCAGAACGAGTAGGGCGCAGCGCGAGGCTTTTCAACGTTATCCGTTGGACATTGTGTGTATTACTGCTTTTTCTCATGCTGTACGAATGCGCGTGTAGTGGATTCTACTGTCAGTCATGTAGAGCGAATAGTGCGTATCCTGATGCAGAATTGTCGACCGTTTTTATAGGATTGGCGGTGAGTTCCGTGCTTCCCCCTCTGCGTGATGTAGGAAGGTAACTCTGGAGGCTTTGGAGCAGATAATTGTAAACAATGGGGTGCATGACGTGGACAGTCGTCTCGAGGAGCAGCTGGTGGACGGGTTGCTGTACGCGTTTCAAGAACAAACTTCTGAAGATACGACCGCCCTGCTGAACGGCTTCTCTACCATTGTCAATGCTTTGGGAACGCGGGTGAAGCCGTACCTCCCGCAGGTGTGCGGAGTTATTCGCTGGCGACTGAACACTCCGAGCGCGAAACTCAGGCAGCAGGCAGCGGATCTCATCGCACGCATCGCCGTGGTAATGCAAAAGTGTGGCGAGGAGCAGATGCTGGGACATTTGGGGCTGTTCCTTTACGAGTATCTCGGAGAAGAATACCCTGAGGTAAGAGATAACGCGTTGCAAATAAGTGTTATGATACGCGTGCAATTACAGAATCATACCTATGTACTTGTAGCATGTGTGTCGCTGAAGAGTTCAAGAGGTGGCGCTCCAGCAACATAAGCTAGGGGCACGCTGACCGCGTTCAGGGACACGCAGAGTAACAGCAAAGACACCGTCCGCGCCATCGTGTGACGTAGTGCTGCGCAGAAGGGAAGAACACTCGGATAAGGTTGGCGCCCGAACATATTTGAGATAGAAAAAGGACTTCTGGCCAGACACCGTGCAAAATGTGGGCGAGTATTCGACGGCGCTCTCAACACTCTTTGTTCTCGCATAAAATGCAGTATACGTCGAAGACGCCCGTACGAGTAGCGTTCAGCAGGGTTGTAGTTCTTTCGCTGACTTGAAGTCGAGTAACTCAGGTATCAAACACGTTCTCCACCGCAAACGCATGTTATTAAGTACGGTCAACGGAATACCTTGTAATTAGGCTTTCGCTGCTTACTCCCGAAGCTGGCAGCATGTGCAGAAGTTCCCAGTTCTCACACCACCGTTACGTATACAAGTGTATTATGCAAGTCATTTCTGCTTCCGTCAACCTGACTAGCGCGTCATCTTTAGGTGGACTTTGGGCGTGCAGGTTTTGGGAAGTATTCTAGGTGCGCTGAAAGCTATTGTGAACGTTATTGGAATGAACAAGATGACGCCGCCTATCAAGGATTTGTTGCCACGCTTGACGCCGATTTTGAAGAATCGCCACGAGAAAGTTCAAGAAAATGTAATAGATCTGGTGGGGCGTATCGCTGACCGGGGCGGGGATCTCGTTTCTCCCAAAGAGTGGGACCGAATCTGTTTTGATCTGCTGGACATGTTGAAGGCGAGCAAGAAAGCTATTCGCCGAGCTACGGTCAATACCTTCGGGTACATTGCGCGCACAATAGGCCCGCAGGACGTGTTGGCCACGCTGCTAAACAACTTGAAGGTCCAGGAGCGACAACTCCGCCTCTGCACTACGATCGCCATCGCCATCGTTGCCGAAACTTGCCTGCCGTACTCGGTGCTGCCGGCGCTTATGAACGAGTATCGGGTACCAGAGCTCAACGTGCAGAACGGGGTGCTCAAGACACTCTCTTTCATGTTTGAATATATCGGAGAAATGGCGAAAGACTATATTTACACTGTGGTTCCCCTTCTGGAGGACGCCCTCATGGACCGCGATCTCGTCCATCGCCAAACCGCCGCCTGGGCTACAAAACATCTGGCGCTCGGTAGGTGCTTGGTAGAAGTAGATACCATGTAGAGCCGGGGATGGACTACATAAGAGTGTTACCCTGAGCGGTGTCATGTAGCAGAGATTGATCTTTACAGTGACAGCTGTATCTAGCTGGGTCTCCGGCCGCGCGTTACGTCAAGTCCTTTTGCCTCGGCCCGGTGTCGTGCCTTTTGGAACGGGGAGGGAGGGAGGAGACAGTCGCAAGTGGCAAATACTGCACTTTTGATTAAACGGTGCACGACCTACGTGCAGGGAGCTGTCCTACCAATTATGTAGCGAGACAGAGATTTCATATCGATGGGAGAGCAACTAGCTTCCGCAGAGACATTATCACCTTGATGAGTCTGTTCGAGACTGAATGACACGAACCGTCTCACGAGCTCAAGGTCAAAAGGGAACATTTCCTTGCTACGGAAACAGGAAGGGTGCAGCCGGGTAGGAGGAGATGCGTGAATCCACGCGTGCCCAGTGGTAGCGCGTTGCGTTGTTTTGCTAGTCACTGTGGGAATGCTGCCTTGAAAGGGGTGGCGGAGAGGCAGATGTTGCGTAGTGGTGCTTTTGATTTTCCGGTGCATTATCATGACTGCCATTCAAGTGCCAGGCTGCCCTTCAGTGCCTAATCAATGTGATGCTTTTTTGCGCCCTGAAATTCCTGAAATTCCCGATACTGTATTAGGTGGCGGAGAGCAAGGCTGTCATGCACCGGGGTACTTCGTGTATTTGAACGTGCTGAAGTTACGAATAATCTTGTGCGGCAACTCTCGGCGACGACGGGATGGTTTGGAAGTTTGTGAGCGCGACGGCGTATGTGTTTATGTTTCAGTGGAAGATACGCACGTCGCAGCTGTCATGCGTGAGGCGGAGGTGAAGAAACGCATTGTTTTTTTTTTTTTCGTTGTGCAGGCGTACACGGACTGAGCTGTGAGGACGCTCTCCTGCATTTGCTAAACTATGTATGGCCCAACATCTTTGAGCGCTCTCCTCACCTAGTTCAGGTAAATCATGTATACGCAGGAGCCGAAATTTTCGGAGCCACTGACGACCGTTTAGTTTAGACCTACGACTATTATTTTTCTGATGCTTCGCCTCGGGAGGACGCACAGAACAGTTTGTTGTTCGTAATTCAGCTGGCAAATGTATTGGTCTTTTGCAGCTACTTGGTGGGTGAGCGCCATTTTTTGCTATCAGTTTCGTAGTGGTGACGCTGCCGCTGCAAGACTCGACGCAGTTTTTGTATGATCAGTTTCTGCAAACGTGTTGCGGAATGTTAATTTCTGCATGTGCTGCAGGCGTTCTTCGACGCAATCGATGGAATGCGTGTTTCGTTGGGACCGGGCATCGTGTTTCGATATGTACTGTTGGGTCTTTTCCATCCGGCGAGGAAGGTAATAATATTCAGTGAGCTGAACCGAGTTGTTTACAGTCGTGCACATAAAATGTTGCCGAAGGGAGCTCTGACTTGTTACTTGTGGCACACGATGTAATTTCTGCCTTCGCATACAGTGCGTAGTACGAAATTGACGGCGACGTTCACCGACGGCTAGACATTGCCTTCAAGAAACGAGTGAACACGCACGGGGAGAGGTTCATAAAGTTACCTACATGAGAGGAAGCATATATGGTTCCCCATATATCGTACCTCACGCGTATCTGCATGTGTCCGCGCGTTGTTTTGCTGGGTCGTAGACTTTACTGTTGCTCCGTTAGCTGCGCCGGTGGGTGGCAAGTGGAGAATTTGGGTTTTTGTGTCCCTTGTGCAGGTGCGGGAGGTCTACTGGCGCGTGTACAACAATCTGTACATTGGGCACCAAGATGCCATGGTCGCCTTCTTTCCACCCATTCCGGACGACGATAAGGGCTCTTACGCACGCGATGAATTGCTTTACGTTATATGATTTGAGCGCAACAAACGTACTGCCGCAGACTCCCCTACTGCTTCGTTGTAGCACCTTCGTCGATTGTGTAATCGCGTAGAGTCATCTCTGACGCTTATTCGTGGTCTACTTCAAACGCCCTTTCTACCGGACGGTGTTGTGGGACTGTCGGCCGTCCACGAGGGCAGAGGTCTGTGTGTCTTCATGCAGACTGCCGTGACGCGTGTATGCTAGTAGGGGGAGAATGGCGCATGCTAACGTTGAAGTGAAATTAATGGACGAACGCGAAACTTGTTAACGTACAATGCGCGCGCTTGCTTGGGTAGTGCGTTCGTACAGCTTGGCTGGCAAAGTGTTGCAACGAAATATATTCCGCTTTTCGGCGAGCTGATGAAAAGTCACACGTTGGCCGAAGAATACGAGCGGTCCTAATGGTCGACCTGGGAGTACCGTGCCGCTGTGCAGAAGTCGTTGTCGTTGAGATGTTGACAGATAAGGTGTGTATGGGAGCAGGCGAGCTCACTGTCGTTGGAGAATGCGTAGTGCTGAGTCCAGAAAAAACAAATCGTTTCTACCACGAACGGCGAGAATGTTCTGTGACAGCTACGCCTTCGCCCCTAACTGCAGTGCCCACGAATCGCGAGTTACCCGACTGTTTACTGCCAGATACGAAGGAGATAACCCAGTTTGGTATGCACACACGTGGGAACCACGAATGTGAGTCCTTCGTAGTGTTGGCCTTCTGAACGTTTCCTCGTAGAACCGTGCAGCGACAGATGTGTGTCACGCACTCCCGAAGAACCGAAATGATTTCACGTTGCCAGGCAACTACAGTAGCAGAGACCACGGACGTTTCTGTCCCAGTAATAGGGTTCGCGGATCACTCGGTAACCACATGTGGAAACGTGTCGTGAATGTGTGGCAACTACCTCTTCTGGAACTTGTATCTTAAAGTGTACTGATTGTGATGTCTTTCTTACCCGGTCCACTGCCCGGAAAAGGGTTCCCAGTGTGACTGCACAAATAGTTGGGATACCTTGTCATACACACATGTGCGTGCTGGCCATGCCCGTGCACGAATGCGCAGTGTCGCACCCTTTCCAAAAAAGATTCACTCCGCAGCGTCTTGGTGACAGAGGGGAGTGTCTGCATCTCAGTGACGGGAAGGACGCAGTGCGTATGCCTCACTTGATTTGTTTTCTCCTGCTTGACAGGCTCATCAGCGTGAGGAAAGGGTCGCCCACCACCACACGTGCCCCATGTGTGATGCCTTGCCCTTCCGCAACAAGAGTTTTTCGTTGTTTCGCGCACTGCAGAGACGTCGTTTAGTTGATAGGCGACTCGCGGATGCTCGGAAACCAACGGGTTTTCCATTTAGACCCGAAGCGACATTCGACGAGGAAAGTAGGGGGTAGCCGCAGCCTAACGAATTACGCTACGCTACCTTCCGTAGAACGGGGAAGCTGACGCCGTCAAGGACGAAAAAAGTAGGTACGCCGCTTTTTGAGCTGTACAGATGCGCCGTTTTGGAGCTAAGCAAGCCTGCGGCGCGAGATTGGCAACCGCCTGCCACGCCGCTAACAAATTTCTTCGTAGCAAGTGTCCATCAAGCGAGGATACATGGGAACACGACACTCTTTCCAGCGGTGTCGTGTTAACTTGATTGTAGTAGCAGTTGAAGCTGTTGACGTGGACGCGTGGCATTCAGTCAGCTGTTCATTGCGAACGTGCAAACAAGTCAGCCGCGTCGCGGTCGGTGTGTGCTCGAATCCTCCACTTTGACGTGAAGGCTCACGTGGCGTACAGCAGGGAGTGCAGCTACAACTTAATTTTCATCGAAAAAAAAAAGTCTTGGCTCGTCGCCTGGAAAATTTCTGTACAGCGACATTCCCCCAGTTTATAGGTAGTGAATTCCAAAGTGGATCCCAGCTAGTGAAATAGGGATAATCACCCTTGTGTCGTAGCAATGGAAGAAGTTAGCGCTGCACCTCTGCGTGCAAACTGGTTGAATAGCACGTCCTCCTGCACCAAGTCATCGGATGCCTCTGATCTTAGGAAGACAGCGTGGCTCTCTAGCAGTCAGATGGCGCGGATCTCCAAATATCAGGACTCCACGTGTGAAGCTTTCACGAGTGAAAAATGTAGAGACTTCCTTGCCACGAAGAGCATTCATTCGACGGGAGGAGCTCGGGCCATTACCGAAGAGGGAGATAAGTCATCTCAGGCGTCGACTATTGGTGTTTCGGGTATTTCGGAAGACTCTGAAATAGGCACACTGCTTTGTGGCGGGGAGGCAGCGTTGACAGGCAGTGACTACGACCACCAGAAGACGGAAACTTCGGTCGTTTCGGAAGCAGTTCCAGACGCTTCTAAAAACGAGGAACAAGAGGAAACAGTGCAGGTAGCGCACCCCACTCTCTTAGGGCACGCTGCACTGAGAAGCAATGAAAAACAGTCCACGTCGACCTTCAGCCCCTCGAATATCCCCCACCATCAGGAAGAAAGAGATCAGAAAAGTCGATCGACACCACTAAAGTGGTCTACGGTATACCGAGTTGAAAGGACGACAACTAACAACCTGGAGGGGGAGCAACAAGCGTTCCTGGAAGGGACTGGTACGCCGCCACACGATCGTGTTACTGGTAGTCAAGTTCCTAAGAAAAATGTCCCCTGCTACTCGAGATTATTCTTGTTGGGGGTGTTCATTTCAAGCGGGACGCTAACACGGGAGAAGACGAAGCAGCGCCTGCAACCGCCGCCGGCGTCTTCCGTTCGGCTTGACGGAATAAAGGAAGTACTGCGGGACACAAAACAGGCAGGAAGAGGCGTGGTCAGCGAGTTCAGAAAAACGCTACGGCGGAAGAGCAGGCCACAAGACGTTGCAAAGTTTGGATCTTTTCTAGCTGACAGGTGCCTCCCAGAAGCGCGGCAGAAAGGGCGAGACGTAGTTACTTCGCGTAGCATCAACTACGTTTCCTGCCTAGCCCGGATGATGCGAGGTGGCACCCACGTTGACCACTGTTACGAAATAGGTCTAAATCAGAAGAACAACTGCGGCACGCAGTATGCTACTACTGTGTTGCCATTAACTCTGGATGCATGCCTCGGTAGTCGGAGCTGGATCACTAGCCTGTATGGCGGCGTCTGGACTAAACCGTGTTTGCAGACGGGTACTCCGAGAGGGGGTACATCACCGCCACATTTGGGTACCAACAAAGACAACGGTCCTCTCTGCTCAGAGCAAGGTGATCAATCGAAGAGTCGTGGTTACAATGGAAAGTGGAAATGCCCTCTAATGCCCAGCGGCGTAGACCCTAGAACACGATAGCCAAACACCTCCTCAGGTACGCCGGACGCTGCGTGCTCTCCGTTCTAACTGGGCGCGGAGTAGTTTGTTGTGAATAGTACAGTACGTCGCAAACAAGCCAGACGATCTCTGAAAGGCTTTCGTGTGGCTGCTCATGCATCAGCCTTCGAGTAGTGCGGTGTGGCAAACATTGGACCGCTCCAAACTCGCACCCCGCTTTTCCGGGATACGCTTATTTGTCAGGAGTCTCCTACCATCAACAAGAAAGAGCGCTCAGTTTTCAGTTACGCGGGTTCTGTAGTGTGTTCGATCGCATAAAGGAGGCAGTGCGCCCTCCTTTGAGTGGTCTTGTCGGAATTGTGACGACAAGTGCAACCCAAAAAGTAGCCTGCTGAACTAGGTAGTATGATTCCGGAGTGGCAACACCGTCACCGCTCCTGTAGTGCGTGCCTCGTATGATCGCAGTGTGCCACAGCCCTTACGGAGGAGCCTGCGGGTCGTGGGATCTGAAATTGAACGTTTTTCTGTGTGTGTGTGTGTGTGTGTGGTGATTTTTCGGAAAATGGACAATGTACACTAAAGCGTCTGTGTAAAGTGCAGCTATTTGAAAAAATGCGGTGTCCCCACTAATTTGCCGCGGACACAATGTGTACCATACTTTTAAAATGGAACGTGGCATAATATATTTGCCTCCTGGCGTCCTGCCGCAGTTTGTCTCCACCACGGCAAACGACGGCGCGCCTCAAAGCCAACCGCGAAAAGCCGAGATCGACGCGCGCTCGCACGTACAGACACGCGTACTCTGCAGCACCTGGCTAACGAGGCAAAACGCGTGCGAGCATTTTTAGACACATGACCACGCATATTGAAGTGGGTGTTTCTATTCCTTCCCCAGCATATAGAAACAGCAGTTGTTCGGTGGTTGTACGATGTCCACACACGCACGTTGACGTGGACGCCTCTCTCCTCGCCGTAGCAGGAATTCCCCGCAGACAGGTAGGTATTTGAAGAAAGTTTTGGCCTCCGCTTTGCGGTGTTCAAGAGCGAGATTTCCCGTACAGAAAGTAGAATAAGATGAAGACGAAGATGACAAAAAGCGCAAGGTAGCACGTGTGCCAGCCGCCCTACAAAAAAATGCGCAGACGTCACAGCGGTAACAGTTTGCGTAGTGGCACCTCCAGTGTGTGTACATATGTATATACACCTATACACATCCACGCGTAGCCTGCAAATTCTGCCTCGCTGACTCACAGAGTCTGCGCAGACCTGCGTTATCACATTAGGACATAGGCCGTAAGCCACTACTTCGAATGGACTTAGCAACCAATTCCACAATGGCTCCTGTTGAGCACGGCAACGGCCGCCTTCACTCTTAACACTACACTATAGGACTGCCGATAGAGGGTTCGTGCCTCTACTGCGTCCCACCAGCCAGCACCCTCATCCTGCTGTGAGCGCCATGTGGACACGTAATATACTGCACTTATTTGGACTGAACAAGTGCAGTCCGCACGTACCCCCTTCTTCCATAGATTCTCCATTCGCCTTATCGATGACCGAATAGAAGCCTGGACGCCCTCCAGGCTGCCACTCTGCAAGCAGAATACCACAGCTAACTCAAAGAAGCATAATGCGCATTCGTTGTTGTAGGTTCTCGTGAGCTTGTCGCTGCGTCAACCGTGCGGGAATACTGAAGAGAGAGGAAGCCTCGCACAATGCCGATGTAATGAGATGCGTACTGCGTTGACACCTTGACGGCGCGAACCTACCATGCCTTCGAGCAATTCATTCGACTGCTGGACCTCGTCACGCATTGCTAAGCTCAGCTGAACGCACGTCGCAACAAGCAGCACGCATTTGCACGTACAGTCGAAAGCAGTCGTCTCAAGGACTCCCCAGCGTGCAACTCTTTTTAAAAAGGCAAATCTTTTAACTACGTCGCAGCTGAATCTGGCTCACGAAAACCCTCGCCACCGCCGCTCCACTGTTCACCTGTAAAACACACATATATTTGATACTGCGTGTGCTACTGAAAGGCCTGCTGCTGGTGCTGGAACTCCGGTTGATGCGTTTCTGTTTCTACTTGGGTGCATGTGCAAGGTCCCAGTGAATGACGCCGTTCTAGGTTGGGCACAACTTGTTTTATGGTCAAAACGCAGCTATCTAGCAGCAACGCGAAAGAGACACTCCACGAGACACACTCTCTAGTATACGTTAGATATTACAATCCGGTACGCGTAGCGCAGCGCCACCGTACGAAGCAAAGGCGCCGCCGCATAGGCGTGATCCCAGTCCATGATCCTCAGCTAAAGCAGATAGGCATACGACATCAAATCACGTTGCGCGCACGCCCTCCTACATGCTTTAAACTTTGAACTCGGGATTCAAGGTCCAGAATACAAGCATCATTCTCTTCTTCCATCGTTGCCGGTCCATGTTGTTCCAGCACCCTTCGTCGCTGCTCGGTGCCGTCCTTCTTCCGCATCATGGCGGGCACGCGTCCGCTACGTGTAGATGCCACCACCGCGTACCCGTTTTCCCCCTACGTGTTCTCACGTGAAACCGGACTGGGCAGCTCATGGACGAAAAGGACCGGCAGATCAACACAGTGCATGCGAATAACGACACTCTACACGTAAGCCACCCGAGGAACGTACGGCACAGGTACACGGGTCACAAAGCGAGTTCCTCCGTCGAATTAGTTCGGGCCGGTGGAAGCACACCACCCCAACAGCTATTTCGAGAATTCGCAGGGCGCTTGGTTCCCTCTACGCCTTAGAGGCTGCGTTCTTTCGTACACCACGGCAATCGGTGTAGAAACCGTGTACGACAGATCAGGACAAAAACGTACGCAAAGTTCTAAATAGACAACAAGTGTTTTGGATATACATGTCTGCATTTGTGTTGCTGCTGCATATGCAACCACCACGCAACGCAGTCGCGCAGGGCATGCACCGTCCAGGGAAGGCGGCTGCCAGCCTGCGTGATAGCTGCAATGCTACAGCTCTAAGTTTACTTAGAGGAACGCCGCAGTCCAGCAGCTTATGACGCAGTGCCACGACATCAAAGTACCGTCTTCCGCAGACGCACAGACAGAATACAAAGTTGCCGACAAATACTACTCCACCAGATGCGTAGAGTCACGTCTTACGGTAGTAGCTGTTTACGAAAAAGTGCGCCGCGTTATGCCACACTGTGGTGGCGCATTCATTACTCGTGGCTACTGGTGTAACCGCGGCGACTGCAGTCTTGTGAGTCTGGAGGAAGTATGTAGACTCTTTTAGATAATTTTGTGCCCCAAAAGTACTTGTGTGCCATGTGTGATCGCGTGTTGCCAACAAGCCCTGACATACGACCTATTGAGCGGCGACAGCTTCGTTGGGTGCCCCGAAAGGCAGGTTCCACGACGCATGCACGTGCTACCTACAGAGCAGCACAGCAGTACACGTGCACACCAACAACTACCCACTACACACACGGGTGAATGTTCACTCATATTTTAGAAAGGCCGTTGTTCATTCTCTTTTCTTGCGGCCCCACAGTTTATGGTACTGGTGGGGATTTGGACGGTGAAGGCATCTGGCAGAAGTACTGCTACGTACAAAACCTCGGAATGCGGTTGTCGCGCCTGTGTGCAGTGACCTCAACACACGGCAGGCTACCTGTACGTGACGTGGACGCTTTCTGTACAGTGAAGTGCAACTCCTTTAGCCAGAGAATTCGTGGGACACTACTGAGCACTTAACAAGGCGGGAACGCTACTTTTGAATACCGCTCGTGGAAACAGTGGGCGACGCCCCCCAGCATTGTAATATGTCGTAGGCCCGACGGATACGTGCTAGGACAACATGGTGAACACTTTCACGGTCTCCGTGTTCGAACACGTTCACGTCTGATATGCTGGGTGCTCCGTGCGTGGAACAACTCGTGCGATTCTGCTCATTACGGATGTACTTCTGCGCGCTCCTGTTTCACTGTATTTCCAGTGTAGGCGTGTAAAACGTAGATAAATTTACGTAAAAGCGTACGCAGATGAATTGTTTTCGCACGAGCTGTGGGGGGCGAATAAAGTGGAACATAAAATTGTGTCAAACACAATGTTACTGTTCAAATATAACACATGTACAACATTGTGCCAAACATCGACCATGACCATGCAGCGCACAAAACAGCCTGGTCGAGCCCACGGCCTATGCTCCGTTACACGTTAGAGAGACGAAGACGCCAACAGGAACTGCATGCAGCTTGTCTACTTACTTTGAGCGGTAGTACCGCGCACCAACAGGAGAATCTGCTATTACATCATGCGGGCGTACACGCTCTCATGCTGAGTATCTATCCGGGCTTCACAATGTGGTACGCAAGGACGCAAGGACGACGTGGCGAAGCACCACGGTCTGTTCCCTAGAATTTCTTGACATTTTACGCACGCCGTACTGAAAACCTGCTATTACATCGTGCGGGCGTAGGCGCGCTCAAGCTGCGCACTACATAGTGCGGTACACAAGGACTACGTAGTGGACCACCACTGTTCGGTGAAATCCTTGACATTTTGAGCACGTCAACCTGGAGTACGGCATCGGTTGCCCAGTATTCATGCAGGAGCCGCCCATTATATGAATCTAAGGTAAGTATGCACAAATTTCCAACGCCATGTAGCCGGTTTATACGTAGGGTGACGGCGTCTCGTTTGTGGAGGGCTACTAGACGAGAGATACACGCAGCTGGCAAGTAGCAACCGTTGAGTTTGCTGAAACAGTCCAGCAGGTGCCTTAGTCTTACGTGAAACAAATAAGAAGCTCCCTCTTCAATGAGGTGGAAAGGATGAACTGCGTCAATGTCATTCAATAGTACGTAGACTTCTGGCTTCCACGCCTCGCAGACAGCCTCTTATCACGAAACACCAGCGACTATAAAGCGTGCAATATAGAAAGGGCGAGCCTAGAGATCAAACAACGGCGGAAGCCGCTGGCATCCCAGAGGAACACTTTAATCAAGAACAAAGACAGATGTCTCATTGCAAGCAGAAGCAGTGGCCACTTCGCAAATTGGCGGAACTTCGCTCTTCTTCATGCAGAATAGGCACCAATCTCCAAGCCACATCCTCCCGGTATTCCGACAGTGTGGTGCAGTACGTGCACATCCATTTTTGCCTGGGTTGAGACCAACGCGGATGCTTGTAGTAACGTACGTCGTCATGGAGCTGATGCTGCGCCGAGTCTGTCGAGCGCGGTTCTCCCCTGATAATACGTCACAGGGCGTTCCTCTCCATACGACGCCGTCCCGCAGACACTTCACTTTCGTCAAAAATAGGGGCAGTCAGGAGCTAGCTGGTTACCCGGTCGTTCACGACCTTCTCGCGATCGCGCGTGTGAGTAATCAGGATTAAGGACCAACGCACGAGGGCACGGTCGCTTGAGTTTACTGCGCGTGGCTGTAGTCTTCAAACATACTGCAACATGTGTGCGTGCGCAGTTGAACACATAGATACATATGTGTACTCGCACTGGTACGCGGTCCGGTGACAAATGTGATGGGAAGCACACGGCCGCTGAAGTGAAATGGGAACGTAAAAAAACAATAGGTTCTCACGTGCGCCACCTGCTTTTTGAACTTGCACAGCGTGTGGAAGAGCTGTAGCAATCGCATGTCGCATCATCTAGGGAACTACTTTACTGGGAGTGTTAGATCGGCATCTCTCTGAGAGCATGTGGTCGTTGTCACAGGCGTCGACAGGAGAACCGAATCGGCTGGAGTGCGAATACCATCGAGACAGGTTCTTCGCTTCGGGTAGGAAGAGCGGGTGGAGTATGGTGACAGCCTTGCTCTATTCGTGCCGCTGAAGCTAAATTAGAGAGGTCGTGCCAACAGTTAGTCGCGTCGGGACGCCGCAAAACATGACGAGTATTACGCTCGTCGTCAGCCTTTACCGCTCTTGTGCGGCCCACTTGTGATACCCCTGAGCAGACGCACACTAGTGTGACACATGCCCCGTGTGTGCAAACGTCCTCTCCAGCCTATGTTTGCGTCCTACGCGGCACAGGATTACCGAAGTTGTGTTGCCCTCACCACACTGAGTTAGAACCGACGCTGTAGTCATCGCTTCGTAGGTGTGTCACAGGGATCCTTCGGCTGCCTAAAAAAAATCTCTACGCAGGTGGGTGATATTGCCGTTGGAGCTGCCTGGGGATTGCCCTCGACGACAGGCAGTTTGCTGCATGTTGGGACGAATCTCCGCGCCACAGGTTGTATTCGTTCACCTGGGAAGGACTCGAGGTCGAGTGTCCACACCAATCGCGTTACGGCGTCTTTGTGCGCCCGCGTGCGCCTAGCGTGTACCAATACATGGTGAGCAAGTATACAAGTATTTGTGAATTATTCTAGTTTACAATTCGCCTAAGGAAACAGGAAACAGAGTCCCAGACACCTTCTCGCGTGCTGCTCCTGTTGTGCACTGGAGGAGCAGACTAGCTATCGCTGTGCGCAGGATACTCACGCTTCTGAGCCTCTCGCTTCCAAATTTACCTGCTTGACTCGCCTGAACTCCTCGACGAGACAGATACACAAGAACCACATGCAAAACCCCCTTTCCCGCCGTGACGGATCTTCTGCTCTATGGTTTACACTACTGGAAGTTGCACAAATATGCATGCGCAGCCGCGTTCTTCTTTCTACGTGTTTCGTAACAAGTCACAAATTCACACTGTGACCGCTACGGAAAGATCGGTGCGCCCAATTGCATCAGACGCTTTGAAGCTGTTTTGTTTGGTAGGAAGTTTCAGTTCGCTCACGGATACTCAACATTCAGCAGCATCACCAACATAAAACTGCACTACTTTTCAAGAAGTGCTCGCAACTTAGGCCCACCGCAGTCCACAGGCTGTGACATCTGCAGGAGCGGAGAGGAACATGGCTGTCTTCTTGTTGAGTAGCAGAGACCCTCCACGCCGCCCGGCACAGCTGAACGAAGTACACACAACCTAACGCACCCTTCACCGCGCGTGCGCCTACAGGTGTGTCACGTCCAGTAAGCTGGACATGCTCTTGCGTTTCTGGTGTAGCAGGCGCGGATCTTATAGTTGTGGCGCATACATTTCTTTCTGAGGTGTCACAGGACAGCCACTGTCCGAGCGTAGAAAGCGGCTGCAGTGTGCACACCTGATGGCCGGCCCTCCCCGCGGGCCCCACCGGCGAAGTTTTCGTGCTCTGTATTGTTCGTGGCGTTCTAAAGGTGCTCTGTTTGCTGCACGGGGTGCCCTTTTCTACAGAATTGCATTTTTTTAAAGGATTGACACAGCTATCCGGGAAGTGCTTCCCTTTTTCCATTCGCCACTTCCAGCGTTTCGTCAGCAAGCTACTGGCATCCGGCGAGGACACCGCCCTCCTGTGCCGACGAGCTATCCCGCCGTCCGTCAGTCACATGTCCTTCGTCCAGTCACCGTGCACCGTACACAGGGTAAACTGCGCCTGTTACTGCTATCACAGAGCTTGTCGAGAAGACTGTCAAAGCCTGCACAGTGTGGCTTGTGTAGTTCTTTTCTAAAACAGCAACTTGCAGTGCTGTCAGTTCTCCCGACCTCAAAGACACCTTGTCATTTGCCGCCATGAGTTGGCGACTACCAGGGGCGGCACGGCTGCTATTCCTACGCCTCTGTATCTACCTATTCAGAAGGAGTTCTACACAGTTTTCTCGTTCGAAATTTGTGTCCCCCAACACAGGTAATTCGTGCTTCTTGACTGATCACTACGAAGGCGTGCCGGACTTGTCTCTGTGCGTTGTCACCTTGTCTTTTTGTTGTCCAAGTTTGACCACATTTTGCCTTGAATCTGTGACGGCAGTTGAGCTTTGACCGCCGGAACAAAGCCGCACCACTAGCTGTCCCTCTACGCTGCCGCTCTCTCGATGTGTGGTTACGCGGTGCAAATATGGTGCAGACGTACTGACTTTCTAGATGCTTGCCGGTCGTGTGCGTTTATGTGAAGGCTTGCAACGAAGGTTTAAGACAAGTGAAGTGTCTACACTTCCATATATGCGCGTAGGTCTTAAGCCTCATGAAGTGCGTAGACACTTTCAGCTGGGGGCTGCTGTTATTGAACAGCTGAGATGTCTATTTGTGTTGCCGCAGCTGGCCACGACGCAACTCTGCTGTGCCATGCTCGCGTCCCAACGCAGGCAGGGGTAACATCGATTGGTGCACACTACTCGGTGGACGCTACCACACAGAAGCCGTCCTCCTATGAATGCGGCAGTCAAGACAGAGAAACTCTTGCACACGTAGAGCTCGTCACTAACCTGCTTTTCTATACTGCGGCGGGGCGGTGGTGCCTCCTTGAAAGTCCACGTGTCTTTAGTTTCGCCAGTGGTGAACTGAAGCGTGCAGAAGATTCATCCGAGAAGTGACACTGCGGAACGTGGTCAGCGGAGACAGCTCTATTTTTATTGTGCCCCACCTTGCTCTTCGCGTAAACAGTGCTCTTATTGTAAGAACAAGGCTCCGCTACCACTTACAACAAACGCGATCCCAAATGCGGCGGGCCTGCATCGCAGGGTTCCACCGACACTCCTCACCCTACACAAAGCACCGTAGAGTAGAGAGGCCAAACCATGAACGACCCTCATCCAGGGTCCCTACATATACCCGTTCTATTGACGTATAACGCTCTTCGGATGCATCGGAAAGGACTCCTCTTGTTCCCCAGGGAGTAACAGACAAGCGTCACTTGTGGGGGAAAAAATGGTCCATACTCGTACTGCACCTGAAACGGCTTCTTCGGCATGTCGAGTGGTCTTGAGCAGCTATTCCGGTGCAGCAAGAACGACACGAGGGCCTGGCTTTGACGGTTGTCTGTTCTTCCTTCAACAGAGCTGAATCGGCATAGCAGTTTTCTGTGGTTGCCTCATTTTCAACGTCAGGAACAGCACTCCGTGCCAGGAGTGAAGAGCCTGATCTTGCATACGAACGAGCCTACCTTTGTAGGAGCACCCTATCGGGCGCACAGTGCTCGCTGATTCAATCATACTGTCAAAAAAAATGATACTGTCTGCTCCACGAAGTCAGGGGCCCCCCCAGCCGCCTCTTCTTCCACCTCCTGCGCACAAGAATATACCTCAGCCCCCTCCTCCACCGTCCTCCCTTCCTCTTCTTCCGCGAGATTGTTCGGCAGATGCATCTGCTCTCCCTCATGCCAGTGCTTCAAAAGCCACTGCAGTGCTTCGGAACAGAGCCGGCAGAAGCAGCTTTTCTACGCTTCCCTTGGGCGCCAGCTTAGCCGGAGGAGGATTTGTCCCCATTCCGCCACCGTCGGTCCCCTTCCAAACAAGCTCAAACGCACCTCCGCCTCCACCACCTGAAAGTCCGGCGCAGTTCAACCTCAAGCAGTCTCAGCACATTCAGACCCAACCTCCGCTCCTGGTTCCGCTAGAACCCCCCCGGTTCTCTTCGGATGCGCACTCTCCCGCACATCAGGAATCCATTAGAAACACCGGCACTGTGCTCGTCCTGCCGCCTCCCTGCTGTCCACGACAGTTGAGGGTAAGACCTGAATTTCAGAGGAGCCGCCTACGGGCACACAATCAGAGGGGTTTTGGCGGTGAAGAAGCCGGTCTCCCGCGCCCACAGTATCCCGATTGTGGTTGTCCACAGAATCGTAGCCCCAAGAGTGGTCGTAGCGCTCTTTCAACAAAGAGCTTGCACGAGGAGATCAACTGTAACTCACAGTGTAATAATGCTGAAGACGGTGACTCTGAGCGATGTCATGTTGGTGGCGACGGAAGGCCAGAGCCTGAGCTCAAGCAACGTTTTCGTTGTGGGTGGGACGCGACGCATACGGTGGAGAATTCTTTACGTGTGAAACTTAACCAGCCAAGTCACACGGGTGATTCATTGACAAGTCACAAGTTGAAACGAACTGATCCTGCCTCGCTTCACTTTCTTCATCAAGAAGACAGCCAGGCGCCCCAACCGAGCTCACCTGAATGGAAAGGCAGACGGGATCGCGCATCTACACACTTACTTTGTTACAAAGCCATGAAGGAGAAATGCTGTAAACTCGCTCTACAGCAGCCACTGAGCCAATTTTTGTCGCTTAAGTGTACGACGGAGCCGCACTTGCTCGCAACGAGTCACGGACCAAGGCATCGGAAGCCCTCCTGTAATAGTAGCGTATCCGCTTCTGACAGCCAACAGCTGGAGCCGCCGCAAATTCCTCCTCCTCCTGTATCCTTGCCCGAGGAAAGCGTCCGTGGTCCGGGCACACAGTGCGTCGTTCCGAGTTCTCTGAGAGGTGGCGGAAGGATTTGCTCGCCTGCTCGTACGAGTTTGACGCCACACGCTTCCCTGGAGGGGAAAGTTGCCGATAAAGAGGAGCAGTCTTTCCTTGTCAGTGGTGCTGTCAGCTGCGGGCAGACTGCTTACACTCTTCGTGCTGCACAAGCAGGATCGTCTTTACTCGAAGCAGAAACTAACTTGCGGTCTTCAGAGCGTCTCTCTTCCAACAGATGGTGGACCGGCGAATCGTCAGTCAAGCCATGCTACTCGATTGCGTCCTCTTCATCTTCTGGTTCCTCTTCGTCTTCGACGCAGGGGGATTACGAAACCGGCGCAGGGGACTGGAACGCTGTGTTTCCTTTGTGGCATGACACAGCTGAGCCTCAGTATGATATTGATGAACTGCCCGGCATTAGGGGAGGCAACAGGAAAGGAAGAAAAACGAGCTTCTTCCTCCCCGACCAATCGTTTTCAGACGGTCCGCGCGAGACTCAGGAGTGTGCGGAAAGTTGCTCCAAAGAGGCCTTGGAGCGCGTTGACATCGACGACAAGGGAACCCGAAGATGCTCCCTGCATTCTTCAGAGAGTCAGGCTAAGCACGCGCCAGAACAAGGCACTGACCTGGCGCACGGTATACGAAGGGACGTAGACGCACTAGGCGTTACGCACGGAAATAATTCCGTCGGCCATCCAGGAGCTGATACCGGAACGAAACCGTCTATCTTCCGAAGCAGCGTGTCTTCCTTTGCATTGACAGCGAGCACACATTCTGGTCTTACGCGAATTACGGTTCTTTCGCCACCTACGGAGACAGCCGAAGCCGACAAGAGGAGCGTTCCCGGATGGGCCTCCGTCTCTCAGCCGAGGATGGTGGGTGAACTCCCTTGCGGCAGAGCAGGTGAGAGCGAGACTCTACTGAGAGCAAAGGTTCGCCCCGGGAAAATGCAACCCATTTCGCCGTGGAGTGTTCCCTGCATGCAGGGAACAGCACCGCGTCCTGTCACTCCACAGAAGCTGAGATCTCCTGAGCGATTCTTGAAGCCCTCGCCGTGTACTGCTACTCTCTCTCACCTACCACCGTCCCCACTGACTCCCTTGGTTCTGACAGATAATTCAGCCGAACAACTGTTGCCTTCTTTGCTGCTTGCAGGCGAGCAGCAGACACACTGCCGCGCTATGCTTACACAAGGCGAGCAGGCCCGGGGTGACTGGACGTATAACCCTAAGACGCAGAGTAGTCAAGGAAAAGCCGAATGCGAATCCATATACTGTGAACAAGCTTTGCAGCAGTGTCCTGCTGTTCCTTCCAACGCCCAGTCCCCACGGTACGCGGGAAGTGGAGGAGCAAGGTATCGCCGCCGCAAACAAAATAAAGTGCGGCGACGGCTTAGGGAGAAGCTGAGACAAGAGGAATCAGGAGAGAGCAGGCAGCTCCACGCCCCTGCAGTCCCCCCGGAGGTTTCAGATGAAGAACGACAATACGCAAAGAACCGCGGAGGTTCGATTGCCCCGACTGGCGTTGAACGCACAGACTCTCCACAGGCCGCTGCAAATGAGCACTTGGAAAAGCGTATTTCTAAATCCTCCCGCACCGTGACCGACTCCGATTTAGACAACTACACGACAGAAGAGGTCAAGACCATGCCAGAGTGCGAAGCGTGGGCCTCTTCTCCGGCAGTTGTCGCTAGACACATCAAGAGCAGAAGGTTACTGCGGGTTGACAACGACCGGCGTACAGACTACGTCCACAACGCGCAGATGCAGCGAGACGGTTGCATACCTCTGCTGTTGGACCCAGACAACGCTTCTCGTCTGAACATCGCTAATGCGTGCGCTTTCTCCGGCGCCTGCGCTCAAGAGCATCATATCCAAGCAAAGTGCAACACTCTCTTCATGCCTTCGAGCTGTTCATCGTGGCCCTCATACGAGTGTGAACGTGTCACCCCTCACGGAGCTGTGCTTTACACCTTCGAGCTCATGGGTCGACAACAGTATGCAAGTAGGCGTCATATCAGTGGTCGAACAAAGCAATCACAAATGTTTATAAAGGCGCAGCAGCGAAAGAGCCAGCTACTGCAAAAGGAGGAAGCACAGCTGCACGTGGCAGCTCCGCCGAAAGCAGTCGAAATACGGCAGCAGGCTCCAGTTCCCTTGCTTCCTCTCCCTACTAGCCTCGGTCTTCCGTCACGAGGCTGCAATACGTCTACGCGCCCGTCTTCTCCTGTATGCATTTCTTATCGGGGGAGACGCCTAGCACGACGCACAAGCGTCTCACGAGATACGGAAGGTACAGGAGAGCTGTCTGCTGATACGTACAGCCGACGCGGTGGCTGGTGTACCACGGAGCGCGCGAGTACGTGCTCTTCTCATTCAAGAGTCCCTTCCGGCCCTGCAGAGCGTCGCTGCCGTAACTTCTTGGAGAGCCGTCCGTCCCAAGCAAGTCTAGATGGCCACACAGTGCACCAGGATCACACTACGCGCCCAGGCCACCTGGTGGTGTGCTCCAAATCCGCTTTTGGTGACAATTCTGATGGTACCCGCTGCGCTGTTGCGCCCCCCACCCGAGGTGCGTCGTCCCAGCTGGTTCCAGAGAGCGCTGAAGCGCCGGACAGCGCTGTCCCTCGCGATCAGGAGAGCCTCGGATGTTATACACATGCAGGTGACAACGCAGGCAGACTCGCAAACGAAGACGTTTCTCCCGCGGAATACCGGCGGGGCAGTGCACAGCACGCCGTTGTGCATCAGAATGTCAACGCTCCTCCACATTCCTTCCGTGCGGTCAACGACCGTGGCACTAAAAGCTTTGACTCAAGCAGTACCGCTACTTGCCGTCACATCAGTCGACGTACTAGTACCTTCGACTTCTGCAGTACGAATGATAATGGCTGCCGTCACACAGTGGTCTATCAGAGTGAAGATTCGAGGGCGCGCCACGGTGGCGAATCAGAGTTGTCTGGGGTAGCAATGCCTCTAAGCGACTGTGATGAAAACAGGAGTCAGCAGTTGCGTGCAGGATGGGCTGGCACATTCTGTCCTAGAGAAGTGATGTTGAAAACAGGTAACAGTTGCGTGCAGGCTGGGCTGGCCTGCTCCCGCCCATAAAAAAACAACACGTAACCCAGAGTAGCTGCTGCTAGCAGCGGCTTGTTCATGAAGCTCTTGGAGCGCTGCAAGGCAACGAAGCCTGTGACGGTGAATGATTTACTTCTGCTCCATCCTGCTCAGTTGTGGCAACTCGTTTAGAGGCGGTCCCCCTTACATACACCGGAGCCTACCGACAGACTCTGTACGTCTACTCGGCTGTAGTGCTGCAATGCTTGTCAATACGAAACGGATAGGTTCCGCGCAAGCTGCCTGTGGTCGTACTAGTCACACTCATAATTCTGTCAAACAAATGTGGACGCGCGACACGCGGCGCTGTGCAGTTGTACTGCAGCGTGCTTAGGCTCCTTGAAATTAGTAGAAGTGACTCTCCTGTGCTCCCGCCGCGGCAGACACGACAGAGGAGATATGCATTACAGACAGCCTCCGTTTTCCAGCGGTGCGCGTTGCGCTTGCGAAGGCTGTCTGTAATGCATATCTCCTCTGTCGTGTCTGCCGCAGGGGGAGCACAGCAGAGTCACCGCAGAGACTGGAAGTGTTCTCGCGGTTCAAGCTAGCTGCGTTGCACAGTTCACTAGGACGCTCAAAAATGCTAGTGTATTCACAAGGTCTGCTTCAGTTTACAGACGTGTGCGGCAGCGACTTTGCGGTTAGAGTAGCTTCGAGTCGGTTGTTACTGAGTGGTACGCTACACGTGGAGTATGGCTGTACTCGCCGTCAACCTCCAGCCTTTCCAGCATATTGCCGGACGAGCCACGGACGCAACCCTCTTTACTCCTGTCTACATTGTGTTGAACCACTGCTTTCGTTCGATTTGAGGGGTGCGGTCTGGTCCACGACAGTGTCCTCTCCATAATATGCTCGGAGAGCAGTAGAAAAGTGCAGTTTCTCATGCAAATCGTTCGCCGCCCACACATTGCTTTAGAAGATCTGTGTTTTGAGGAGCGTGTGCTCATTGTTTGCAAGTTGGAACAAATAATTTGAAGACCACCTCACGGGAAGCACGAAAAAAATACCGATCGCGTGTGAATCCATCCGGGATCTTCCACGGGCGTTTAGCGAGAAAAACTTCTAGCACGCTCGTGTCATTTTGCGTGTCTGAGATACTCGCGACAAACCACTGCGCTGCACCGTCAGTCGCCTGCACAGAAATCCTCCAACAGTGTTCTGCGTACGCTGGGCTACCGTCGACGCAAAAGTGAGGGTGTTCTTCTCCCATACGTATACGTACAGATACAATCAGAAAAATACAGGGAGTCTACCTTGAAATTGGCACAGGTTCGAATAAATGCACTCACATGCTGCCCGGCCATTCTAACGCCAGCCGCCCAGATGGCATTTCGCAGAACTCCTACATGGCAACGATCTAATGCGGTATTATTTGAAGATATCTCTACAAAATTCTACTGGTAAAAAAACATTAGGCTGTACGCCATATCGCAGCAACATTCTAAAGGCTTGCGAATGGTGGAGATACCTTCGGATGGCAAGCCTCTGTCTGCTGCAAAATAAGACTAAGTTTCGCCAGCAACGCATGAATCACTGCTGGCCTGGACCGCACCATGACCTTCCTGCAGTCGGCCCTTTCCAGAACACGCTAGGCACAGCAAGTTACGCAGAAGTGCGACGCAAATCAGTACTGCACGGTGTTACGAGATTAACCCAGGGAGGCAAAGAGACACCGCTTAGAAGTGGCTTTTCGAGTGTGCGGCTTCTTGTGGGTGTCGCGAAGGGTGACACCGTATTCTGTGTTCGGCACCGACCTGTGCAGCCCATGCACCCCACCGTCGGGATGCGATGCCGCGGGTGAGCTTACCTGCCGCCCCTGATTCCTGTCGACTGAGATCATCTCAGAGTGCACCGTTATTGACACGCCCGTTCTTCCGGCGTCT
Organism: Sarcocystis neurona; assembly: GCA_000727475.1. NCBI lineage: Eukaryota > Apicomplexa > Conoidasida > Eucoccidiorida > Sarcocystidae > Sarcocystis > Sarcocystis neurona. Next base: position 1,360,342 of record KL647310.1, on the reverse strand, counting down.
CTGCCCTACGCAGCGACGCTTGGACAACGGTTGAATCGCAGATGTACTGCGAGTAACTACATTGCTGGACACGGCGTCGTCACTATTCTGCTTCGTTTACTAGTGCACCACCAGCTTCTGCCCCCGCCTGGATGCAACTTCCCTCTGGATATTTCCTAGCGTCTCCTCAAGCGCTGCGACTCTTTCGGGGAGTTCACCGTGAGCGCGCTGCATTTCTGATTCCATATCTGGACGCAATAATACGCGGAGCAACGAGACACGTCACAGGTGAGTCGTGACCTTTTCTTAGCGCTGCACCGGTCGTTTAACATCACTTGCATGCCACAAGGTACTCCCCCACGAGATAAGCAAGCTGTCAAGCGCTTCCGCGGTTCCCCTGGGGAGTAGCACACAGTCATTATTGACCTGTGTGGAAATGACAGAATTTACACAGCTCTGCATTTATTTCTGCTGTCTCCACCGCCTTTCAAGAAATCTAGGCCACAGCCAGGCTTTGCGCCTTCGACGCTGAGAAAAATTTCACATCGCGCACTATTATCTACATTCGAGTTTGAGTGTGTGCGTGGCACGCGTGCCCTTACACACAGCGAATGTGACTTTCTACCCTTTGTACCTTTCTGCCTGTTAGGTATACATCGTAGCTTGCCCTCCGTACGTGGTACGTGGCAGAAATGTATTCGCAACGCATACTAACCAATAAGCATGCTGTCCCTCTCTCCGTTTCCATGTTACTGACCCTCACACACACGTTAACGTCCACGTTACTGACCCTCACACACACGTTAACGCCCTTACGGCGTTGCAGACGACTGCTTAGCTGTCTACCAATGCACGTAACATACTCGTTCCGCAACTTGCACGTGCACCCTCTCATCCTACTGCGCGTACGGACTGGTCGCCTGAATGCTACACTCACCCGGACTGGCCGGTATGGGCATCAGTGGCCACTTATCCATTAGGGGGGCCGCGCACATACTACTCCAGCCGGCTGCTCGGAACGCCCCAGCCAACAGAGTGAGGGTACACGCGTAGATGTACATGTGAGAGTTCATCGGATGGAGGCGGACGTCCACTAGGGCATGCAGATTCATCGGCGATGCCGCCAGCCGCAGGAGCCACTTCTGCAAGCGGAGCGGCTGCAGGTTGTCCTCTGACCACAGCAGCCCGTGGAAGTACAAGCGGTCACGATGATCGCGTAGTGCTATCCTCGTAAACTCTGATGACCGAATCTGCACAAAATTGCGAAACAAGAAGCGCACAGGGCTCGTCCACGTCGTCCTTCACGGTTTCATCTGCGCACTTTGGAAATGACAGGCTCAAAATAGGTCTTGCAAAAAATATTTACAGCTTAGGTGAGGTCGACAATGCAGGCTGGACCCCGCAACGCTGCCCAGACCTGCAGATGCGTGCGGGTATGAGGACTGGAATGCAGCGTGACTCTACGGCCTGCGAAGCTCTCGAGACGCGAGTCGCACAAGCAGTAGCGGGCACTACGTGTGGTGACTCTACATCGGTTCTGGTCGATCTAGTGTGCCTCTGGTCTTATCGACAATTCTGGTACTTCGTGTCGAAGTGTGCGAACTCTCTGCGCTGCCGATCGCTTCACCGCATTCGTAGAGCTTGTTTGCCGAAACACTAACAGACGCAGACAATTACCTGAAAGATTACGACTCACCAAACCTACTGAGCGGACCCTGTTTTTCGGAGTAACTGTATAAAAGACTTCATTAGGTGTAAAAGCGACGAGGGGACGAAAAGTGTGGAAAGGGCTTCATTACTAAAGGAGTGCGGGTGAGGGTGGGGCTGCAGCGTTGCACAGTCGTGATGGTGGCAAGCACCAGTACCTATGCCTCTACGTAGGTGCACCATGACGGACTGGCTCGTCCACCTGAGCTTACAGCCATTGTTAACCTGTAAGAGTTTTCTGGTCAAAGGATGCAAACAATGCGCGAAATCTGGAACACAAACCTGTAAGAGTTTTCTGGTCAAAGGATGCAAACAATGCACGAAATTTGGAACACACGCTGTACAAATGGTACTCACTCTAGATAGTACCCCAGGGTGCGCCCGGTTTTGAAGACCCACTGAACCGACAGTGGGGAATCGTGAGCACGCCATCCTTTTAGCAGATGCATGCACCACGGGCTTACCATTAAAGTCGAATCATCCGGACTGTGAAGGGAGGAGAGGCTCACGTCTTGGATGACGACTGGGACAGGATCAGTGTCCGACTTCAACCTGAAAAACTTGATACCTAGTTTGCTCATTTCAGAGTACGCGCGCTTATCGCCAACCTGCCACGCCACAGCAGCTCGCACGCCGTGTAATACACAACGTGTATTAAAGAAGCAAACTGTTCACCGTCAGCAAACATGCAGAGTCACTCTAAGACGACTACAAGGCGGATGACCGCTAGCGAAATGTCATTAGAAATTGGGAAAAACAGATCTCCAACGTAATCTGGCAGACCACACATGTGTCCACACATATGTTTATGGTTTCTGCCGCCTACGACGGTCACGCCACACAGGCGTACGTACGTCGCCCGGAGATGGAAGGGACAAGAGTTTACTAACCTGTACACAGGTGTATATACATATACATATATACATATATATACATATATAGCAGCGCTAAGCGGCTGACTTCCTGCAGGTCCAGGGCTCTTGTTTCATTTTTTTTGCTGACGGTCACACGCGTGCGTCTTACTAAATATATTGTCGGTAATTTCAACGTGCAAAAACTGGAATCCGCTCATGTTGGCTGGCTCATACTACTTGATTCATACAAGACATTCGTATCCTAGCATACTAACTATACGGAAAACAGATCATAGGTGTTACCACGTATGACGAATGCTTAACACAGTCCAATCCAAAGAGCCTTCTTTTAAATAAAAAGGAGCGCCCCGCGCACAACAATTCAGCGCCTACCGATGGGGCTCCAAAAGAAATGCAGAAGATAAAAACTTTCCCATTTTCCACGAGACTCCGCAGGTGGATGGCTGCATACCACGCGGCCAGCTGCGCAAGGGCTCCACCGAGAGAATGCCCAGCGAACAAGATGACATACGGTGAACGAGAAGTTCTCTCTTCTCCCTTTGCATGTGCTTCTTGAATGAAACGTTCCATTGCTCCGCGAATGGAATTGTGGAAGTGGGTGCTGAAGCCTGTGTGAATTCGCGCCTTCCGTGAAAACGTATCGTCGCGCCGCGTGAGGAGCTGCGCGTTCAGGTTCCATTGCTGTGTAATACAGAGACAAAGGAGAGGACGAAGGGGGGCTCGATATTCACGGCTGTATGACGGCAGAAACGCGACCCGACTAGCTCTGTATTACATACATATCATCGCGATAATAACTCGTTCACGCAGAATCGCGACCCGATTAGCTTTGTATTACCCACATATTGTTGGCATGGTATGTCGTTTACGCCATACGTAACAAAGATCTACAAGCAGACGTATGCGTCTGTATACCTCGGTTTCACACACGCAGAAGTTTGAGCGTCATACACAGTTTTCTCCATCGTAGAGCCACCAGGGACGCCAAAGTGCGACCAAAACGCTGCGTGACGTCGACAGGACTTGAGGACCTGTGTAACGACCGGTACAGAAACAGGACATACGATATTCGAGTACGCACGTCTTGATTTCACGAACTGCGCGTAGCTTTTCCCTCCTTCCTGCGCCTGTACCTGTGTGAGACTACATACGCTTTTACGGTGAACGAATGTGGGGAAAAAGAAAAGGTAGCGTCTATCCGCGCAAAACGCTGAGTCATTTACAGCGAACGAAATAAGCACGAGACGCTTGTTACACTGGGGCAGCGACTTCCTGAGCTCGTTGGCAGTGGCTCGTGCCTTTGGCCGAGATCCACGAGGTAACGACTGCGTCAATTTGCTGCCTTGCAAAGGACTACCGATGAAATCGTCGCCACGCTCTCTCCAATACCAAACGGCGTTTACTGCATATGTTGTGTTTCCGATGTCTCGTCCTCATTCAGAGCTCAGACAGCGGTAGGACTACTGCTTGCCCACCAGGCAGGCCTTCCTCCTTCTTCGAGCCGCACGGGAGATCTCTTCGGCGGCAAAGAGAACGCGTCCTAACGGCAGAGCCTTAGAGCGGAGTGCTGAAGTTTTGCTACTTCTATTTAGAGGTCTACGATACTAGTATTTCGTACGTTTTCAGTGGCGTAGACTTAAAAGTGCCCGAAACATATCGCAGAGGACGCCCTGTCATCCAACAAACCATAGTCGCTGCACACAGACGCTACCTGCAACGCTTCCAAACAAGAAAAATGATGTGGCGCTCTCCAGGTAAATACTCACGAGCAATTACGACGCGGCATGCTTTTTCTGAAGAACGAGTCGCACGGAGCTTTGCACTCGATATGCATACTGCGTCCCAAGCTAATTGTCAGAACGCTTTGTCATCTGGAAGGAAAATTGGACCACCGGCTGTTGTTCGACTTCGGTTTCCCTTCACAGCTGAATACCATCGCTTTTTGGAAAATGAGCGTATGTACGGAGAATACATTTGCAGGTACGCATACATACACATGTATTTACGTATGTGGCTCTACGTAAGTGTATACGCCACTGCAGATGTACGGTTCGGACGGCCGCCTTCTGTACTCTTTGTTCCAGTCGACCGCAAGCAAAGCGCGTCCAGTGGCGTATGGAACGGAAAGTGCACTTCTCTGTTCATGGTAGAATGTCTCACTAGGTTAACCGTAAAACCTTTGACCACTTACCCGTTCGTGGATTTCTGTGAACTCCCCTCATACCATACCATCAGGTGAGTCACACCGCACACACAGCGCGTGAATGCCGTTCGCACAACGCAACAGACACACGTGTACGTACGATGCAGAAATACGTGAAGGCCTCGCACAGGAACAGTATTTTACTGTTTTCTGGCGCCACGTCGCCTCGTCTTACTCCGGGGCATGACACGGAGTTTGAAAGTTCTCACTGCCGGGTTTGCGCCCGCTTAGGCACTTTTCATACTGCACACTATCACCAACCCAAAATCACACGCAGCAGTGTATGGGCGGCGGAGTGGTGCCCGCTTGTACCACCGTGTACGTGAAGCAGGTTCGCTTACTTTGGGACTATCTGTGCCTTTGAACAACCAGCACGTTTCGACTTTCATCGTGATGTCCGTGAGCAGCTCCGGCGCGTCCAGCAGACCATTCTTCAGACGGTTTTTCTCCGCTTCCGCGATAACCTGTGTTGCTTTTTTGAAATCGATATCTTCGAACGCCAAACGGCGTTCAGCCGCTTCTGGGCGTAAGTCCAGTCTAGCAAAGACGGGACTTTCAACGACTACTTTATGCGTAGCGTCTGGACCGCACTTGTCACGGCTTACGCCAGGGAGTGTCAGCTCTGCCTTGACACCTGGGGGCACCCTGTCGCGCCTCTGCTGCGCCGGATCCTCTCCCACATGAGAAACAACAGAGTTCTTGTCTACGGTAAGACCCAAGGTGTCTCGTAGTCGTGGGCTTATTGTCCCGTCGCGGTTACGCAGTGGGACTGCAACAGCGAAGTAGGGAGCAATTTGCACAGACAGCCAGTGACACACACCCCTCAAATTTCATTGGAGTGCGCATGTACACACCGGCACTGTTCTACTCAGGTAGACGCGCCCTCGAAACTGTGTCACTTCCGAATGCCAACAGAATTACTCGAAACGATTGCTTTCTCACTGTAGACGGAGTCTCTGCTCTCTGCATGATGGTTTGAAAACGCAGGCACGCACGTCGTCAGTAAATTTATCCTTTACCACCACAAAATTTTTATCCGTGTGTGGCAGTGTTTCGCGTGAACGTAGACTCATCGAAGAAAGTGGCTGCCTAAAAACACATCATAGACGTCAAGTCAGTCTGACTGTCATTGCAGTCGTCACCTCATACAGGAGTGCAGTTCACATGGCCTTGACACACTCTCCCGAAAATTTTCATGCCGTGACTGGCAGAAGTCTTACACTTGCGTGCTGCACACAAACGTAAACCTACGCACGACGCAGCTACTGACAATCTGTTGCACAGAAGTATACGCGCGTCTGTCAACAGACGATGTTACACATGGTGCACTATGCTGTAGATGTGGAGTTCACGTCCCCGCGTGACTACAAGTTATGTAATTGAATACCGAATTCCACCTTCTTCGCGAGTGCATACGACCGAGGAAACCCAGTAGCATCTGTTGCAGGCCGTCAGCCACGCGTGCGAACGTACGATCGCGTAGTGACACCTTTTTCGATCACGTATGTAGAACACATATGAGCCTGCCTAACCAGAATACGTACAAGCTGTGGCTCAAAATATACGGCTTGCCACGCCGGAACACACGCCTATTCACCGAGAGAAGGAGAGATTTCGATATCGATATACACGTGTGCAGATACCCGTGCATCTGGTGGTCACACAAGAAGTCTTTTGCTGGCTTTAAAGTCTAAGACTTCTTGGCTCTGCAAACTGGAGACTCGTGGGAAATATACGCGGAATATGTGTCTTGAGTATCTAACACCTGCGGCACGGCTACTTGATCTTCTTGCGGAACACGACTAAACTACACAATAACTTCAGGTGCTGACACAACAGTTGATGCTGTTTTCCTCAGACCTATCTGGTTGCATTGGGAAGTACCTCCTGGACAGGTGTGTACACGACAGGGTTCTCCCGTTGTACGGGTACTGCAGAAGAGTAGCAGTCACACGCATCCGTCCAGACACATTTTCCCTTCTCTAATCACACCTTCCTTCGCAAATTGCTCCCTGTGAAGCAACCGAAGTGTTCATCCCACCCGGTTCAAGTTCTTCGCTCACTTCTTTCGCTCCAAAGGCAGCTTCCTACGTAGGTTAAGCGCCATGGCCATGGGAACACGGCGTCGACGTTTTGCGAAGAGAAGTCGGCAGGACGCTCGCCCAAGTGATACATATGGTACACTAAGTTCCAGACGACAAACAGGCCCTTGTAAAGCCGCCGCTTCCACGGCTGCAGCGGTGTGTGTGTAGCCTGTCGATGAATAGCATGCTGCAGCTCCAGCGGGAAATCTGGAGGAGCATGCGGCGGCAGCTCAATAAAAGCGCCGACTCTGTGTAAGTACTGCATCGCCGGCAACGGCACCCGACGGGCCAGGGGTATCACTGGGTACCCCAGCAACGGGCGTATGTTGTAAGGCAGTGAGGCCTGACACACCACCACTTAAAGCATCCAGCAAGCGAAACAGAAAAGAAATAAAAAAAAAGAAGAACAACACAAAAGAAATTAATGAGGACTTCACAGAGGCATAACTAACCAAAGATGCAAGTAGCTTGAGCCTCGTCTACGATGGGTACCCCAATAAACATGCTGATTACGTGATCGCACTCTCATCCGGGGATCCGAGCATATATTGTTCCATTCATGTTACCGTTGGCCACACTGCACACGGTTGTCAACTCTGGAGCTCTGGACGGTCTGCGCTCATGCGACTACGCAACCTGGATATTATTTTACTATTCAAAAACAGACTTTTCACCCACTACTGTGGGTCCGAGCTGTCCAGCTCAGCATACAATAATGTTGCGGTATGGTGACGAACGTGTTATTCCTCAACGAGCGACAAACGGACGATGAGACACAAACGACATAATGTTGTAGTTCCAAAGGATTAGACGGCCCCCATACATTGTAACCAGCACACGGGAGTGACAAAGGAAGCTGCGTAGTCGTACAGTATCGGATTCGCACTGCCACGATATGCAGGCAACTCCCTGTCGTGCAGTTTTTCGCTCGGGAAGAGCACGTGTACGGCCACGTTCTCAGCTGATCTCGGAGAATTGACACTGTAGCTGACCGGCACGCAACTGCGTCAGTGTGGGAACATTACAGTACGAGCATTAACCTTGTACGCGACATGCACCGTGGACGTCAAGAACGAGATGACGTAAGCCCTTTCTTTTGCAGCTCCAGGTTCAGAAATCGTCGACATCCGCTGCACGGGAAAGCCACGTTATTCCTTCACGTTCGTACATACAAGTACAGATTTACACAAGACCGCGATACTGCATTCACATGCAGACACACACACAATTCATCCGGAGCATAAAGGTCGCAGCATATAGCCAGGCGTTTTCGTCCTGAGCGCGAATTAGAGTCTCTGCTGTGGGTCACGTACATGCACCTCTCGGCATCTGCTGACGCCCATGCGTTAGGAATCTCTCTACTTGCTTCCTGAAGATTCTACATGTGCAAACTGTGCAACACACTAGCCGTTCGCTGCGGCGCTTGAGCACGAGAGAAGATTCCTGAAGCACGAATGATCTACGCCAAGGGAGCGCATACGTAGGGGGATCGTCCTTCAGGCAGTCCCGGCTATCCACGCAGAGAAAGACATGTATAACCGCGTACGACGTTGCCTGCTGAAGAGACACTAGTCCTGTCACGTCTCAACGCTGTCACAGCGCCACTAACCGCCCACAAATGTAGAGGAGAGGACAAGCTTCATGAGGCGACCACCCCGACTGTGCGTGTCCTTCGTTTTGTAACTTACTAGATGTTACAAGCGTGACGAAGAAAGGAATGCTTTCTGGCCTCGATTTCAGCGCCACGTTCACGAGGTTCCCAGGATTTGCAACATGTTTGCCGTCTTTGGAATCAGTTGTGCGCGTCGAATCTGCGATCGCTTGCTGGGCGCTTCTCAGCAGGTCAAGCGCTATTTCGTGCTCCCTAAAGATGCCGAAGATGCGTGTGAAAATTCTCACCAGAATGCTGGTAGTACTGATGGCACGGCGCTCTGCGACATCCTTGGCGTGAGCAGTGAGAGAGCGTATGACACACTCAAGGGTAGGACGCGGGTGCTCACTGTCGAGCAGTAACGTTGAGTATAGATTTCCGCACGTCAGCTGCCTAAGAAATGCCTCGACGTTGAAAGAGGCAACTTCTCCTAGCTCTGTCATGTCAATCACTTCCGTCACTGTATCCATCGTATCCGTAGAACGCTGCCCGCCTTGTTGCACACGTCTTACTTGACGACCCAGCGCGGACTCCGGAGGCTCACGGTGGTTGTCTTGATCTTCTGCTGGACGTTCTGAAGACAACGTAGCCAAGTTCGGCTCTTTCCCATCCTCAACCCGCTGTTCCAGGTCTTCCTTTCCCGTTCCAACACCTAGGGAAGAAAACAGCTTTTGGAGCTCTGCCGCCTGGTTTGGTTCCAACAAGTGAAGAGCATCTTCAGCTGCAAGTTCTTCACCATCATCTGGGTTACTGTGGGGCTCTAGCGTGGGACCGTCGTTCGAGGTCGAATTATCGATCATACGTTTCATGACTTCATCCACGTTTTTCGTTACCAGTTCACTGTCGTGTCCTGTCAGTTGCATGGCGTCTTGAGCGGCACGGAGCGACGCGCACGCTCTCGGTCCGTCGCGGACATTTTCAAGTTCTTCGCACACGTGTTTGAATGCAGCTGGAGCTTTTGCGTACGAGGCTCGCAACTTTACAACCTCTCCGCCTTTGTAAGCGGGTCGGAACTCCCAAACCCAGCGTTCCCTCAGCTTGTAATCCGACGTGTACAGTCCGCGGTAGTAGTCGCTGGGTGACGTTTTCAGCGCTCTAAAAATCGTTTTCGTTACGTCTTCCGCCTCCCTTACAGTGCACTTCTGTGTGACTTTTGGTGCTGGGCACGGCAGCAGACGATTCTCTAGATTCTTGACGACGCGTCGCCTTAATGGCAAGAGACTACTCATACTTCTGTGCACTACACTTTTGAGAACGTTGCCGTGATTTGTATCGCTTTGTCTCTGTTCAGACATAGCACTGCTCGCTCTCGTTCTGTACGCTTTCTTCATCCCCCCTGTCAAATTTTGTGAGGTTCGCTGGCGCTTTCGGTCCGATTTGGGTTTACTGAGCAAGTTTCCCTCCATGTCGACCACCGTGTTTCCCTGCGTGCTCCGTGCTGCGGTTGCGTCCTTGCTCCCTCCTTGACCGACCGGTGGCGCAGCACCCACAGAGGAGCGTGATACTTCTACGCTCGAAGTTGGGCATCCGTCATATTCACGTGTGGAAATAAATGCAGTAGACAGAGTATGCGGATCAATAGCAGATGCTGCGGCGGACAGCAGAAGAGACCGCATTCCGGGCACATCTCTGAGCAGGGCTGCCTGAAGTGCTTTGGCCAAGGTGTCCTTCAGATGGGCTGCGGCAGACGTTTTTTCTTGTGCAGTCGAAGCTCCGACGTGGTAGCTGTTGCCCTCAGGTGACGTACCTGTCGACTCCCTTTCACTAGCGTTTTGAACTCGTATTAACAACTCTGGTGCTGCCACTTCCGCTGCTTCCAAAATAATCGTCGCGAGAGGTACCACCTCATCGGAGACGTTCATCCACAATTTATCTGCCTCGACACTTACGTCTCCTTCTTCTCTTTGTGTAGCAACACCAGATGCTTTTTCCCCGTAGATGGGAGAACACTCTTCGTTTGTCTCCCTCTGAGAAGACGCTTCTTGCTTGGCGCCTCCTACTAGGGTCGTAAACACCTGACTGGGCTTCGGGGGGCTGCGTCTACTTAACTCAGGCCTGTCAAACTCGGACGGTTCTCCGCCTTGACGCGGCTTAGCACACGGTAACCCCCTTGCTGGTAGTCCTCCTTCTGATGGAGTTGCAGACGACAGGTGCAGTACGACACGCGTCCCATCTTCTACCGTAGTCGGCGCGTTTTTTCCGATCGCGCTGTTCGGCACGACGTCGAATAGTGTACCCGTAGCAGCAGTAGCAGCGCCAGCAGTACTGACACGTGTCGCGTCACCAGCCGGAGCAGCGCCTCTGATACTACGCGTCCCACGCACAGCTTCTACTGAAGGCACCGAAGAGACGGAAATAGCGATGTCTCGGCGGACTGGTTCACCAACACTGGGTCCGACGCCTGCCACGGGTTGCCCCTCGTCAGAGCCATTTTCTTCTTTGCTGCTCCAGTGGGTAACCTCGTCTCCCGCATTGTCGTCGCTGGCGTTGTTACTGTTTCTTTCTGGCGAAGAATGTTCAAGCAAGGCTGCTGCAAGTGCTTCAGGGGATGACGCGGCATGCACAAGATCTTCGTGGGTATCAGCTTGTGCTGGGAACAAGATCTCTAGGAAGTGGTGCGCCGCTGGAGACCATTCGTTGGCATGCTTTTGCTTCAGCTGCTCGCCACCTTCCGGCGTCTCCCCCCACGTAGTCTGTGATGTCTCTCTTGTGAGTCCTGATGTGTTACTATCTCCAACGGACGTACGATATTCACGGGGCACAATTTTTTGTGAATGTGCTTTCACGGTGTCACCTTCGGCTACGGGGACGGCTAAGGGGGTGCTGCCGCACCCAGCCAGAACTGAAAATATGTCGGAGTGGAAAAAGGAAACAATCGTGCAATAGTAAAGGATAGTACTGTACTTTCGGAGCTTCGGCGACAGCGTGCGAGGTTTCATCTCTGTTACTTGATACGGGTTCCGCCGCCTCGCTTGTCGTCCGCACTCCGTCAGCGCACGCTCACGCTGCAGCGAAGCACATTGTTGGAACGACGGCGACTTTTTGTGCAACAACCGGTGACACGGGAGAGATATGTTGCTTCGTCGCGTTGCATTCTGACCGTGGGTAGGTGCGGCTTGCCTCCATCCGGGTACGCTGCAAGAAGACCCCCATATGTGACCTCCAACTTGAGGGAGCGTCATGTCTGCCGTGCCGTGAGTGTGCAGATGTCCGCGGGAAGAATCTGCAGCGTGGTTTGCGGCAAACGCGTAATTCCTCAGAATCGGTGCCTCCTGCTTCCTGAGACCACCTACCTTGCGACGACGCGCCTTTGACGCAGGAGTACGGAGCACAGGGTCACCGACTCTCAAGTTTCTCCTGCGGAACAGGCCAAGCGTGGCGCAGTCGCGTCGGTGGGGAGCCACGAACACGTCACCGAAGGCGGTTCACACGGAATGGTTCCATGTCGGACACAGCAGCACTAAATTGGCCGACTTCACTGGCGACGCAGGTTGGTTGTGCAGGTTGGGCCGAGGTGCCAAACGCTGCTGCGCGCGAGACACCGCAGATGCTGTAAGGACCCAGGTCCTTTCGTGACAAAAGATAAGCACGCGCCAGATAATAACGGAGATATTTGTGGCGTAGGTTCAGCTGGACGGTCTCATTGAGTGACCGCGCCAACAGAGGCAGGTTTGTCGTCCTGGACACCAACTCAGTACATGCGCACAACGCGTCCGGTAACCTTCGAGTGCCGGAGACGTCTTGAACACTGTCTTTGACTAAAAAAACTGGAGAGCCGCTCTAAAGTCTTGGCACTGTGACAGGATGCAACAGTGTATGGCACTATCAGGGATCCGTACGCCCGGCGTACGAACACAGCCGCGACTGTTTGCCGGTCGCAATACTAGAGAGAACTGCTTGTTGCTACACGTGAAAACGCGGAAAACTGAGCAGCGCAGAGAACACCTGAGAGGCTTGCAGCACCGCTCATTGCAGCAGTCACAAAAACAGCTTTGACTGTTGTGAACTCCCCCTGCTTGCGCAGTGCCTCTGTTAGTTAAAAAGTCGGCGCCGCTGCGCCTGCGAGAGTCGCAGCACGGCTAGCTCAGGAGACCAAAATAGTCTTTTGGCCCATAGTCCACAGCCCCACCAAGATCGTGAAGTCCGGCTGTTTAGTCAGTACCCCACAACCACCTCGGGGTGGGGGCGACACCATGCGCCGACGACGTGGAGCGTTGCCGCTACAGCAACACTCGAAGCACAGGTACGCAGTGCGTCCTTGCCGCAGCAAGCTCTCCTCATGCTACCGAGCTGCTTAGTCACCCAGTGCAAGTAACCGGTCGTCTGCGGGCGGCAGGTGTCACCCTCCCGGCATGGGAGGGTTCTATCTGCCGGACGTGCCTCGTGCGATCTAAAAGATAGGTCCCTGCCGCACTCCTATCGACAACGAGCAACCAAAGAAGGGTCACAGATGATGAGGTTTTCTGTAATGGCGTTTCAGGTATATCTGAAGAAGCGGGAAGCAATTAGCCTCATTCGACCAGAAGCAATTAACGAAAGGTCACAGATGATGAGGTTTTCTCTAGTCGCGTATATCTGAAAGGCGGGAAGCGATCAGTCACGTTCATCTGCGACGCGCAGAAGATTATGAGTAACCCGGGGCACGACCTCACGTTTCCAACTGCATGGTACCAGGTCTTCGTGGCTGATAATAATTGTGGCAAGCGTACAGACTGATGGGTCTACAGTATAGGTATACTCTTCATACCGTACCACATTTATTGCCTCCAACGTACGGTGTGAACAAGATGGACAAGGATCCGTCGAATTAGTGCGTTGAGCCATTACATAAAGAGCAGCCCGATAGAGCAGCCTGGAACTCATATGACGGTCAAATGTCTCAACACTTTTGCACCACGATGCGCTGAAATCTCGACACTCGATAGGGCACGTAGGCATGACACGTGCCAAGCCCTGCCGGTGACTTACATAAGTTGGTACACGTCTACATCTAAATGTACTTACTGTGGATACCAAATATTTGCTTCCACATGCGTGTGTATGCATACATTCTAATATCCAGGTTCGATCTCGAGCCTGCACCGCATCGCTGTTGTACGTGAGACGAAAGAACTATTATCTACAAATTTACACACAATATTCCACGACAACGTGGAAGCACGCTTAGGCATGTGCTTGCGCAGGAAGCCCTGCCATGCAGCCTTTAGACCTTCGATGCCCTCACTAAACACCCTGCTCACTAGATGAAGTGTTAGAGCAGAGGTGTAAAAAACGCCTCACCGAACTTCAAAAACGCTTTGCTTTTGTCCGCATCCGCAGGCACACTTGCACGCACACACAGTATGGCCGGTGTGCCCTGCCGGTGGAATGCACAGCAGTGCGCTACTCCACCGCTGCAGCTGGAAAGGCGATTGCATTGATGCCTTTTTACAGCGGGCACTGCAACGCATTGTGGGTACCGTCGCAGGCACAGACGCGATCGAAATGAAGTTGTCACATCCTATCAAAATTAAAGTAACTGGCAATAAAGCGTGCCTCTATTATCTTTCAGTAAGACGCGCACCTCGGTTGAGCACGTGTCGTTTATGTTGAACAATGCGGCGAAATTACACCTCACTGTGGACGTTCTGCGAAAGATACCCCTCAGATGATTCCCATATCCGTTCTAGTATCTCGCTACATAGCCTTCAACCTGAGGGCGGGCATCACCCCTCCTACAGCGTACAGTGTGGAGACGCGTCTCCGTAACTACCTCACATCAGCTCCACCAAGGCTCCAACGAATCACACGGTGCCCTTGCCATTCTTTAGAAAGCCGCGGATATGTACGTTCGATGTGCTTCATGCCCGAATACGTGGACGGCCGTGCTTGCTGCTGTGCTCTTCTACGCACGTATGTCTGTGAAGTCGTCACCTCTTGGGCGCCTTTTCGCGCGTAACGGAAGGTCCCCTGAGGTGACAGTCCCTTACACACTAATAAACCGTGTACCTCCTTGCTGAAACGGTCTCCACGCGAACAGGTAACGTGGGTAGCTGTCTGAAGAGGCCACTTTGAAAACGACACGACGTTACCTGTTATAGTAGGGAAACCATGATAGGTTATTCGCTTACGTATACAGAAGTACGCGTATATTTAGCGCAGCTGAGATTCACTAACTATACTGTTTTGGTGAGGTGAGGAAATTGCCACGACTGTACGCCAGCGGGACGCGGGTTTCGTTTCCCCTGAAAATGTGGTCGCTAGCTCCACAGCCGAATTCCATGTGTTGACCTCGCCAGGATCACATACGTTGTTTTGTGAATAGCTCGCAAAGCGTCCTCACAGGCCGGTGCTGCACGGCCCCCGTGGAGCTACGTTTCAAAGGGCAAACGTGGTAGCCGTCCATCCGCAGGTGCACAACACCTTTCTAGATACCGCGCGAAGTCGGAGCTCTGCGTCTCGTATACAAAAGATGGCCACCGACAAACAGTGTTCACTTTTTGAATGGTTGAAAAATACACGCACCTGTGCACACCTGAGTACGCATCACTACGCACTGGATACAGAGCAGTCTTTCACCAGCATATGGTGCGTCACCACCAAAGCCATCGTCTGTCCGGCGACACTCCTCGCATCCTACGTAAGAGAGAGAGGGTACGGTGGGGCCGTCCGCACACGTGTAGAGAGTTGTCCACGCAAGAAACTGTTGCCTCCCTTGAGGCATGGATACAGCTCCAACCTCAACTACGGCGCGCCACGAGTGGCTGCTGCATACTGCCGCGTAACATATATGGAGGCAAAAATCTTCACTAGATGTACTGGACAAAAACTAAATCATATTCAAGCGTATGACAACCATATTCTCATTCCGTAGGAAGCGAGCATTAAGACATATTTAATTAGTGGGGTCCATAATGGCTCGTCTTCGCCCCAGAGGACAATCCCATACTTCACAACCGCTTACTTGCCCACGTGCAAACGTCCCTGCACATCCTCCCTACGTGGCTTCGGTTGCCCTGAACACAGAACAGCCTCCGTCCTTGATCTAGCTCGCATCTGCAAAGTGACCACAACTCCGGATACAACCACTTGAGATACGATGTATTCGGGGGAAGCATCTATTTACAACCTTTACAATATCACAACGTACGCCACCTACGGTGAGCACGACAGGCAGAGACAAGTCTGCGCCGTGTGCAGGAAGGAATACACACCGTTGTGGGAAGTCTACATGCATCACTATGACAGGGCAAATACCAAGAACGGCTTCGTGGAAGCTGTATTTTACGACGCTCGGCTTCGGAGAGATCGTGTTATCTCCTGCGGATCCATTCTCCCCACCTGCTGGTAATCCATTGCAGGCTGATACAAATGCACCTGGATACACGATCGCATGCGGACGCCAGTGAGCAGGGCCCACCATCACTCTGATCAACAGTGTTGCCACAGAATGATTCACACATGTCACACAGTGGTGCCTCACTCGCCGAATTTTCCAGCTGGCGGTAGTTTCACTACCATGTGGCTGCCCGTGTCCCCAATCCCGCTGCGAAGCATTAACTGACGGGCGTCAAGGAGTTGGCACTCCCCCGATGACCATGCAGGTAACAGAGCTCAAGTTCTGCGGGATGCACTGTGTAGAGGTGTGCGGTTCAGTTCGACATGAGTAGTAGAATCTCGCTTACCTGGAAGCACACGTAGTGATTCGCATCGTGACTATAGCGTACCTGCCCGGATGTCTCATCATGCTGATGAATTTCGCGTCGTATCACCTTTGCCGGGCGTAAACGGTATGTTTGCGTTACACTCGCTGACACACAAAGAAAATGCAGCTTACTGAAGCGTACTTGAAGGTTCTGTGTGCGACAACCACTGAATAACAATACAAAAAGCATGCGTGAACGCTCTTCGTAAGAAAACACATACATGTTAACCCTTCCGTTATGGAGTAACTGCAGGTGTATTCTAGCTTGTTTTCGGCGTGTCTCCGAATCCGAAGGACGGCACTCCTGCCACGACGGCCGGGGAATCCACATGCATTTCCGTTGCCGCGAGCTGGGCATCCTGTAAGGGATACAGCCCCTGAATATGTGGGTCCTTGTGGAGAATTCCACAGTACCGGCACAGGCGAAAAGGACCGGATGAGTCGTTGACGGGATGGAGTAACTGCAGGTGTATTCTAGCTTGGAGTAACTGCAGGTGTATTCTAGCTTGTTTTCGGCGTGTCTCCGAATCCGAAGGACGGCACTCCTGCCACGACGGCCGGGGAATCCACATGCATTTCCGTTGCCGCGAGCTGGGCATCCTGTAAGGGATACAGCCCCTGAATATGTGGGTCCTTGTGGAGAATTCCACAGTACCGGCACAGGCGAAAAGGACCGGATGAGTCGTTGACGGGATCGCCTCTTACGCGGTCGGGGGAAACTGGTGATGCCGGTAGCACGCCGGGATCTTTCGTACACAACGACCGGCACGACATTGCGAAGCTGTACACAGGTGTATGTAGGGGAGGAATGTCGCTTCGCAGATGCGATACTGATCGGGAGCTTTGAAAAGTGCCTGCGACACACTGGCGTTTGCCGCAGGGCTGATATTTTCAGCTGAGGGCGTAGCCTGCGACGAGAATCTCAGTTCTCCTCGTCGAATACCTTATTATGCGTGAACTATTCGCAAACACACAGAAGAAACCGCGCTTCTTTGTTTTTTCCCAGAAGAGCCCATGGAATCAACCAGTAGCAGCCTCCATAACCGCACTTGAACCCTTTAGGCAAAAAATTCCACGCGATGCTCGGGCTTGCGCAACCGGAATCTCTTTCCACCATGTTGGACACAGTATCTTACAGCGATGACGTTGAAGCACAGCCACGCTGCTCCGGGGAGGCGCAGTCGCAAGGGCCCACCACCGCTGGCGCGCCGCACCCGCGACGATGGTATACGACAGGTGTATGTTTCACGACAGGGCTTCCGCATCGCCAGCATATACATACGTTCCACGACGGGGTTTCCTCATCGCCGTTAACACGGCTTGTAACGCAGTCGTCTGGATGCTGTGAACTACTTTCATTTGTCTTTGAACTGTGTGTGAAGATGAATGTGTGGAAATTCATCTGGAATACGGTAGCGTGATTCGCTGTTTTCCGTCGTGCGGTAGCTAGCGGTTGGTATGCGCCTTGTTTTGCTGGCACACATCGTCATAAAGCATCCTGACACCGGTGAGCCCGCGATCTCGGCCACACCCCCTCCGCTTTACCTTCTTTCGTCCACGCAGGCACAGGAGGCAAGTGGCACAGTAGAGGTGGCTGTTCCACGTAGACGCTCCCACTTCGAAGGAACCCTCACGGGCAGCACCGATACAAGAAGAAATGCAAAAGCGCAATTTTTGACAAGCAAATAGCGTTGAAAGAAGCTCCAGTGAACTCCCACTGAGAAACCTGTACTTCCGTGTAACACAGACATCTGTTCACGTCCCGACGGTCTACGGCTGTTTGAACGGGAAGGCCTAGTTAAAAGCAGCGGTGAAGTAGGCTGCTACGCACCGGGCACGATGTGTGCATAGACGTTAGGTAGTAGAATTAACACTATGAGACAACGAAACATGACACCAACTCAGCAGTCTGATACTATCACGCAGAAGTCCTCGTGGAATCCGAAACCTCACGAAAACCTCCAGGCGTATCTTACCGCAGAATGCATCCTGTCTTTGGCCGCAGACACCTTACGTGCAGGGCGAATCACGGTGCACTGAACAACTGGTATCCAAGGAGAAGGCAGCTGCCAGCAGCGTACTTTGCCGAATCACGAAGGGAATCGGCCCCCAACCACGTTGCATATGGGCCTCACATATGGTGGCAAACTAGGGGTCTCTCGGCCACTGATAAACACACGGATACTAGCACGGAGTCCAGTGGTCCAGGTGTACACAGGAAAGCGGATCTAGTGTTTCGAAACACGTGTCTCGAAGCGACTACCGCATACGCTTCGTAACCGTCTAGCAGGAGCAACTTACACAACGGAAACCGACGCTGACGTGTTACTGTGTGCAGTGAACTCCAAAAAGGGAGTCAATTTCAATGTAGATTATGCTTATCACATTAGCGTTGTGCAGTCGCCACGGATGACCGCTGTGAGTGCTGATAGCCCAGACCTCTTGTGCATTACACAGACAGGCGTATGCGGCAGCGCACCAGCCTCCCTAGTGGCGGAGGATTTCTAGGGGCGGCCCCATAACATGGTCGCATATAGTAGCCGAGCTCTCCACGCCTGTCTAAAATGAGATTACAGACGTGCGTTGCGTGGCAGAAGACGTGTTCTCCCGGAAGACCGGCGGGGACATACTCAGGGAGGCTACAGCAGACAAAAAAGACTGACTGTTACAGACTAGACGCAGCGTCTGTGTAACGCGCTGTTTCCACGATGGCAGAAACTGGTCGCGCAGTGCGACCGAGTGCGGTGGAAGGACCCCTGGACGAAGTACGACCTGTCACGGAGAAAATGTGACTGGAAATTGCGCGAGTTGGTAACGCTTTTACCGGAAACTGTGTCCTTGTTAGGACTGCAAGTGTAACTGATCAGATTCTGCAAAACGGTGGACAGACTCTGCTGTTAACCGTCGTGTTTCTTGAGAAGACGCACCTCAAACGGTATACATCGGGGAACGCAAACACAGAGTTATAACCACATTGAAAAGCGCCAGTCATGCCAGCGCGACTCCTTTCTGCGACCATCCAAAGCAAGCTGCCCGTGGCCGGGGAATGTAGAGTGAAGTGCTCGTCGAACGATGCTAGATGGTGTACGTACACTACGGCGGAGCAATCGCTACGTAATCCTGGTAGCCCGACGTATTACCAGTAGATTTCTTCTCTGCTTTGTCCCTAAAGAGTTTGTCTCCTCGTATTAACACGGAAGAGGATAACTTATAGTAGTAGCACGAAGATATTCACTCCTATTTTAACACGGGGAAAGCCCGACCCAGTGTCTTTCCGCTAGGGAAGCACGATTCGGCAATTCATTCAAGCTCGCTGTGCTGCCATCATTTACTACTCAAGGAAGAGTATCTGACTTCTACTGTACCTGAACCCCCCACTTTTGAACACCGGGAGGCTGGCACTGCAGCTAAACGCTGCGTCTTCGCTTGTTGCAGTTCAACAGGCCTGGCCTACCACGTGCAGCATCCGCCCCCACCAAGAAGCTATGATCCCCCAGGATAGTGCATTGCCTCGACCGACATGAAAATGCCAAACAAAGTAGCCTTTTTCCTTGCGGCACTGCCTTCCAGCCTTCTCGTTGATCTTGCAAGAGCTGACCGTATTGCCGTCGCAGCCCCTATGCCTCCTGTTCCTGCTGTGTCCCCGGGAGGTGAGCTTCGTGCCCTGGTCACAAGGCATCCCGCTCCATCACTAGAGCGGACACTGTCATAGAAGTGTGGCCGCTTCCCATGTTCCGACATTCTTTTTCCGTGTGTACAGCCCAACCGGCACCTTCGTGCCCACCTGGCTTTACTTTGGAGCAGCGCGGCTGTACCCGACTCCGCCATGTGCCACCGATAATGAAGTGCCCGAAGAGATCGGTGCTGCAGGGGCGTGAATGCATCGGCAGAGATACTATGGACGGTGTAGAAGTTTGCCCCGAGGGATTTATGGAAAAACACCGAAAGTGTCGGAGGACAACGAACACACAGCCGGAACTGGGCTGCAAGAATGGCTTTTCACTTCAAAATGGTGGGGACTGCATAAAAGTAATAGAAGACGAAGTGATTACGCGCTGCCCGAAGGGGACGCGTCATACTGCAAGAGGATGCATTCGCGTCGAAAAGCTTGACGTTCAGCACAGTGAGAATATTTCTACTCTTCCTGTACAGTAGCAGTGTATTAGCCGATAAACTAACATGCTTGTAATGTCGGAATGCAGTATGCCCAGCCGGTTTCGAAATGAGGAAGAATTCTTGTATCAAGGAAGAAGGCGCGAACGCTTCACCTTCGTGTCCATTGGGATTTGAGCTTCAGAATGACACGTGCATTCGTAGAACAGTCCTTCCCCCACGCATCACGTGTCCGAAGGGCCACAAGCAGCAAGACAACGGATGTGTTTTGTTCGAAAAGCTCAATTTCGAAGTCGTCTGTCCTCAAGGAGAGTACGACGGGTGAGTGCTATTGATTCGTCACAAAACGTGGGGGCGCACACTGCGCACGGTTACTGTGGGCATAATGAATGTGAGCTTGGGTTTTTGTTTGCAGGAAACGGCACTGTAGACGAGTCCAGCTGCAACCGGCCACCCCGTCCTGCCCACCAGGATATACCCTGCAAAATGGAGACTGCACTCGTATTCAGGAGGAGATGCCGAAGCTCGTGTGTCACAAAGGATTCACATTCGACGGCAAGCAGTGCGTCAAGGAGGTTACAGTAACGCCAGAGTACAACTGCCCGCCAGGGACAACGCCTACGAAAGACAAGTGTGCCACGTTCGTGGCGGAGAAGCCGGTGTTGCGTTGTCCGGACAAATATTCTTTAGATTCCACGGGTTTGTGCCGCATCTCTGACAAACGCCCAGCAGATTTTGTCTGCCCGAAGGGCTACACGACCGACAGGCAGACGGGGGACTGCACTAGGTCCGCTACTGTCAAA
The DNA here is from genome assembly GCA_000727475.1 of Sarcocystis neurona. Lineage (NCBI taxonomy): Eukaryota > Apicomplexa > Conoidasida > Eucoccidiorida > Sarcocystidae > Sarcocystis > Sarcocystis neurona. The sequence continues at coordinate 1,339,243 of KL647310.1, read as the reverse complement.
GTCACCACATTGTGCGAACGGGGAGAGCTCAGAAAAGGAGAGTGCGTGCAGAGCCAGACAATTCCGCCTGAGCTGTCGTGCCCACCTGGGGGAGCACTCACTCCCGAAGGGTGTGTGTTCATTGAAACTATTCCGCCATCGCAGCGCTGCCCACGAGAATTTAAGATGGACGTTCACGGAAAATGCGTCACCACCGACGTAGTACAGCCTGAGTACGTGTGCCCCCCCGGATTTACCCGCTCGACAAACAAAAAAGCGAGCTGTGAAAGGTTCTTGTCTTCCCCTGCAGCTCTAAAATGCCCTGCCGGCTACGAGCCCTCTGGAAAGAACTGCATGAAACCCACGATCGTCGAGGCCATTGCATCATGTCCGGAGGGTTTACTTTTCCATGAAGGAACATGTATTCCATTTAGGGCGAGCTCAAAGAAAAAGCTATAAATCTCGCTAGTAAATCAGCAACTTTCTCAGAGCTACTGTTCTGCGTCACACTCACACTTTCCCAACAGAAAACGGCTTACCTCTGATGATATTCAATGGCGTATTTGTTGTGCATCGCAGTCATTAGCGCCTACATTGCCGTGTGCATTCGTCGGCGTGGATCGTGACTACTTGGTCCTAACAAGGTCGACGACTAGCGAGTAGTGGTCCGAGCAAGGCCACAGCTGAAGCCCACGCACAAAAGTCACAATGATTCACTTCACCAGGCGATAGTACGTTCTCAAAACAGAGGCCTCTCCGTCAGCACAACACTCAAATATCTCCCCACAGTTGCTGAAGCGCAGGGCTGGTGAACGGTTCTTACTTCGTTGGGGCAGCAGCCGTACTGCGTCGCGCTAGAAAGTGGGGGGAACTGATACACGTGTCCCACCTGTAGGAGTGAAAAGCGAGGACAACATGCAAAAAAAATACGTCAACCCACCAGCACATGTTCGCAACAAACGTACAAGAGGTTGTTTTTGTACATACACTTCGCTGAGAGCTCACTGTGCTAGCTGCAGAGATTCTGACAGCTTACTTTGAGTTCGTTGGAATAATAGAAAACATAGTCAATGCAACCCTTCTGCCACCCGTGATACGCAGTGAAGGCAGGCTCTTCCATGACTACCTCTCGGCTGTAACTTTCCTCGGTCCCGCCTACAGCAACGCCATCTGCACGCATTTCAGAACCATGGCCTCAACTCATCTTCCGTTCAACTTGGTAAAGGCGCAGACAATTCAGAAGGCGGGACAACAGCAGGACCACTTATAATGTCTTCGAAGAAAACTCTACAGTGTGGAACAAAATACCTTTTGCAGACGTGTTCTACGCACGCACACGCCACACAACCACCGCCACACCAATCAAAGACGAACACAGTGCAGCTTGTGATGTGCTTGAGACATACATGCGCTCATTATGGGGCACCGGTCTGATTCTTATTTACACTGCCATTCTTACGATTGACCACAAGTAGCGTTACCCCAAGTCTACGTACCAAACTCACGCGTACGAACAATACAATCAGGTACAGGAGCGAACGTTCGGAACCGCTGAAGAGTTAGGTGCAGGTGTGAAGACCCACGGGGTTTTCGTGGAAGCGCGTAAGCGCTACGAAACCGGAACGGTAGCCGAATTAGCCACGGCGATGCGTGTGCCGTGCGCTCCACCGGAAGTGCGACGATGTCGCTGCAAGCATTCCCTTCAGTTGTCGTCGAAGCCTTCATGCCAGAACAACAGCCGAGCGCACTGGTCGACTGTGCGGACGGCACTGCTACACTCCCATCACCTGACTCGCTTCCATCAGTAAAAACACGACTGATACCCCTCAGCCACTGTGGAGAGGGGTGGTGCATGTCTACTGCGCACGACGAGACAGACGAATAGAGCGGTCCGCGGTGCTGCCCGGTCTGTGCAATGTCATCCGTCTGTTGCTGCAGCTGCAGGGGGCTGCCTGGATGCTGCTCCGAGCGTAGAGGTGCATTTGTTACAGCAGAAGTGCTCCAGGAATGCTTCAGAGAACTGCCTACCAAACAGTTCGTCACCAACGGTATCCCGGAATCGGAGGCACTGAGCAGTCGTGACTCAGCAGGAGAGCTGCACGTGCATCAACACCAACAGCAAACACGTACGTCTCCAATCAACCACCGTGAAGCACACATGAGGAAATACGCCGGGAGGCTAGAACAGCACCATTGGAGACTGGCTGCTGGCAGGGCGACGACAGGCGGATACAGACACGAACGATATCTGGGCATCTAGAACCTGCACTCTACAAACTAAATTCGGTAAAAAAAATAAGACATATAACATCGTGATGCGTCGTGTAATATGCAGACCCACCCAACTGAAACACTGGTATGTCTTTCACAATACGACGCAGCCTGAGGAGTGAGGTTTCACATGCACCTGTCAAACTTGCTTCGGACACTGCTATTCTCCATTTCTCAGCTTACGACAACACAAAGACTTCCGGATGCACACTATGGACTCAAGTGACCTGCCACTGTACAAAACACCGGCTCGCTTCGTCCACGAACGCATTTGACGAACGTTGCCAGATGCACAACGTTACGCGGGAGTGCCCATCAGATAGTTCCTGGGAAGCTGTGCACAGCCCACTGACAAGAGAATACGGCTTTTGTACCTGACAACGGTCGAGCCTCGTCCGTGATATCCTTGAGCGTCTACTTTGTAAGCCCTTCTTTCCATTAGAAACTGACCTGCCGAGTCCACAGGGTGAAATCACACTAGCAGAACCAGCCGGTAGTCGACAGCGCGCTCTGACACAGCTCAGTCACAGCTATTGATCCGTCCGAACATCTCATAAGATTTGATCATCGTCTGACCCAGTTCTCACACATACGTGTACACGCTGCACACAATATGGTGCTGGCTATTCCGTGGCTGTTACAAACGTGGCAGGTTCTACGCCTAACAACAAAGTGTACTAATAGTGCTGCGCTACGTAGAATTGTCCCATACTTCAGACAAGAGTGAGTAACAGTGTACGTCAACCAGCAAACGTGGAACAAAATATCCATGTTGCAGTAAATCCACACCCACCAACTAAACTCACCTGAAAGCTTCTTGCGATCAAGCCCTCGAAAATCAAAGAAACCCCGCAAAAGCAGTTGGTAAAGGGGGCTGTGTGGCGTAAAATTGAAGTCTCCACACAGCAGCACGTCCACAACGCGTTCCGCTGTTGCGCTCAACAACTTCTCGTGCGCCGCTACCTCCTCTCTGCGTTCCGCTGCCTCCGAATGCTGTCCTGCATCATTTTCCGGTACTCCTCGCACACCAACCAGAGGAATGGTGCTGCTGTGGTTTTTTGCATTGCCGCACTCGACAATTGGGCTGTGTCTGCTGCCGATTGAAGAGGGGCTTCGGAGTTCCTTCTTCACACGGCAGACAGCACGTCCACGCATCTCTTGGACGCCGCGCAGCAGTTGCAGCAGTTGGGATAGTTTGATATCTCCTCTCCGAGAGTTGAAAAGCAAATGAGTGTTCGCTACAATCAGAATTTTGCCTAAAGTGGAAAGGCTGGCATATGTGGTTGCCACTGCTGCTCGTTCATCCCCGACTTCAACATTTTCACGTGTCAGCTGTTCTTGACCCTTCCATTCCGATAAACCACCAGCTGCAGAGGTGCTGCTGTTAAAGCTGGACCTGCTGGCGACGCTCCCACTGCTGTTCGGGACTGCGCTCCTGCGTGTCTCTCCTCCCACCGCTACACCTGCACGAAGGCTGCCCTCTTGGGCGCCAAGCCCGGCGAGTCGCTGACCCTGCCGCACGGATCGACTGCATGTTCTTGTCGTGTTAATAACTGCAGGGCTGCCGCTGGTGCTCTCTGCGCTGCCGTATCCTTCAAAACGGTTGCTGTTACCGGCTTCGCTGCTGCCTTCGCTGCTTCTGCTGTCACTGCATTTAGCGTCCCCTGGAGAAATCCGTTCCCGCAGGAGGAGCAACAGCGCTACCTGCGGCTCAGCACCGAGCCTACAACAAATGCACAGGTACGGCAAGATAAGCGGTACGGCAGCGACAGTCATTTTCTTCCGAAACGCATGTGTGACACAAGCACTATCAACGAAGACGCTCCCTGCTTCACGAAGAACACAGCGGGCGCAGGGCTTCGTGCTGCCACTCTCCTCCGGTAGCTGGCCACAACATCCGACTGCAGCAAACGCACATGTCAGATACGCACGAAACATCTATGAGCCTGCCTGGATTGTGTCACCGTGCAGCTGCCATTCGGTATGCCGCTCTCGGCGCTCCCTCTTTGGTTCCCTCTCTGCTGGCAACTCTACACCTGTGGATACAGTTGAGTGACTGGGTAGACGAGCGTCTCCAAACGAGGACTCTGTTTCTGTCAGTCTGAGCTGTGCGCTATTTGGGCCAGGAGCACTTCGACACCGAGACAGAAAGTGAAGCGACCGAAGCACTTGGCGATGAAGGGAAAGCACTCTCAAGTAGTCGCTGCTTAAGCGTCAACAGCTGCGTGGGGTAGCAGATGCGCAGCAGCCGGCCGGAGTGGTGCACCTCCAACGTACCTGTACAGTAACCAATTCAGAAGCCGCCTTCGCGAAGCAGTAGCTAGCTACACCATTACAGAGAACACCAGCAGCAGCGAGGTGTGGCCGGACCTACAAAACAGGTTCTTTAGAAACTGTTACACTAGCTGGTGCATAGATTATCTCCATCTTTGTACTGATCAAGAGGAAGATGCGAACAAACAGAGTGACGCTGGAGACCAGTACGCAATCACGCATGTAACATGCTTTGCATTTCTGAGGCCAGTGCTCTACATACACTTGTGTATCAAGGGTCGTATTCGATATGCCCGTATTTCACATATGTTTCCTGATGTGCGCCCGTGTCCGTTTGTGTAGGATCAACTTCCACGCAATAGCCTGCTGCTCACCGCTGGTCAGGATAGAGACCGAGCTCGAGCTCCTGACGCTCCAGCACCTCAAAGCGGCCTTTCAGCCAAAATGTAGCAAGGCCGTCTTCCCTGCCGTTCGTCTTCTGCTTGTAGAAGCTTTCATATCCCGAGTTCTCCAGGAACTGGTCACACAAAGCACCGACCGAAGACACGTCATCAACGGAGAACGCGAGCAGGACCGCACAGCACTAAACGGAACAACGACAGGTAAACTACTCGGGTTCGCTTTAAGCGGAGTGCCTCTGCTGCTGCGTAATGCTGCCGCTGCTCCGGTGTATGGCTGTACGGCTGTTGTGTGTACCTGTTGCACCGCGCTGCATTGACGCTGTGGCACGCATTTGTGAACATAGATACAAAAGGGACGAGCAGCTTACGCCTCTGAAGCCACGCCAATAGTAGCTGCGGTCTACCTCCTGCAGGCACCCTATGGCAGGACGGTGCCGCAGAATTTCTTCTCTGATTGCTTTTTCTCGATTGGCCCAACAAACGATATTCTGATCCTGCATCGCAGAAGCAGTCTCCACACTTCACTTTGTGATACAAAGACTCACACGTTCTCGTGTGTTCAACAGCGGCAAGCACTACGCTGGTGGAGTAACCCGTCCACACATACACATATACATCCATTATATATATATACATGTATATACACGTTTATACTAGCATATCAGTGACCTCACTGCAGAACGAAAGTGACGGTTGAAGGGTGCAAAATATCCACAGATACTTAGACATTCTGCTGTTCAGGTATCCGACCTGAGCTTTATCACGGTTTATAGCGTTGCGACTGTCTTCGCTGAGGACGCAGCGCGCACTGATGGAGCAGCCGCTGATGACGTATTACAGTACATCTAGCCCCTAAGTCAGGCGTAGGTACCCAGAAACGGCAGTTCACATCATGTGTATGTGTCTGTATCGAAGCAGGCACTACTACGTATACCCACAAACCCAGGTAAACACTCAACTTCCGGGCTCGCGGTGCGTTTGCGCAGACTACCAGCGCACAAAGATCTGTCTACAACGTCGAAATTTGCGGCCATACGCTGCACGCGGATATGAGTATTTATCGGCAATCCCACGGGTGTGGGTGTGTAGAAGGACTCTGCTGTTGCTGACGAGCCTATCCAGACGTGCCACTCCTCCTGTTGAAAAAGCACGCCGACGCATATAACAGCAACCGTCCCTGATCTGCTGCACGTGCGTAGAAATGTGAATGTGATACGGTCAGTGTAGGGTCGCCTTGAGGCGAGTAAAGACAAGAATGTATCACCGTTGTACGAGGGGTGCCGACGTGGAAATACGTTACCGTCGGACTCACAACGACGGACAGGTGCGCATCCATTAGTGTGGCACGGGTGTAAGCCTGAGCGACTGTGACTATCCCACGTGGTGCGCAAACACGTGGAGTACGCACGTATCACCATCGTCAAACCCGCAGACACGCACGGAGAAAAGTACGCAAAGGTCATCCGTTCTCCTCTGCATGTTTGCGTACGGCACGCTCATCAACGTATTCTCGCGTCTGCACCTCCGCACAGGAGCGAACGTGGTGCCATCACTTTCGCCAGAGCACTACTGCCAGATGTGCCCATGCGAAAATACCATCTCACTCGTTCTCACAAATGCACAAGTACGCCGTAATCACATGCCGGAATACTTATTACCAATACTTACGCATCTATCCACGTATACACACGTAGGTACGACGAATATATTACTACGTGTGCAGATTTGACCGCTATCCCCCACGACTGACCTAGACATACACGAATCTGCGGATAATTGAGTACGCCTCACCAGTAGGCCGATTTTTGGTACCTTAGATAAATGTATGTATGTATATATATATATATGCGTATACACACGTAGTTGTACATCTGTATTTATGTTTATCTATCTACTTACATATATATACATATACCGGTACATACGTAGCTTCATCACCGTTTTCTTCTTTCTGACACCTCGAGTGACGGAACAGACTGTCGTACCAGGGCTCTGTATTTGTAGTCAGTGAGAGAGTCCGCCAGCAGGTTGAATGACATCAGTCGCAAATACCACTCTCTTCCACTGTGTTGTTTCTTGTTTCCTCGCTGTTTTGTTTGACTTTCAGTCGCGTCTCTCCCTGCCGCGTCTCCATCGTCGCCTGCGGCACCACCTGTAGCCACGGCAGCAGCAGTCCGGGGGCAACGTACAAATCGTTCTGATTATGAGCAGTTCGCTGCGGTAAATGCAGCGTGAGATCAACACTATGCGCCCACCATCGCCGATCACCTCCCCACACGAACAACAGGGTCAGCGACAGTGCCGGAGCGACCGAAAAGACGGGCAGAACGACAAACACCTCTCGATTAACGGCGAGTGTAGCGCGAGATCAAGCGGGAACAAAAGCTGGATGCGTCAGTAGCGCCAGTGCACGGCTACAAATGAGACCAACGGCGCACTTACAGCAGCACTGGCGTGGACGCCGCAACCGCAGTAACAAAAAGAGGAGAACGAAAGCAGACAGCAGCACGTGCAACAGCCGCCACATCACGCGTGACGACAACAGAACTGGCCTCCGGCAGCTCCAGCAGTGCCAGTCGGAATACAGCGGAGGATTCAAGCAGTATTTTCCGCAGCTGGTGGATCACCCAGCTTTTCCGTACACATGTTCGAAACGCTACGCGACAAACGGATGCCTCAAAACCGTGGAACGTCTCCTGCCTGGTGGCTCGGTTATGAGAGGGAACAGACATTCGAATGCGTAAGTCTGAGACGTTGTAGCTACTGCTCCACTGTTGCAGTTAGCATAGCCCGTCTTCGTTCTCCCCTCGTGACGGCGGGCTCCCTGCAACATGGAAAACCAGCAAGTCGACCCGCCCACGTGCGAATCCCCAGCCACCATACACATATACGTACATATATGTATATACATATATAGATGGAGATACCTCTGTGAGCCATAAAGGACTACGCGTGACTGTAGTGACACTTCATAATATATACGCACCTGGACGGATACGAGGGTCTGCGTTTATATACGCCAGGATACGCTCGAGAGCATAAGAGACACACGTACATACACGCAGGCAAGACCTGCCGCTCCATTAGACATACACTTAAGGTATTAATAACAACACGTGTCTGTAAGTAAGTCTATGCACTACAGCCGAGAACGTACGGATATACATACACCTATATACGTCTGAGCCCGTCAGGACACCCGCAAAAGACGCACGCATCAGCTCATTCTGTACACGCGGCGCGTGCAGCAGCAGATCTCACCAGTGCTTTCTGAAAGAGTATCCACGTTAAGCCATAATCGCGCCGCACCTTCGCTGCTCTGCCGCTGCTGCTGCTGCACATATGCCCGCTGTTGCTGCTGCTGCCGCCCCGTATACGGTATCGGCTGCTGCTGCTGATGAGACGCATGTGTCGCTGGCTGCCGCTGCTGCTGCTGCCGCGCACATGCCGCTTCCATCTGACAACGCTGTTTCTCAAGGTCCGAACGCCGCTGCTGCAGCTGTCGTGCTTGTAACCGCCCGTGCGTCTCATGTTGCTTCTGTGGGAGCTGCTGCACCGGATGGGTTGTTGCGCAGCACCCGTTGCCGGCTTCTCTCGTACTGCTGCAGCTATGGCGCACTCTCGAGATGAGCGCTGCAGCAGCAGCGGCTGCTGGAGAAGCCAGCGAGGAGAAAGGCGGTGCTGTCGCTTGACGACCGCGCCCTTGCTGCATCTTCCTCAACTTTCCTCCCTCCGCGACACGACTCCTCAAAGGATCAGCGACAGCAGTGTATAAGGAGCCTTTCTTCAAGCGCGCCGCAGCAGCTGCCCCGAGTGAACGGCCAGCAAATTGTCCAGCGGCTGGGTGAGCAGCTAACGTGGCTAGAGAAGCAAGAGCGGCGGTACCACGGCCCAGTTTTTTTCCTTGAGGGACACGGCGCGCACTCCACGAAACCTTTCTCAGCTGTTTCACCTGTTTAGGAGCCGACCAACCGCGCGCCTCCCTCTGCAGCGGCACCTGGTCTTGGCTCTGTTGTTGCATTTCTCCTCGTCTGCTGCATGGGTATGTCACGAAAGACGGTGCAGTAGTAGGCTCGGCAGCTGCGAAAGAGGACACACTTGGAACTGAAGAGGTAGCACCTTTCGGAGCAGAGACCAGCATCTGAGCAGTCGTCGCAGCAGTGGACACCAAACAGCCTGTCGGCACTTCCGAATCCGCATCAGTGGCTCGCGGTGAAGAAGGGGCCGGCACACCGCGAGCACCAGCGGAGCGGCCTGACCAGTAACGCGAGGCGCTGGAAGCAATAGCAGGAGTTACTATAGTAGTAGAAAGCGTATCGAAAGGGAAGGCAGCAGCGTCAACACTACCACGAGAATGGAAGTGCCGCAGCAACGCGGCCCCTCCAGAAGAGAGGCGGGAAGACGGGGAGTATGCAAAAACGCGCATGGGAGGTACGGCAGCAGTGCCTTTACCCTTAGTTGATGCACTGCACGCAGCACCGTCGTTAGACGGAACTCTACGGTTTACCCCACACCTGTGACCTGCAGAAGAAACATAACGAAGCCTCACGAACGGACCATCGTACAAGCAGCGCGCGCAGCAGTGAGCGAGCGGCGACGGAGAGGTAGTACGGAGATACTCAGAAACGGCAGCACCATACACAGCAGATGCAGCAGCAGCAGCAGTAAAGGCAAGGACAGCGGGGAAAGCAACACTAGAGCAAGCGGCTAGCGTTACCGCAGCAGCAGTAGTGCCACCGTTCTTTGCTGTCGACCGTCGACAACTTGGGTTGTGGCAGCTTGGGGCACACACGGCCAGAGGCCCTGTGCTGCATTCCTCGGTGTTACTGCAGCCCCTCCCGTTGCCCGCAGCTCTGCACAGACTGCTGCTACAGTTCCTGGTGATATCTGCAGTGTTTCTTCCGGAAGCAGCACACTGGCATACCGAGAGCGTCGTCGCATGCAGGAACTGTTGCCAGGGCACAAAAATGGGCGTACCGACACCAGAACACAGGTGCTTTTCTCGACGCTCACGTGGGTTATCATAGACGCTGTAGCCGCCTTTCGGAAAAGACACAGCATTAGTGGCAGTTGCACCAGCAGGTGATCCACAAAGCGCAGTGCCAGTAGCGTAGTTCACCGCGGCGTCGGTCGAGAAGCGCTGCCGCAAAGCAATGCGGCTGAAGGATGCACGAGACGCTGTACAGGACAAAGACGAGCATCGGCTGCTGCACCGAACCGAAGCAACACGAAGCTCCACAGCACTCATCTGGTCCTGCTGCTTGTGGTGGTCGCCACGCCCTTCGCGCATCTGCTGCCGTTGCTGCGCCGCGTGCTGCTCCTGTTGCAGTGGCATTGCCTGCTGCGGCGCCAATGTCAGAAGGGACAGCGATCTCATCAACTCTGCAGGCGTTTTACGCAGCTGGCGCAGGGCTGCAGCAGAAAGCAGTGAGGGACACAGTTGTTCTGCTGTATGCGGGGCACGGTGTCGCTGTTGCTGCTCCTGCCGTGACATACGTACGTCCCCTGCCCCAAACGCTCCCTGCCACGCCGTAATGGCGTGAGAAGGCACCCTCTTTCTACAGAACGTCGCTGCAGAACACGCACACAATCCGGTGCTTCCCTCGTTCAGACGCGCACGGGGAGCAACGTTGCCGCCGGCGTACAGCTCACCGCCTGCCTTGTTGCCGCTCCTGAAGGTCTTCCTGTTCCTTCTCCTGCTACTGTATGTCGTTTTGTGCGAGCTGCTCCAGCTCCTTGCATGGCTGTTGCGCGTGTGGTCGCGGCTGCTGCTGCTTGGACTGCTGCGCTGCACACGCACGAGCGCATGGCGCGCTCTGACGTATTCCGCAGGTTGTGTGGACGACGGCGAGACCGAGAGACGAGCCGGTCTGATTGACGTATCAGGCGAAGCAGCAAGCACAGCAAGTGGAGGTGTACGAAATACAGCACTAGCAGCAGCAGAGAGCAGGACCGCAGCCGCAGGGCCAACTGGAACAGGTCCAGCCAAACGCGGCAACGTAGCCGCTCTTGCAGGGAAACGGACGACACAAACACCAGCAGGAGCTGCGGCAGTGCTGTGAGACACAGCCGACGACCGCTGCATGAAAGAAGAGGAGAGGGCCAAAAGGGTATTGAAGGGGAGACACGGAGAAGGCGAGCGAGGCGAGAGCTTGAGGCCACTGGCCACTGCTGAATCTGCATCACTGGCCAATATAGAAGATGTGGCGGCACTCACAACTGCAGCAGATGCGCTAGCCAAAGGGTCAATAGCAAGCCTGCACGGGAAAGGCAGGCAGACGGAAGCGAGGCGCGAGGACAAGCAAGAAGCATGCGCAGAATGTGACGTAGCAGCGATGGCCAAGGAAAGAAACGGCGAGAAAGCCATCATTCGACAAACTGCGCTGTGCGCTGGTGGCCGTCGCTACGGCTCAGGAGCTGTGGGACAAACACAGCACCTGCTCATCCCTCGCCGGAAAAGACACACCACATAGTTCCATATGTATATATATATATATATATATAAACGTCCTATTGACTGGCCAGAAGTCGCAACGCCTGTCCGCCGTTTTTCTGGCTGAGATATCCACTAGGGACGCATACAGTTATTACAGTTGTCATCGCTCTGCCAAGCCCACCTTGGGCGTGCCACTTTCTGCTGCTACCCCAGGTCCGTTAAATCGCCCACGCGCGGCGCACGCGTGCCGCAGCGTATGCAGCTTACGGGTACGCACTTGCTGCTGCGGCAGCTCGCAGACCCCAGTGCGCAGCCGCGCTCCTGCTGCAGTACGTACGTAAACAGCCTGCCGCTCCGCAGACGCTGCGGTGCTGCTGCGTCCATCACAGCCAGTGGCGACGGTGTTGCGTCTTTATTCACAGGCATCCAGAGGAGAAATCGCGCGCTCTTCTGCTGCCGCATCATCATACATACCTTATCCGCAAGAGACCTGTGCCTGCTGCCGCTGCAGCTGCCACATGGAGACATACAGGAATACACATCGCAAAGCCGCTATTCTAAGGAACGTACCTCAAAACACGGCAAAAGCGAAGTCGTGCGCGACCCCAACAACGTGTGCACGTGTACTTTTCTGCGGAAGCTGCAACAGAGAGAAGCACGGAGATGCGGCATTCACGACGGGGTGCATGTGCCAGGCAGCGAAAAAATGGCGCAGGGGTGCATCACGGTTGCACTGACACCTTGGGAGGCATGCGCTCAAATGGACACGTGAGTAACAAGCAAGTGACGGAGCGTGGCCGGCGACAGCTCCCCTTTTCGTCGCGGGGAGACTCGGAAGACCCCACCATCGAGAGTGACGGTTCGCTTTCGGTATCCTACACCGCATATTCTGTACCAGTGCACGCAGGAGTCCTTCAGCAGCTACGTCGTGGCTCAAGCAGCAGGCGCCACTCCCGCAGTGATATCCGCAGAACGCGCCGTAAGGACAGCTTGCGCAACACGCCAGGATGAAGGAGTGTACGAGGCCGCTGCCCAGAAAGCAGTGCAGCAGTAGCTAGCGTCGTGCACGCACCGGAGCAGCCGAACGCGGGAAATTCTGCGAGTGGCTGGTCTGGACGCGCCGTCACTCACCGACGAAATGAGCAGCAGTGCGGCAGCGGTGACTGGAGAGCACAGCCCGTATTCACCAGCACCCACGCGGCAGGGTGCGAAGCTCAGCCAAGCAGTAACTCCGACGGCAGCAGGAGATGCTCTGCAGCGCAGAGACAGACTGTAGCACGCGCCAGAAGGGCCTGTCACTGAAGCAGCTTGATTTACGAGAATAGCCAGCAGTAGGCAACAGTACATGCGGGACGAGTACAGCAGTAAATGCACCAGATTTGCATACGCGTATGCAGCTGAGGAACAGCAGACGCATACCTGCAGACGAGACATACGGCTCTCTAGAACGGAGGGGTGACAAACGGTCATAGCAGGCCCCAAATATCAGTTGTGCCGCTGGACACGCGGAGGCGTAAAGTGCGACTCAACCGCTCTTGCATTTCTGCGCCAGTACTTCCACGCAGCAAAAGAAGGACGATGGCTAACCGTTGTTGACCTGTAGGGCTCGTGAGGCGCTTTCTGACGGAAGCCTCCTTGCCGCGGCGACGTGCATGTGAGGATAACTGCAGCGGCAAAGAGAGGCACATCTATAGCTGTTTCAGTCGAGGCGGCAGAAGGCAGCAGCTCCAACAGAAGCGGTCACGCGACTGGTTGTGGCACACTCCGGCGAAAAAACTCCGAAGCACGTGGGGGCGGCAGAGAAAGTGCCTGCGGAAGAGGCGCTACACGCCGCCAGAGGGGTCGATTTACGGGCGCCCCCACGGCGGGGCCGCCCCGGCAGCAATAATGTCTTGACTGCCAACCACAGCGCAAAACGGGCTCCGCAACACGCGCGCTAAACACAAGAAACCTGTGCGCTATCCTAGAACTGCAGCAGACAACACTCCAGCTTTGAGCGGAAGAGTCCGCGCAGATAACCCTCAAGACGGGGGCAGTGAGCAATGGAGCAACGCACAAACAGCAGCAGTTGCCCTTGCCGCCGCTGCCGCAGCTGTGGTAAAAAGAGCAGGCAGCGGGCTTTCGGTGCCACGCAACAGGGTGTAGAGCGGGAGTCAACAGGAAAGACGGGTCGTCTGCTCAGCTGTCCTTCAGATACTACTTGCATCTTCACCACTACAGTGCCGTCTGCAGCAGTGACCAAAGGGTAGGCGTGTCACCGCTGCTCAGTACGTAAAAACTCACTTCCACACCCGTACGCTTCCGTGTGTTTGTATACATCCGCAGCTTGCATATTTTTCCCTCGGCTGTCATCCGAGAAAACTGATGACTATACCCGTTTATCGATGGAACACGCTTGAGGCGGGGCAGGTGCCCCAGCTGTCGTCGGTCTAGCTGCTACTGCTGCTGCCGCTGCAGGACCGCTTGCGGGTGGTGTACTGTTGGTCCACCAGCCATCGCTGTTCCCGCTTCTCCCGCTTCACCAGCGGCTGCTGCGGCTTTACCACCAGCTGCTCCGTAGAGCTACTGCTGCACTTCGACCTGCTTGCTACACGTATTAAATGCAATATGTAGTAGAACAGCGCTCAGCCGCTCATGCTGCGGCTGCAGCATGGTGTGCTGGTGAGGTGCGGTTGGGGCATGTCAGTGGTCGATAGAACAACGCGAAGTGTACGCTTCCGCTTCTCCGCTTCACATGCAGCAACCGCAACCGCCTTCTGTTACTGCAGGCGGACGCGGTACGCCATCTCGACGCTGCTCCCGACGCAGTGCGCGCGGGTGTTGCGGAAACCGTACAAGATCAAAGTAGCCGCCATTGTTGGCATTCTTCCGCAGAGGCTTGATCGCAACTTACCGTTGCTGGCGCGAGCGCCCTAGCGTGCGTAGGTACTCCAGGCCAACCACGGACAGTACCACGAGCGATACTACCGACGACCGCAGGAGTGGAAGGGAGGAATAGTGTGGAGGTTAACGTAAGCAGTCTTACTTGCGGCGGCAGTCGCGACAGAAAATATGGCAGCCGCGGTAGCAGCAGCTGCAAAGGAAATATGCTCCTCCACACGTTGTCTCACGATATACTGAGACGGCTGTGGCAAGTTCCAACCGGGGGACCCACCCGCCGACGGGGTCTTCGGCATGGGCACGCGGCTCCTTTTAAACAGTTACAGCCTCATCATAGTCACTCTCGCGCGAGTGCCTCTTGTGTCCACCACCTTTCTGTGCTGAATACTTCTGGAAAAAGCACCCCAGCCGGCCTGCAGCAGGACCGGCGAGATGTGCAGAGACAAAGCAACCCGAGCTCTCCGCTTCTCGCGTGTGCGTGCGCAAGCAGATCCGTGCATACGCATTGATCCGCATACGAAAATATCCGTAGTTCGCAAACTGGAGATGTGTACACGTATTTGTGTCCAGGGAGGAAGGGTGTGGCCGCGCACATTGCCACGTAAATCTTCCTGTTGTACATGTGGCTGTGCACGCACAATCTTCGGAGGTCAGTGTGTGGATGTTCACACGTATGAATGTGTGAATGTACGCACGTATGTACGAGCATACACTTATAGTCCAGAACTACACGTATACTTACATTAACGTATTCGTAGCGTACTGCAAGCACACGGGCGTATAATGCAACTCTTGTTAGCTTGTATTCACATACAGATACACGAACATCACCGTTCTACTTATATTCGCTTGTAAAGAGGGACACAGCTACACCTGCTGCCTGATACAGACCGACGCGCCGCTGCGCATTTGCGTACACAGAGACACACACGCAGTTGCATCTACAGACTCGAATCAACCGCGGGTGCCCTGTGCAAGTACGTAAACACTGATTTTTCGGGACAGTCTGTAGACGACTGACACCACGTACAGCACTGGACGTACCCGTGCCAGTATACCGACGTATAAGCACTTCTTTACAAGAAAGTGCAGTCCGGGTACGGGTTCGTATTTATCTGAACAAAAGCAGCCGGGTCGTGCAGATCCAGAAGCACGCACGTAGGAGCTATACGGGAGTAAGAAGAGGGGATTTGAACGCGTGCAGGCCGTAAGACGCAGTGTCGCGTGTGCGTGGGCAGCTACACGTGATCTGGACGGGCGCCTCGGCCTGCGTACGCTTGCGTATCCCGAGGCCACCCCGTGCGATGTGACTCAGTGCAGTACACTAACGTGTCTGCTAATGCTGTGTGGTAAAAAAGGCGTAGGTGTATGAAAGGGCAGCATATCGTGTCTTCCGCCTGCACGTGCGTGCTTTTGCGTGACAGTAACTAGCCGCGTCGGCTTCGGGGTATGGCTTAGCCGTGTTTGTCAGAATGTCTGCACCCTTGCGAATGTTCCCATGTATCTCAGCAGTACGAGTGACAATAGATGCCTATACTGCCTCAGAGGTGAACGTGAGTGCGCTCGCCCGTGCCACATCAGCACATGAGGAAAAATTGCATACGAAGCGGCAAAGCTGTTTCACCCCTTGTCGCGGTGTGCTCACCTTTGTTCGTATATGACGCGCACATACCCGACTACATGTACGTCGGCCGCGCACACTTCGCTGCATTACCGCATTTCCACCAATACCTAGGTCGCATTGTAAAGTGTAATTGAGGAATAATTTCTATTAAAGTTCCATCATCCAAGCCGACGACGAAGCTGTCTTGGTGCAGCTTAAAAATGCGTTTCCTTTACGGCTACTTAGCACCGTGTTTTTCGTTCCCGTTTTAGTTGGAAGAAACTTCCTCCCTTCATCGTAGCTTAAGTCTCTGGGTTCGACCGGTGACACGGTCTCTGCAGAGCTTCAAACGCTGCAAGAATGTCTTAGAATTCTGGCCTCTTGCGTATGATGGAGCCCGCCGCTAGTAGGAGCCGGTAGCTCTGCGTCCTACTGACTTCTGGGGTACGGGTGTCCTCAGTGAGCTCGACGTAGCGTCGTCCACCAGCTCCCGCTGGCCTGCCACACAACGCCCTAAGTTGCGTGGGTAAGAACCAGCTTTGCCTTACCTCGAGCAACGGGCACTGACCTTGCTGTGTTAGCTGTTCCGTGATCGTCTTCTTAGCCGAGACCTGTAACTTCGAGCCGCTACCAGATGAGCCTAAAATGTGAGGGGTGCGTAATAACATCGTGGAGTGGATGCCGACGCTGCAAATGATGCTGTGGGGTCTCCACCGTATAAACACGTACCGATCAGTCCTGCGTGAATTCGGCTATGGTACGCAGGTGTTTACGTTGCGGCTACAAGAACACGAAAAAAGATTCAGAACACTTAAGAAGCAAGGGAGCCTGCAGGGGGTCGAATTTTGTCTGTCTTGGTAGTGTGGCCGGGTACTGTCATGCACCTTAATGTGGTGTCTCTTCCGGCAGCAAGAGAAAACAGCGTCGCGAAGCAACGAGGCAAGGAGGAGGAAAGAGGGACACTGAGAGTATCCATATATAGATATACTGACCTGTAACAGAGGAGCACCCACGCGGTTAGAATACAGTCAGAGAGCCTACAGAGCAGACTTTTGGTCACATTCTGCGCAGAATAGTCCTGATCCTACCTGCTAGCAAGGTAGACGCAGTGTCACACTTGTCCTGACGTACGCTCCTCTGTTATGCTGGTTGCCGTTCCATAACTCATAGGGTTCGTCCCAAAATTTCTGTCTTGAAATCGTTCAGTCGCTTCGCCCCGCCAACCAATGCTACGCTTGTCGTGTGTGCTCCGCTAGGTCAGTGTGATACACTCGCTTAGCGGTAAACGATCAACCTAGGCAGTTAATCTCTCCGGCCCCCTAGTCGGCGGATGAGAATAGTTGTCTGTGGAATCGGTTCGCTCATACATCAATGCCTAGTGAGCCGAATCCCCACCGAGTTAGTTCGTGCGCAACGCGGCACAGCGTTCGTGCGCAGAGCGACACACCTGTTTCCCGAAGGCCTCCGTCGCTTACGCAACCAGTAAGGCGATCCACAGATGAAGGTCAACAAAGAGACAGATGTAAGTTGGGCACATATAAGGACACGTACGCATACACAAACGCGAACAGGCACACACACTTATCTACCTGTACGCATAGGACCCTACACATCAGTAAACTGCGTCTCCGCTGGGAGGCAGACTTTCTAGTGAACACGAGGTTTGGTCAGACCTTTGGGTGTCCTCGCGTTAAGCACCCAATGCATTCGTAAAGCCTACAGTGGCTAACGTTAGCGCGCTGGAGAGGGCGGGACTGTCTCGGAAAAGGGAGACATCGTGCTCCAAAGGCATTCATGCAGACACGTTGGTCGCCACCGCCGCAAATCAAGACGCACTCCACCGGTGCTGCAGGCCCTGGGTGAACGCCATCAGTTTATTTCGGAAGAAGGTCGCCAGCACAATTGCATGTTGAATGACATCTGTTCCCTACACGCTTGCTCAAAGAGGCGTCGCGTTCAAGTCGGGAGAGCCAGTGCGAAAACAACGCAGATTGCCACAAGTAGATTCTGCAGATTAATTTTGGGGGGTGGACGTATCTCTTGAATTCGCTAAAATGTACAGCTAACATGCTTATGTAACGCATCCGGACATGATTGTAGGTCGGTTCTTTCATGAGCACTTTGCGACCGCGAAGACACCGTCCCCCGCAAACACGGTGTGCACAACAAAAGAAGTACTGACTGCCCGACAAAGCGTGAAAGGCAGGGGGTACGACTTCGCACACTGCAATACAATGACTGAGACGCCCCCGTAGGAGGACTGCAAACGTGTAAAGAGGTTGGTTTGCAGGTGTAATGCATCTCACAGAACATGGAGTTGCCTAGCTCCTGTGAACACAACCAGCTGCACTCTGAAATAGATTAAGCCTTTCACCGTTCGGCACTACGCACGGAGGACGTCAGGCCTGCGTTGTGCAGGCCACATATCAGGTCATTGTTCTTCGAGAAGATTCGACGTGTCTTGTAGCTCCTGGTCAAGTAATTCTTCCCTGAGGTTCCTCAGGGTCCTTGGGCCGAAATTTACACGATATAACAATGCAGTATTGACAAAGATCGATAATGCAAGGCATATACCCATCAAAACGGCCGAGGGAATAGCTAAGATATTACCTCCCTGCGCAGCGTTGACCATTTTGTGTACAAACAAGGAGAGTATTAGTGTAGTATTCAACCATGAAAAGATACGACGTAGGCGAAGCGATAGACCGGATGGCGCCGCGTTGAAGTACGCTGTGACGATAACGAAGGACACAAGTACTAAATCTATAAACAGGGAAGCACCGCTACCATGCGCAGCTCCCAGAAAGAACAGTGGGGCAGTCACACCGGATAATGCGGAGAGGAGGGTCGGCAGCGTAAGGGTCACACGTGCAGCTCGCGAGGGGCACGTTCGGCGCCCGGTAACGCTGTCGTCTGAAGACTCTTCTGCGTCAGAAGCAAGACTACTATTGCATGATTCCCTCGACACGGGGCCGACCCGGCTCTGTGAAACCTCATTTTCTTCGAGAATAACTTGCAGCTCGTGTTCGCCTGTGAAAGTGGCTGGCCCCTGCGGCTGTCGCCGGGTTACTGGCCGTGGCAAAGTCTTGCAAGTAGGTTTCTCTGCGTTTGTAGTGAATGTAGTTTCACTGAAGTCGCTCTCCTCTGTATCCTCTGGCGAGGATTCTGACGTTTGCCCCACAGGGTACATGCAAAAAGAGTTGTTGTCTGCGCTAGATGCAGCATGGGCAAACAGAACAACTTCTCTTCTGAGGCACCATCCAGCTGACGTCGTGGGGTGCTTTCCGCCGCTGTCGTGACGGTCCGGGAGATGTGGCGACGCGAGGCGGAGGATGTAGGTAAGAGAGTGAAGTAATATTGGAAGCAGGACAACCAGCCATCTTGCCATGTTTGGGTGGCGTGTAGGGATACGCGGTCGAGGCAGTACGTGCATGACTACGAGTACAACGCAGGGGATGTAAAGATTCTCAGGATTTCTTCTGTAAATATGCGGATCTTTTCAAAGGCGGGGAAGGCGAGCAACAAGACAACAAAAAATCCCTTCTACTTGGGTGGTTTTCCTGTTAAAATACCGGGGTCTCTCCAAAGTCGGGCAGGCGAGCACTAAGACAAGGGAAAACCTCTTTTCCTTCGCGTCTCAAGACTTCTTGTCTAAATACCGGGATCTCTTCAAAGTCGGGGTGCGAGTAATTAGACAAAAGAAAATCTCTTCTACGCGCGGTCACTGCATCGACTCCGGTAGTGGCTGTTGTGGTGAGAACCGGAGACACGTGATAAAGGGTCGGGCAAGATGTGGCACGACAGTCACGCGCGGTGCTATGTAAAAAGGAGGGCTGCTCCGTTGGAGACGCCGTATCACTGGTAGCGACGACTTTCGCGGCTGATCACCACGAGGGTGTCCTGTCGGGTTACCGGTCTGTTGCTGCCACACCAGATTCCAGAGAAGCACAGAATGCCGTGTCAACCTCAAGCGTGTAGTGTTCATAGAAGGTACTGCCTTGCGATCGTTGTGTCGACCCGTGATCCTTGTTGAACGGCGTACGCTTACCGTAATCACTTTGTTGCACTTACTGCCCGCAGTGATCGAACAAATTTGCAGTATTGATTCAAGGAGCCGATTACTTTTGTGTCCCTACCGCGTCACACTGTTGTACGATTGCCATGGGACAGCGTGTACTCGCGTGTGTGCTGCGGAACGGCTACAGAACTTGGAAGGCGGCTGCTGTGCTTGTGCTTGGCGCATCGGATGACAGGTACATCGTACACGCTTGTGCCGGTGAAACGCTCGAGACTTCTCCGTCTCTTGAAGACTGTCGCGCATCTCGATTTACAGTACATATATTCTATGGTGTGTACACTTCTACGCCATCTTCTATAGAAAGATATTTGGAGGATCTAGCAGGTTGCAGCGGGTTCAGATTGTTGATCGTTACAGGCAGACTGGGAGAGTTGTCGCACAGACAGAAGGCAGTTAAGACGCCAGGTGAAGTCACGACGGTAAATAGACGCAGGGCAGTCAGGCATAAAAAGCCCTCAACCCACATGGCAGCGCCCTCGTGAGGGCACAGCAAATTCTGGTGGTTGTTTGACGCGGCTGTCGGCCACCTTCGGAAGGGAATGTGCGTCTCGGACTTGCGCGACTCATTTGGTGTCAGCCTCCCGGGCACTGTTGGAGAGTCACGCAGTCTTGTTGAAATCCAGAAGGCCCCGTTGCTGGAGCAGGCGGCAGATGCACGCACGCTTCACAGCGCACATCGCAGATGAGACGGCTCCAGCGGGATCGCGTATCCCTCTAACGGAGCTAGCGGTTTGTACTGTTTGTCCTTTATTCCGGGCAGGCAAGCATTTAACGTGGAAATACAGCGAAGACTCACAAAAGGGACATGTCAGTCTCCGTCGGTGAAGTCGATTCTCGCACCTGACGCAGCCTCAACTCTGAGTGCACTCACACATTCAGACAGCTTGCTCCGCCAAAATCCTTCATGTATTTGACAGAGTTCTTCTTCTTACTCCGACTTGTATGTATCGAATGCCTAAACCGCACCCTCACTCCTATACCAGAAGTAGATTTTACCCAACTCTCTCACGTAACCAGAAGGCCCTCACCTGATCATACCCATCCCGGCATCAGGTCCGACGTTACCAAGGAGGTAACTTTTTAGCTATGGGACTAATAGAAGAGGACCAAACGGTGCTGGTATGCATAGGTGAGCCGCAGGTGATTGTCGTGTAGAGACGAATGTGACAGACACGTCATCAGCTTCTCCGGTGTGCACCGACGCCATCGCCTGTGTCCGCTGGCCACCATCTCCGGTCCAAGCGTGAGTTCCAACGGGGAACGTGGTGCTGTGGATTCACTCAATGTAGCATCATCTTCAGTGGGACCTTCAGTTGTCCTCAGGCAGTTCCACAAGAATGTGCTGTGCCCCAGCGCATCCGAAGTGGCAGGAGGGGCGCCGTCACCACATTGTGACACTGCGCAGGCTCTCAAACGGGCCTGTGTGGCAGTTCGTCTACATCCGCTCCCTTCACCTAGAAAACCTGCCTGTGTCTCGCAGAAGTCACTTCTGTAGAAAATGCCACCCTATTTCCTTTCAATTTGATGAGCCTACGCTTCAGCCGTGTGAGTGCACGAACATGGATGTAACATTATTTTAGTAGGGAGTTCAATAACGCACGTTCGTAGGACTTTTTCACTAGCAGGCCTCGCACATGGACCTACAGGGCGGCATCGTTAATGCTCGCTTTTCGCGTAGGTCATTCTGCGTAATTTTCTGGTGTGCCGCTAATCACTGTCTGAACCTACACTTACACACCCTTACACCCTTGTACACACAAGCACACATCTGCACACATGTGTGTGCGTTTCCTTCCCGTTCGACATACATGTAATTCGCACGCATGTGCGGAATAAACCAGTTTCGGTTTCACTCCTGTTACACTCCTCTCTGCCGTATCGGATCGATCTCTGTCGTGTTTCTTCCGTCACTTCCGTAGGTGATCCCGCCGTACACTGCCGATCCAGCAGTGCTGCAGCAGCTGGGCACCGGTGGCACGGCAAGGGTAAGGTCCCTCGGGTGGTGGTGTATTCTGGTACTGCTGTTACCCGTGATTCCTGCTGTTACCCCTTTATGATTGGAAGCGTTTCTGACGGTTGCGTCTGTCCGGATTAGGGCCATCACGGTCGAATATGGCGGTACACAGCGCGGCCCGCATGTCCAGGATGTCTCCTTACAGTTGCCGTCGTGTCGAGGACGTCTATGGGGCGCTGCCCTCGTGTCGAGGGTGGTTTTGAGGATCGAAAACGCCGTCTGAAATTCCTTCTCGTGTTGTTGTGCTCCTGGGCTGCCGCCACTGCACCGGTGTCTTGACACAACACGAGCATGGTGTCCCAGTAGTGCTCTTATGTGTCACTCTGCTGCAGTTCCGACGGCTGCTGCTCGTGCTGCTGCTGTTACCGCTCCTTCGAGCGGGCTGCTGCGCGCTGTTGGCATCGTTGGGGGCTACAGCAGCCGGCCGGGTTCGCTCTCACTGACACTGCTGCTGCTGCTGCTGCTGCCGGGTATTGATGGCGTTGTTCTTGCTCCCATTGCTCTTCTTGCAGTTACAGACCTGCAGCTACCAGTACTGTGCTACGGCTTGTACTGGTATTGCTGCTGCTGCTGCTGCAGCCGTTGCTGCTAATGCTGATTGTGTTGGTGTCACAACCGCTGCTGGTGCCGCCGGCCCAGGCGCGGCTGCCCGATTTACAGTCGTGCTCATCATGCGACTGCGGGGGAAGGCAAGTTGCCCTGCCGCGCCTCTCACCGAAAGAAGCGCGTAACTTTGCGTTGCGATCGTCTTCCTTTTCTGGGCTGCTTTGCATTCCCACTGGGGTCCACTTTACTCTCGCCGCGGTGTCTCTCCTGTTCAATTTCGAGGAGGAGATACACGCATTTTTGCTTGTTTCCCGCTGCCTTGCAACGCTGGCAGACGCCGGCTCGAGCTGCTCGACACGACTGAAGATAGATTTTTGTTCGCACAGCCGAATTTGTGCGAACACCGTGTGGTCAGTGGTGTGCACCGTTGCTCCTCTCCCCCTCCCTCTTGACCACTGTATTCCGGTTCGTCTCGTCTGTCCTTGCTGCATCTCACGTTATTCCTGCGCCTGAAACCGAAGATCTGTGTCTCTCGCTTCACAATGACGCTAAGCACCCGCAGCGGCAGCGCAGGTGCGCACGCAGCAGCGGCTGCAGCCCGCCAGTTTGTGAGGTTTGCGGGGAGTCATGCACCGTCTCGCTCTACTTTGTCCCGCTGCCTTTTTTACCGGAACAGCAGCTGCAACAGCTGTAGGAAGGCAGGTGGGATTCGAGGAGCGCGTAGCAGCGCATACAACACCGCAGTGCTGCAACAGCTGCAGCAGAGGTACCTGCACACGTCTCGACCCTGCGCAGGAGCAGCAGCAGCAGCAAAAATTTCTCCGTCTGAGATGTCGAAGCTGCTTGAAGCGCGCATCGCAGGTTGGAAATCTCAAGTGAGAAAAGGCTGTTGTACATTCGGTCTGTGCCGTGTATCTCTCTATACCGCGCCAGCAACAGAAGAAGCACGACAAGACGTTCTCTCCGTACCGTGGTAGCCTTTTTCCCTAAGCATGTTCATACGTGCAAGACACCCTCCCTGTCGTAATACGTCACCGCTACTACCTACCATTTCTATCTCCCATCTGCTGCCCCGTCGTGCAGTACCCGACTTCTCAGGTACTTAGTGGCCGCGCTTTCATGGGAGTCCCACGTGCGCGTCTGCGCCGCATAGAGCTCTCTATATAGAGGAGCAGGTCCGTATCTCCGCATCTGTGTATTTAGACATGTTCGTATACATACCTGCATGCAGAGGTGTGTACACTGCGTACGTATGTGGCTGTAAGGCCTCCGTGGATTCTTTCTGAAATGGGCGGTGAGTGTACATACACAGACATATTTATACATATACGACCTGTGCGTAGATTCTTTATGGGCGGATGAATCCCGGTAAGTGTACATATAGGCACACGATATCCCAACACATTTATATGTATATGGAGGTCTACGTGGATTGTTCATAAAGCGGGTGAATGTCCGTGAGTGCACACATACACATACAACACGCATGTACACATATAGACGGCGTCTATATGGTTCGTCTATAAAGCGGGTGAATATCCGTACATACGCATACAATATACATATATATATTTGTATATGTGTGTACGCCCAGAGAGCGTGTGTAACTGCTAGTTTACTTGTATTGCAAGGATGTACATGCGAACAATATGTGCACACAAAGACCGTCCCCAGTGTGTGCCGGTGTACGGCGCGTGCGTGACTACGTACGTGCGTCCCGCCGTGCGCGAGAAGTACCCGTTTATAAGCGTGGACGCTTCGACAAGAAGAAGGCAGCAGTCAATGCGTTACGTGGCTCGGGCGTACGCCTCCACGTGTATACTGGTCTCGCTGCGTACGCGCAAGCATGTGCGCGCCTCTATAGACAAGCGTGGACAGGCATGTGCATGTATATATGTATGCATCCATATATGCGACGTCGTGCGTACACGTGTGCCCGTCTATGTGACTACAAGGAGAAAGACGCATGTTCCAGTAGAGAGAAACGGAGGGGGAGATTCTGCAGCGGTCCCCCTTCAATCGTGTAGTTTCACCCCTAAAGAGGAGAGGAGATTTCTGGACAAGCAGGGCTTGTGTCATCATACGCTCACGTGCTTTGCTGCCCGTCTGGGAGGGCGCGCACGTTGTTGGCTGGTGCGTCCGCGTGCGGGCGTAGGAGGCCCACTCGTCCAGCTCGTCCGAAACGCTGAAGTAGCCTTCAACGCGTGGTGTGTCAGTCGCCACTGCTGATGCTCCCATACGTCTATCCCGCATGACGTAGTGCTGCAGCAGAGACAGCGGCGTGACTCGTAGGCGGGAAGCCACAGAGAGACAGCAGAGCAGTCTTCAAGCAGTCCGTCCGTGCAGTCACACCTGAGTGCGTCTGTTGGTTGGCAACTCTCTCTGCCTCGGGGTCCTCAAAACTGCGCATCCGCATGCACGTACGACTTCCTTGCTCCCTTCTTCACTGTAAACACACGTGTGCTCCCTACTGCCCCCCTTCCCCCCCCCCCTCGTGTGTGTGTATGAGTGTGACACCTCCCACGCACAGACACGGATGGGGCTCGGACAGAAGACTGCGGAGAGAGAAGAGCAGCCGCTGCCCGTGTGCCTATATGTGTCTACATCCGTACACGTACGTGTTGCTTCGCGTCTGTGTATACACGCGGCGTGGAGCCGTACTACGTCCTCACGCTCTGCTGCAGACTCTTGTGAAGAGACAGCGTGAGCCTGACGATACCGCGTGATGTGATACGTGACAGTCGCGTGGCGGCTGCCCAGTTCTCGTCGCCGAGCGTAGCTCGAAAGCTCATCTCCCGTCTGTATGTGACGGAAGACGGGGACCTTCTCTCTGCACTCAGTCGACTTCTGTGCGTGTTAAGTCAGTCTCCCTGTGTTAGGAGGGTTCTGTGCCACGCACCTGTCGCTGGTGCAGACTTACGTTCTTGGAGGCGACGGCGGCGGTAGGACGCTGTGCAGGCGTATACGTGTGAAGCACTCGTGTACACTGATGCTGCTGCCACTGTGCTGGCAGGCGTCTACGGAGGAGACGGGGAGGGTTGTCTCCGTTGGAGACGGGATTGCGCGTCTCTACGGACTCGAGAACGTGCGCGCTGGAGAACTTGTGGAATTTCAAAGCGGCCTCACGGGAATGGCTTTGAATTTGGAAACGGACAACGTGGGCGTCGTCATCTTCGGTGACGACCGGTACGTGTTTTTTCTCGGCAGACGGGAGGGTATCTCTGAAGCGAAGGTAGACGAACACGTGTGTAGAGGCAACTGCGGCAGCAGCGATGGATGGACGCCGAGCCGCCTGTGCCTGACCAACGGCAGCATGACCTGGGGATGATTAATCTGCGGCGTGACTCTCGCCGCGGATCAGTCTGTTCGTGCACTTGGGACGGTGTGAGTAGCTGAAACGCGTATGCGTGTGTTGCATATACGTACATGTCTCCCTCTACGCGGAGCGTGCACCAGGAATTCCTGTGTGCTACTAGATACAGTTTATAACGTGGAGTAGTCCCACCAGGAAGAGGTAACCTGTTGGTGCCGTGTCCCGTTCCTGGGTGGTGGTGAAAAGCAGTTCCAGCACATGAGCCACTGGGCGAAACAGTCACAGCAGAAGCTTCTGCGCCGTTGGATAGCACTTCTACCCGCAGCTCCGTGACGTGCGCGTGTCGAGCGCAAGCAGCAGCAGTGGGTCCGCGCTTGCCACGTGCACCGTGTCGCGCGAAGCGGCTGCAGGTGCAGCGGCTGCAGCAGTTGGTCAGCGGGCAGAACGCGACTGTTCCCCGGCAGCAGCGACAGGGCGAGGGGTTGCCAGTGTTGCACACGTTGCTCCAGGAGAGGTTTCTGGTGCACCCACCACACGTCATACACCCGCTGCAGGTGCCGCATACACGCACACGTCTTCCTGCGGCGTTGGCCGCCGTCGAGGGCAAATCTGTGACGGGTCGTTACGCACATTGCTGGTTGTCAAAAAGCGGGCGCACACCTTTCCTCCTCCCAGCAGCAGCGGAGGCGCCGCTCACGATGCTTGTAGCGCTGGACGAGGACGCACAAAGGCAGTCTGCGGGACACGCCGATTTTCCACCGCGCGTGTCTGCGGCGACGCTTGACGGCTGCTGCTGCGCCATCGCGGCAGCCTGTCAGCGCCACTGTCTGCTGCAAGCAACACGCGTCGTCCACCTGTTGACTTCTCATTTGTGTGGACAGATGTCGTACGTCCGCATGCATTCTGGGAAGGTGTATGTGTAGATATATGAATCGCAGTCGTACGTGTCGGTGTGCGTAGTAGCTGTGGCGGACACGTATGCCAGTTTACGTTTGTATGCGTGTATGTGGAAATGTGTGCGCGCGAGCTCGGTTGAGAGCGCTTCTGCTGCCGCATCTACTGGAGCAGTCGGCGTCTTGCCGTTTGCTCAGTGTGGCGCTCGAGAGGTAGAGACCGGTGCTTGTGCTGCTGCGGTTCAGCGGTGCCGCGTGCTTCGTTGCCGCTGCTGCTGTTGTTGCAGCTCCGTTCTGCAGGGCGATACCGTGAAGCGCACCGGCCGCATCGTCGACGTGCCCATTGGCCCCGGCTTGCTGGGTCGCGTTGTGGACGCCCTGGGCAACCCTCTCGACGGGAAAGTAAGACTTCGCGCTATGTCTTGCTTTGTGCTGCTGCCTGCTGTTGCGTCATACCCTGCTGTCCTCCTCAGCAGAACCTCGCTCTGCAGGATTACTTCCTCCGAGCTCCGTCCCGGCTTGTGTCGAGCGATTAGCAGTGGCACCCTGCTATGCGAGGTCGCTGCATGCTCGTCAATCCTTCGCCATTCCTACGACGTGGGGGAGGAGGGCGTGGCGGTGCTTACTCTGGCGCTGGAAACTCTTGAGCTGCTAACACTTACTGAAATAACTGTATTTTGATCTGACCTGTCGCGCCAGTGCACACGTCGCATGCGTTGCTGGTGTTTTTGCCATGATATGTACTGATTTCTCCTGCTCCTCAACGCTCCTTCATCGCTGTTGCTACGTCCTCGTTTTCAACTCGTTCTCCTCTCCACTGTGACGTGTGCTGCCGCCGTCGTAGTTTGGTGTCTGTGTACTGCTGCGCGTGGCTGCTGTGGTAGTGACTGAATATTCAACTGCTGCGGTTGGTGCTGTTAGTCGTGACGTTCCGCCGCCGCTGCTGCTACTGTGTACCAACGTTGTTGTGTTCTGCTGCTGCTGCTGCTGTATGTCAGCGTTGCAGTGCCGTGCTGCTGCTGGTGCAAGTTGGCGCTGCTGCGCTGCTGCTGTGGTGCTGGTGTCGCTGGGGTGGTAGACGCTCCGTTGGTGTTGGATCTGTAACTTGGTGATGAACTGCTGTTACTTTGGATGAGCATGTGGGGCAACCTGCTGCGGATGCTGTGGCAGAGTCCATAAGTCCTCGGTCAAAACGCTGAGCGCCAAGTGTGCGGAGACGACGCATGCGTTCTCACTTCCCCACGCGCGACTGCGTGCGCCTGTGTCTGCTGCTACTGCCACGGCAGGGCCCTATCGCATCTAAAGAACGGCGACGCGTGGAGCTGAAAGCCCCCGGCATTATCCCTCGCAAAAGCGTTCACGAGCCGATGATGACGGGTTAGCTGCTCCTCTTCTTGTTGCTACTGCTGCTGCAGTCGCTGTTGCCGCGCTTGATGGCGTCACACAACATCGCCCCGCCGTTGCTGCTGCTGCGCGAACCTCACGAGTCTCCTCGTGCTGCTGCTCGTCCTCGGTGACTGGTGGCTCTCTGCTTGTAGACGTGTATGTGTAAGTGGTTGGTGGGTAACGCGTGGCAAGACGCTGCGCTGGTTGAGCAACCTCTAAATAGTATTCGTACGTGTAGCGATATACGTGGTATTCC
Source organism: Sarcocystis neurona (assembly GCA_000727475.1). Classification (NCBI taxonomy): domain Eukaryota; phylum Apicomplexa; class Conoidasida; order Eucoccidiorida; family Sarcocystidae; genus Sarcocystis; species Sarcocystis neurona. The sequence goes on along the minus strand of KL647310.1, from coordinate 1,310,913 downwards.
CGTAGGTAGAACTGGTCGAGGTATACTTGTTGTGCGTAAGTGTGTGCTTTCCCTCTGTTTTTAGATGTGTTCATGTGTGTGTTTATATACGTATGCCTGTTACGCTGTTGAAGGCCTGAAATGCGTCGACGCGCTTGTGCCTATCGGACGCGGACAACGGGAGTTGATTATTGGGGATCGACAAACAGGGAAAACTGCCGTTGCTGGTAAGGAGCCCGTACAGCAGCAGAAGGCGGCACCCGACGATCAACAGCAGCGGCAGATCGGCAGCAGCAGCGGCGAAACAGCGGCGACAGGCAGCAACTGCAGCAGCAAGAACAGGAGCAAGATGGAAGAAGTGACTGGCAGAGACAACACCACAGTCGAAACCAGGGGGAATAAAAGCAGCAGCAACAGTAGGGAAGGCCCCCTACGCACCAGCGAAGTGAGAGCAGCTGTGAAATGGCGACGGACGGAGTGACAGCAGCTGTGGATGGAAGGACAGCAGCAGCAGCGGAGCGAGTGACACCAGCAGCAGCAGCAGCACCGAAGCGAGTGACAGCAGCAGCGAAGCGAGTGACAGCAGCAGCGGAGGGAGTGACAGCAGCAGCAGTAGCGGAGGGAGTGACAACAGCAGCAGCAGGGCAGGAACTGACAGCGGCAGCGACAGCGGAGCGGGTGGCAGCCCCAGGAACAAGAGTGACACCAGCAGTAGCGGATGTGGGAGCAGCAGCGGCAGCAGATAGGGGTCGCCAGGACAGCGGCGAAGCCGTTGCGTTTGCGTTTGCGAACGCAAATTCCTTTCCGTTCGAAAGGAATTTGAGGGTTCTGCGCCCACTGAAGAAGAGACGAGACTAGAGTCAGTCTGGTATTTCCTCTTCTGTAGATCAAGGCCTCGCAGAAGTGAAGAAAAATGGGAAATCCCTTGGACGGGACTACCTTTCTACATACGCACAGACAGCGCCCTTTTTTTGCAAATGCTGCAGCCGTACACTTGTGTAAGTGCCGTGGGCCGGTTGCTGCTGAGAACGGTGCGCCGCGGGTGCTGGTGAGAGCGCTGCGCTGCCGATGCTGCTGAGAACGCCGCGCTGCTGAGGATGCTGTTTCGACTCAGTGCTCGTCTTGATGGAATGTCGTTGTTGTTGGTGCTGCTGTCCGCCCTTTGTCTCCCCTTAACTCGCCCGTGTTTCTTCGTCCAGCAGCTGCCCTCCTCTGTGCCGTGCTCCACGATGCTGCCTCGCTGCCTCGGGTTGTTTGAGGGTGCGCACACGCCGAAGAGAACGCCGACAGACTTGTGCCGTTGCTGCTGCCGTGCTGCGGTGCTGCCGTAGTCGACGCAATTATTAATCAGAAGGATATCAACGACGGCACCGACGACGAGTCGAAAAAAATGTACTGCATCTACGTCGCCATTGGACAAAAGCGTTCGACGGTTGTAAGCTGCACGGCGCCGCAACAGTGCGAAGGGGACTGCAGCGGAGACTGCGTGATTCAAAGACAGAAACGTGCCACAGAATCTGCTTTTCTGCATGCAGACATCACCTGGTGCAGCAACGTCTGCGATGTTCTGCAGCAGTTGTCCTTTTCGGCGCGTAGTTGGCTTACTGAGCTGGACACCTCAGCGTCTTCGTACACGACGTCTTTCCTAGATACGTCATCATACGCATGCGCACGCGCCCGTAGCCTACCGCCGCCTATACGCAGGGCCCTCTATATCTGTCTCTATATATGTTTGTAGAGGTGTATAGCTGTAGCTCGTTGTTGAGATGTATAGGTGTAGCTCTTCACAGCTATCCGTACGACACGGACGTTTCATCGACTCAGATACAGGAACTTCTCTCAAGCTTAGGCAGGAGTATTCTGTTGGTTGACGCGTCTTGTGGTGAACAGAGCATAGATAAATGTCTTCCAGCTAAGTGAATTTTTGAGGAGCGCGCCTCCGCGCGGTGCTGCACACTCGTGGGCCGCTGCCAGTGCGGGTGATTTCGTTTCTGCTGCTGTTGCCTTGCTCCAGGCGCAGATCGTAAACGCACTGGAACAGCGAGACGCGATGAAGTACACCATTGTTGTGGCCGCAACCGCCAGTGAAGCAGCGCCGCTGCAGTTTCTCGCTCCTTACAGCGGCTGCGCGATGGGAGAGGTAAGACACCTTGCGCCCGTTCCTTCATATGCCGGGGCGTAGTCCTACGTGCTGCCACTGTTACTCGTTTATTGACGCAGCTGTATTTTCCCCGACTGCTGACGTGGCCGTTGTGGTACCTCCGCTGTCCGTTTGTCGGTGTGTCCCCTTTGACCTCGCTGCTGCTGTTCGCTTGTGCTGCCGCTGCCGCTGCGGATCCGGGCTACCGCTGCTGCTGTTCGCGTGTGCTGCCGCTGCCGCTGCTGGTCTGTGCTACCGCTGCTGCTGTTCGCGTGTGCTGCCGCTGCCGCGGCTCGTTTGCGCTGCGCCGTTGCTGTGGTTGTGTGCTTTTGCCGCTCCTGTTGGTGTGTGCTGCCGCTGTTGCTGTGGATGTGTCCTGCTGCCGCCGCAGCCGCTGCCGCTGTCGGGGCGCTGCAGCAGCGACTACACCTGAGTGTTGCATACGAATGTAAATTCGTGTCTTCCTTCGCATGTGTGTACATGCCTCTCCGACTTTCGGGTTGCTGCAGTGGTTTCGAGATAATGGACGGCACTGCGTGATCATTTACGACGATTTATCGAAGCAAGCAACAGCGTACCGACAAATGTCGCTGCTGCTGCGACGTCCTCCTGGACGAGAGGCGTACCCCGGTGAGAGCGCAGCCGGTCAACGCGGTAGCGGCATTAGCGGCGTGAGGAACGGAGGCGTCAGCAGCAGTGGCATCAGCAGGAGTACCACTGACACAAGCAGGAGGGAACGCAGGACCAAAGCAGCAACTTCGCTGCCGCCGTGTGGGCTTGCAGCAGCGATCCACGCATCAGCAGCAGCGATCCACGCACCAGCAGCAGCGATCCACGCATCAGCAGCAGCAGCCTCCGCAACGACGACAGACGCATGAATGTGGCGGGGGGAGACCCACACCGTAGTAGCAGCGCCTCCCACCGCTCCTTTGTGCGGGAGCAGAAAACGGTACGAGCCCTTCAACGAACAAAGGTGCCCCGGAAGCACGGAGGTTACGCAGAAAGGAAAGCGCCGCGGTCAAACGCAATCTTTCACGCAGCGATCTGCAGTTTGTCACGTCCACTCAGATCAGAACTGCCGGGTGCTGCTGTGGGGTTTCTGCCGCAGGAGACGTGTTCTACCTGCACTCCCGATTGCTGGAGCGCGCAGCGAAAATGGGACCAGCGAGCGGCGGAGGCAGTTTGACGGCTCTGCCCGTTATCGAGACGCAGGCGGGTGAGTGGTGTCACCGAGGTGTACGTACGCTGCTGTCCGTATTCGAGCGTACGCCGATTTGTCAACATCTTGCGTGCGTCGGTCTACCCGAGAGGTGTACGCTGTTGCCAGTGTTCGAGCCTACGCCGACTTGCCAGCACCTTACGTACGTCGATCTACCACAGACGTGTTTAGTAAAGGGGGGGCCTTGTTGGCAACCGCAGGGAGTTGACGTGCTGGAAGCGTACGAACATTGAGGTGTACGTCTGCAGGGGTGTGCCTGCGGCCAATCGTCGTCGGACGTAACGCTGTACCTACATAGATGATACACGTGTGTCACGGTATAGAGTTTTTGCTGCTGGTAGAATCTGTTTTGTGTCATCCGGTCCTTTACCCCTCGTTCGCTTTCCGTCCCCTTTTTCCGCGTCGTTGTGGTCCTCCTGCAAATGGTGGCGTGCTCTTCAACTTTACTGCGTAGTTGGTCTTCTTTCTCTGCAGCCCCTTCCCTTCAGCCGCAAGACACGCACACGTGCGTACACGGGCGCTCTTCCGACTGGGCAGCCACGGTCGTTTCCGCGTGGCCGGTCTCTTTCATTCGTTTAACGCCCTCTGCTGCCCCCGCTCGTCTGGCTGCGCGCACGCCGTTCCACGTGTGAAACGTCTGTGTGGACGGCCACGTTCGCTCTTTGGGTTGGTATACTCAATTACTGCAGGAGATGTGTCGGCGTACATCCCCACAAATGTTATCTCTATTACCGACGGACAAATCTTCTTGGAAACAGAACTCTTCTACAAAGGCATTCGCCCCGCCATCAACGTCGGTCTTTCTGTTAGCCGCGTCGGCTCTGCTGCACAGGTACTTCACACCCGTTGCCTACGCTCATGAGCTCGGCCGGACGCCTCTGCGTCGGTTGCCCCGCCACCGCCTTGAGTATCTGTCTGCGTGTCTGTATCAATGTATATGCATGTGAGCCTGTGTCGACATGGCTGCGCCTGTTTCTGTGTATGTATACACAGCTTTCGCGTGTATATATGTATCCATACACATGTATACACGTGTACGTGTGTATGCATCGTCGTATCTTTCTCTCTCTATATATGTACATACATATATACTGTGTACTCGTATGTGCAACGATGTACACACAAACGCGCGTGTCCCCGCCCCTCTATGTATCTGTCTTTGCATGTACATATATATACATGTGTTTTGTACTTGCACGCGTACACAGAAGTGTCTACGCATAGGTGGATGTGGGTCAATACCTGGCACACGGGATGCGGCTGATTTTTGCTGTTCTTCCTGTGTCCTAACTGGCTGCCTCTCCGTCCGAGCTTCGTATGTGCATACAGATCTGTGTAGAACGGTCCGGCGTGCTGTAGGCCGCGCTGACACAAGCAGGTGACAAATCCTCTTTTGCAGACGAAGGTCTCTATACGTGCATACGGATAAGTTTCAACGCATCCTCGTGCATGCACTACACGTTACCGGTAACAGCTCTGCACGTGCAATCTGCGCGCTCGGTTTCAAGCGTACGTACCCGGTAGCCTGAGGGTGTATGCCCATCAGATACATATATATATATATATATATATGGATATATGTACGTGTATATATATGTTTGTGTCTCTGTATACATATGCGCGTATATATATGTGTATGTATGTGTTTTGTGCTTATAAGCCTGTGGGCGACGCGGAAGGACTTCTCAGCTACTTTCGTGTGTGGACGTGTCATGCGTTCGCTATCCACGTAGAGTTGCTGCAGCAGCTGGCCGACAGATGTGCGACTGTGTGTGTGCGCAGCCTCCCAGGTCATTGCATTTTCCACTTCATCTAGAAGCGTGTGCAGGGTAGTGCAAAGAGGGTCGCGCTCGTACGTAGCCGCTACTCGAGGACATAGTCGTCGACATAACCAGCCCTCGTCGCGTGTCGCTTCTGTATCGTGTATCGTCCACACATGCGTAGCGTGCAGCCGTGTGGGTGGCTCCGCGTGTCGTATGGGTTCTGTTTGTCCGACTGGGCTGAGAGATCTGCTGCGTGTGGAAGTAGACGTGGACGTACGTGTGTCCACCTCTGCACGTATTCGTTGACGTAGACGCCGACGTACGTGTGTCCTCCTCCGCACGCATTCGTTGACGGAGCCGTCAATATCTGTATGAGGAAAGGGTGGGGGTTGTTTGGGCTCGTGTGGTCCTTCAGCCGAAAGAGACAGAACGGGGAAATGGCGGGAGGCTCTGTGTTGTGGCAGAGAAAGAGAACAGCGTGACTTGATGACTCCCCTGCTTTTCTTGCGGTTCCTTCCTGCTAACTTGGACGGCCGCAGATAGAATCTTCGGCTGTCGTATGATCCCCCTAAAAAGGCCAGTTTGCCGTGCGCAGAAGTCACTTTTATTGTGCCTGCTTCTCTCCCTGTCGTCAGTATCACCTCTCTGCTACACCTCCGATCGCACCCATTAGAATATAGAGTACATGCGTACGCATGTGTAAACTTCCGCCGCAGATGTGTCTGAGCTGGCGGTGCTGCTCGCAGTCTTTATATTGCCGTTGCAGCTGTTATTGTCTGGCACCGCCGCTGGTCCTGCTCCTCTGCTGCTGGACGGCTATGTCCGCGCCCACTGCTCCAGCTTCTGCCGGTGTTCTCCGTCTCGTGTCGCTCTAGAACCCATTCGTCGTACGGGTCCTGCCCTATTACAGCTGGAACGCTGTCGCTGTGTCGCTGCCCCGTGTTTCGCGCTGCTGTGGCTCCTGCTGCGCGTGGTGCTGCAGCGCGTGTGTAGCCTCTTCGTGCTGGGGCTGTTTCTGCTGGCTGAGCTGGCGCTGCGCGTGCGCGCGTGTGACGTTGTGCGTGAAGACGGCGTGTGCCGCTACTTCGGCTTTGTGATGCATCTGCGGGTGCAGGTGAAGGCAATGAAACAGGTGGCTGGCACTATGAAACTGGAGCTGGCGCAGTACAGAGAAGTCGCTGCTTTCGCGCAGTTCGGCAGCGACTTAGACGCCTCCACGCGGCAGCTCCTCACGCGCGGCACCGCCCTCACAGAAATTCTCAAGCAGCGCCAGTACTCGCCAATGAAAAACTCTCTGCAGGTAAGAATGCCATTCACACACGTAAATGTATAAGTATGAGACGGGATTGTCTAGTCCTGTGTGCGCGTCAGCCTGTGTGGTCTGGTGCGTGGGTGTGGGTGTGTGTATGTGTGTGTGTGTGTGGGTGTGTGAGCGCGGGCACACGTCCACACGACCTGAGTACGTAGCACTCCTGGGGAGCTGCTGTGTGCACACGCACGTTAACCTGTACCCGCTGCGACATCTGAAGCAGCGGGCATACATATATGGAAATGAGCGTGTACGCTCTCTTGTGTGCGTCTATATCTATGTGTGCGTGCCCGTCTAGCGAGCGTCCCCTTGGTTGGTTGGCCCATCCAGGTACGCACGTACACGTAGAGGAGTGCGTACACGTACACAGCGACACGCAGCAACAGAGCGCTTGCAGCATTTCTGTAGCAGCAGCGGCAGCAGCACGCTCACACGAACACACGTACACACACACACACAGAGCAGCAGCAGCAGCAGTACATGAATAACAGCAGCGGTATTTCGACGGGCAGCAGCAGCAGCGGGCAGGGCAGCAGCTCTGTGGCACAGCAGTTGGAGCAGAGCTTTCACACATGGCAGCGACACCTACAGCAACAGCAGTGTGTGTGTGCGCCGAGCGAGCGACTCACTGCGTGTTGCACCCAGGTACGCATTTATACGTAGAAGACAGCGTATACGAAGATGTGTGTACGTACGCGACTACGCAGAAGTGATACGCGTCCACGTATATCTGCCTAAGCGAAGCAGCAGCCTGTATATGTTGCCCAGCGTCTGCGTGTGCGGGGAAGCATATGCGCCGGTCGTCCGGTGGAAGCCAGAAAAATTATCGCACGGGTACCGAAGTCAGAGAGGCACATCCGCGTGTGCGTTCACGTTTTTCCCGAGAATACGTGTGGATGTGTGGAGGAGATAGCTCTTGAGTTGCGTGCGCTGCGGGCTGGGTAGGGACTGCTGCTGCTGCGTGTTTTCTCGTGCGGGTCACGCAGGTCTGCGTGCTCTACTGCGGCGTCAAGGGCTACTTAGATCCACTCGATCCGAAAGAAATTTCTCGTTTCGAATCTCTGTTTGTTGACCACCTCACAAGCAATTGTCAGGACCTCCTCAATATTATAGAAGAGTAAGAGAGTTCACTGCGCGCGTCTGCGACAATGCCATCAACACAGTAGAGAGACCTGTGCGCTCCTCTGCATCCAGGTGCGCGACCCCAGTGCCACACGTACTCCTCCTCGCTCTCATGGCGTGTAGCGGTGCTTATCATCTCGCCAGCACTCGAAAGGGCCTTGCACATGATTGAGCGTTTCACAGCTGCTGCTGCTGCTCCTCCACTTCGCGCTGCTGGCGCACACAGATCTGCGCGGGTGCTCCGGACGCCTTTCCACAGACAGCACCGACCTGTGTCTGTCTGCGTGAAGGCGTACGTAACGCAGGTTTTTTCTTCGTATTAGCTCTGCGGAGTCCTGGAGCGGTTCGTAGCGGACATGTACATGCGCAATCCTGCACACGTCTGAGGGTTCATCTGCGCGTGCACACGTGGTGGATATCTGCTGCAGACAGGGACCCTTTTTTTCAGAGCGCATACGCGTATAGGCATGCATGTGTCGATATCTGCAAACAGGTATATATACGTATATGTGTATGTATATCTGGGAGTGACGTGATGCTGAAGCTTCACAGCAGCATACTGTGCGGTTCGTTCGACGATCACTGTCGGCGTTGCGTGGTCCGCTGTACCTGCTCTGCCGTACCGGTGCTGCCGCTGTGTTGCTCGTGCTGTGGTCCACCGCAGGGAGAAACAGCTGACGGAGGAAACGGAGGCCAAACTGAAGGCGGTCGTCGACTCGTTTGTGGGAATGCACGAATTTAAAAGGAAGTAGTTTTTTAGTCTGCATCTCGGTCGTAAATCAGTTTTGTGTAATTCTGCTTGCTTCGCGCGTTTTGTTTTCAACTGCCAGTGACAGCACCGTCTCCCCTCTCGCGCCAGTCGTCGGTGCGCCTTCCCCGCCCACCCCTGCATATATACGTTGATGTATATGTACACGTAGGTGTATGCGGGCGTGTTTTATAGGTATGCCTACAGGCGCGTGCACGCATTCCTAAGGGCGTCTGCAGAGGCAGTTGGTGGTCGGGTACACAGCAGTCGTGTACACGGCCGTTCTGTTTTTCCGCCTAGACTTTTTTTCTCCACCTCGTATCTGAGCTACTGAAACGTGGTCCTTCGTGCATTGCAAAGGATGCAAGCACAGAGTGACAGCTGTTGAGTTCCGCAGCTCAGAGTTCTCAACGATTAGCACGGCATTCATGCACATTATGAGGCGTTGTGCGGCATCTCAGAGTTGTATCGAAGTCACACACGTACGCTATGCATTTTTGAGCATACCACGCACGTGCACGAGTCTGCTTCCAGCAAGGTAAAAAGGAGTGTGCCCTGGATATCCTTTTGCTATTCTGAGGATCGCTCTTTCCCTCGTGCTTTCGAGCGACCACCGGAATGCGTCTGCAGTCACCGTTGTAGCGTCTTCGCGCTCCTTGACGCGCCCGAAGGCTCAGCCGGCATTCAGCATATGCCGGCTGTGTGTACGTGTGAGCATGAGTTTTTTTCTAAAGTACTCTGGTTTGGCCGAGAGCTTACTCCTTTATGTTGACTCAGTAGCGCCTCGAACGTTACGGAAAAGCGGTTGCTGCTGCGTATTCTGATTATAGAAGGTTGCGCCAAAGTTCTTGCAACACGACTCTGCTGCGCGGACCAGTGCTGCTACTGCAGCTGCACGTGTAGCCGCTGCTGTCGTTGCTGCTAGGTGTTGCCGAGTTGTTCAGTTTACAACCCACCGGAGACAACCAGAGCAGGCGAGACTGATGAACGCTGTATCGGCATGTGTGTGTATGTATAAATCTACATCGACTGACTGCTGCAGTATACACTGAGGTACTCTCGCGTGGGGGCCCAGCACAGCACGGAAAAGCAGCCAGGACGTGCAGAGTTCTTGCTGCTTGTGAAAGTGAAGAACAGGCAGCACCTCAAATATTGGGTACATAGACAACGAATGTGTGCAACTGAGGGTGAAACAGATGCCCTCTTGCTCACAAAACTTTTGCTACAACGCAGCCGTCCGTCCAAACGCTTAGCGCACTCAGCGTCTACTCGAGCAAATTCCAGCATCCAAGGCAGCTGAGCTGTCGTTGGCGCACACGCGTATCTACCAGTATTGCCTGACGGCAATAACTCTAACTGGCCCCTACGTAAATGTAGAGGGAAGGCGACACGGGAACTTCAGCGGTGCAGTGAAATGGAGCTAACACGGTTTTTCAAAGGAGAAGAGCTGCTGACATACGCGGCGCGGCCTTTATTTCTTGTGTGGATGTAAGTGTCTGCATCTGTCAGGAGGCATACGCGAGCGAAGTCATACGCACATGTACGTGTACGTATGTGAAGCCATACGCAGAAGGGTTTGTGCTGGGCCTGGCGAAACGTGCGCAGAGGTGGGTGTGCAGAGGTGCAACGAACTGTGTTCGCGCACGATATGTGATCTGTCTATCACGCACAGGTGTCGGGAACACGACATGTTTCAGCTTGCAGCACCGTACGCTCCTGGCCTCGTTCCTGAATTGCTACCAGAGTATACGTTCTCGCCTGCATCAGTTTTGTGTTCACACCTGGCAATAGCGGCGTTTTGTACATTAGCCGTATACATGATGTTCGCCCCGCTCAAGGTACAAACAGTTCCAAAAAAACCGATAAGGTCGACTCGAAAGTGACGGGGAGAGGACGTTTGCGACATCTTGTAAACTGTAGGAAAGAAGTAAACGCGGTTCACCATTGTGACGGCTGCACGTCTTCCCGCCTTCAAAGTGTAAGTGTAACATTCTTGATATGTATACATGAACACGTGTACACAATCGCAACTGCACGTGCAAGCACACTGCTGCACCATTTTATTCTGTAGAAAAACGCACTCGCGGCTGTTCTCTTCTGGCGGCAACTTTTATTATACTTATTCCACACGGGAGAAAGTCGTCGTGCGTATAGAATTAAGACAAGGCTTGCACTGTGCCGCCTTTTTCCTGTGGAGACCACAGTGTTTTTATTACGAGTACGTACAATTCTTGTGGGAGGCTTGACGCGCAGTAATTCACTCATGCCATTTTGTACAAAAGAAATACTTCACAACAATGATACATACCGCATGAGCACTCCTACCCTTTGTCACGCTCACAGGAGCTAACGGAGTGGAAATATAGCTTAAACTAGCGTCTTGTACGAATTCACTTCTTAAAGTGGCTTATCATCGGTCGTGTAGACGTTTAACTATCTGTGGATGTGACACGTAGGTTATTGTTAGAAGCGAGCTGCGCGTGAATCGGCTGCTCCCATTTGTTCAAGGCCGATGTAGCACGCACAACCCGTCATTCGTTGTGTGTCTGGGGGATGCGGTGAGCGCGCAGGTAAAGCTGCGCGTATATAACTGCAGATACATATCATACCTGTACGCTTATACTTGTACATACCGAAGTCTGCCTCTCTATATGTATGTACATATATATATATATATATGCACACATATATGTGTATCGTGGAGTACGCGCACAGAATGTCCCAGCATTCGCTGTCGCGTTCCGCAGCTGCCGGTGTTGGCACAGGTTTCCCGAGGCCGCTGCAGCGATCTGCTGTGTGGCAGAATCATTCTGCTGGCACTACAAGAACCATGTGAAAAGCTATAGGCGTGTACACATCCACACTTGCACACCGACGCACACGTAGCACATATGCGTACAGACATAGACACCTATCCGCACACAGAGACAGAGATATACGGGTGCTAACACACTTTTCTACGCGTATATCTCTGACGCGAACAAACTGCTGACGCCTCCAGATAGAGGCACATATGTAATGAGATTCAGCTACACATGAGTACGCATGCGGACATGCGGATACTCGCGTGAGTGTAGCGCGAAGACACGTACTCCACAGGACACGAGCGGCGTGACCGGCCGCTGCACGGCAACGGCAGTAGTGAAGGGAGACTGCAGATAGCAGCAGCAGCAGCACCGTATACAGACTGCCGTGAATTTTCACGCGGTCGCGTTGCCTCAGGTGCGGCATATCAAGTGGCGCGACGGGTTCAGCGCGTCAGCCGGGTTATTTCTGAGCGATGGGCGAAGACAGGTGCATGCGCACACACGAGCGGAGGGTTGCGGCTGCAGCAGTGACAACGGGAGCCGCAGCTGCAGCTGCTGCTAAAAAAGGTCGCGGTGGTCGCATGTGAGCAGGCAGGGCCTTCTGACGGAGACGGAAAAAAGCAGCTGAAATATCTCTGTCGTACTCCTTCTCCTCGCCGGGCTCGTCTGTGGCTCCCTTTCTCACATCCATGTTCGGCGTGTGTTGTACACCTGATTACGGCCGCACCAACGCATTCGCAGCTGCAGCAGCACCATCGGCAGCGCCACCCGCGTAGAGAACCCAGCGCCCTGGCGATTCTGACAGCGGCAGCAGCAGCCGATAAACTAACGCCGCATAGAGGCACATCGCCCATGTTTTTTCCTCCTGCGTTTCTCTTCTCTACTCTGTTTTCTTCCTGTTCGTCACTTCCTGTGAGGACTCCTCTGCAGAACAGCCGACGTGCTTCACACCCGTGCGCACAGAGCCCAACAACGTCCGATCGCATGCGTGCACATCTCTGACGCACAGGAGAACCTTCCTGAAGGATAAGACAGAGAAGTCCAACGAGATTCAAGGAGTGACTGCTGCTCTTCTTTTTGCTGCTCCCGTCCTGTCTATAACGACGCGCTTATCTCTCGTTGCGGCTACGACGGCGCGCAGGTGTAGTGCCTCGCGCTGCTGTTGCCGGTAAAGCTGGTGATGCCGCTGAACCGCGACTGCTGCCCTTGCAGCTACCGCGGTGCAGCTCCTCGTAACGAGCTTGTGGGTCGTGGTGTCTGTAAATTTGATGCATTCGCCAATGCGGTCCGCGGGCTTTCGTTGCTGCACGTGGTGTGTGGAAACTCGTGGTAGTGGCGCGGACTCGTGGAAAGGGACTGCCGCCTGCTGCTTCGTCCCCAGAGCGCAGCAGCGGGTGTTTTTAGGAGACAAACACCTGGCAGCAGAGGGCAGCAGGCTGAAGGATGTGCAGCAGCAGAAGCAGCAACGCGATTCTCCAAAACAGCAGCATCGGTAACACTGGCACGCGGATATGGTGTCGTGACAACAGCAGGCGACATCGATAGCAGCAGCAGGCGCAGCAGAATATCCACACCCAGCAGCGTCCTCCGTAAGAGCACCCCAAGCACGAATGTCCGGAGAAGAGCAGCAACAGTAACTGCGGCAGGAGAAACAACGACAGGGGGACGGGCCGCGGCGAAGACCGTACCAGCGTGAAAAATGAAGGGCCGGTGGCGCAAAGATAAGAGGCCAACCGAGGGCAGCACGGCCTCTGGTTCGTTCCTACCGTATTCCCCTAGGAGTTCTGCTGCAGCGGGCGACGCGACATTTTGGAGTCGCCCGCAGCCGTCTCTGTCAGGAACCCCCCGCAGCAGCTGCCGCGTGGAGAACAGCAGCGGCAGCGGCAGCGACAGCGCAGAGAAGACCACCCTCAGCTGCAGCGAGCACGCCGGCAGCAGCATCACCACGCAAAACAGCAACAGCAGCGACCCGCAGAGCAGCAGCACCAACAGCAGGGGGCTGCGGAGTCAGAAAAAGAGCTGCGCAGAAGCTCCTCGAACGGGCACGGGGCTGAGTCGCGCGAGCCAGGGAAGCAGCACCAGCAGCAGCGGCAGCAGCAGCAAATGCAGTTATGATAATCCGGCAGGAGTCCCTGCGCTGGAGGAGGACTTATCGTACTTCTCGCGCCGGCGAATAGAAGCGGCAGCAGGGAGCGAGAGCGGCACAGCAGCAGCCCCCCCCAACCATCTAAAAAACGCCGCGTACGCTGCTGCGCAGTCGCTACGACAGAGCGAGCAGCTTCTATGCGACGGAGCAGCGAGATCTGCCTTGAAGGCAAGAATCTTCCCCTTTTCTCTACATGTGTCCACGCTCCCTGCGACGTCTGATATATATATACATATATCTACATGACAGGACACACGTACACACGTGTGTGTGTATTGCAAGTAAGTGTGTGGGTGTGGGGGGGGCTGGGGGAATGTGTGTGTGTGTGTATGGACTTAGGTAGGCGTCGGTTTCTTTGTTGCGCCGGCTTTGTGTGTGGGATCCCCTTGATGCCCTCCATCACACAAGTCCACATTCACCGGCACACATATGTCTCTTTCTCTCTGCTTCTCTCTATATATGCATGTATGCGTACGTATACATACATGCGGTCCTCTGTATGTCCTGTCGCAGATAAACTTCTGTGTATCTATGTTAAGGTACATAGACAGAGGCCATGCTGCAGATGAACTTCTACATGTAGTCATATGTAGATACACACATACATGTGTAGTGACCTCCGTTGTATGGTGAGCTGACTCTTTTTCTGCGCCTCACGTAGAGAAAGCTCCCAACAGCGGTAGCTGCTGCGTTCGTGTGGGGGGACTGACGTCCGCAGTCAGCTAGGAAAAGCTCGTAAGGGTAGCAGCACTCTACTTAAGTGAATCTTCCCGCTATGAACGTCCTGTTCCACCAGGGAGCGTCTGTCCTCTGGACGACAGCTGCAAGGGCTGCCTCGCGGTCGCAGCGTGTCACGTTGTGCGGCTGTTCGTCTTGCTGCCTGCCGCGTGCGGCACGTCTCCTGCGGCCGGTATGACGTTTCGTGACCCTTGTTCTACTACGGCCTCCGCGTCTTTTTCTCAAGGAACAAAAGTGGCGAATATGTCCAAAAGTTCTCGTTTGATACGTAGATAAATTCTCTCTCTATGTATATATGTATAAGTGTCCCCAGTTCAGTACCCACAGACGCATTATACGGTGGTAGTACACCTCTGCGAACGGATTCTGTGCGCGACGTATATGCAGAGAGCCTTTTCCGTCAGGGTGGTGTGCATGCTTGTACGCGTGCGTCCACCCGAGGGGAGGGGCGGTATGACTGTGCGACATTCACGCTGCTGCTGCCTGTAAACTTTGCCTGTTTCCGATTTTCTCCTGTGCAGCAAGCACTTGAAGGAGGCTCGATTTACCTTCCGGCATTCTGCTGCAGCCACGACGATTTCTCTATATTCGAGGCCCTCCTGAAAGACCTGCTGCTTTACGCTCTCCAGCAGCAGCAACAGCGACAGCAGGAGCAACAGCAGGAGCAGCAGCAACAAGCGCTGCGGCAGGGTTGCCAGCGGCTGCGGAGCATCAGCAGTGAGGAAGAGGACTCCGAGAGGGAGGAAAGAAGTCCAGCAGGTGGAAGGACTGTGTCCTCGGCGTTGAAACGGGAGGACGGCGAGGGCACGTTTTTGCCGTTTCCGCATGACAAAGCTACATCCTCTTGTGCTCCTGCTGGAGGGGCTCCTGCAGCAGCAGAGGATCCGACGTCCCCAGTTCCTCCTGCCTGCGCTGCGGCTGTTGTTGGCAGTAGCGCTAGTCTGTGCAGCACCAGAGTGGGGAAAGCGCCTCCTGAACGCAGCTGGCGAGAGTTGCTGCGGCCGAGCAGTAGCCCCGTCGAGCAGCGAGCAGGTTCCTCTTCGAGTGGGGGAACAGGTGACGCTCCACCAGAAGACGCAGCAGACTCGGCCGACGCCAGTGCAGCAGCAGGAGCAGCTCACCCGGTGGCAGCGACAAAGGCAGGAGCAGCAGCTGGAACAGCACCGGACACCACCACAGCAGGCGGGGTAGGCGTGATAAATTGGTCGTGTCACTTGAAGCACGAGAATCCGTCGTTCTCGCCCACGTTCCAGAGAGTTATTCAGAAACTCAGCACTTACTTCTGTGTTGATGTGTATGCATCTCGTCTAAATATGTACATGGATGGCACCCAGTGGAAGCCGCTGCATCACGACAGCCACGCCTATTCTTCGCAGCAGCAGCAACGAGAAGATTTTACAGTCGGTGCGTCGTTCGGCGCGACTCGCGCTTTGGAGTTTGTGCATGTGCGTTCGGCACCCCACAACGGCAGCAGGAATGAGGGCGAGCAGCAGCCAGCGGCAGCAGTGCGTTTCCTCTTTCCTCAGCGCAATGGGGACGTCTTCGCCTTCAACGCCGATGTCAATAGACGCTTTAAACACGGAGTACCTCCCGCTCGTGCTGCTACCCGACTTGCTGCAGCGAGGCCGGCTGCACCGGCAGCCGCGAGAGCCGATCCACGACAAACAACCGCAGCAGCAGACTGGAAAGAAGCGGGAACAACCCCACCTGCGGCACGCAAGCAGAAAGAAGCAGGACACCAAAACGGACCGGCGACGAGCGGAGGTACGGCAGCCCTGAGTGGCGACTGCACACGCGCGGGAGGCGCCTCGGCGACAGCCTCGTCTTGTGCGGGAGCACATGCAGAGATGGACGGTGATAAGGGAGTGGACTGGTGGGACGATCTGGAAGAAATTGCTGCAACACAAGCTGCCGCTGCAGCGCGAGCAGCTGCTGCAGCCACAGATGGAAACGGGCCCCGCTTCAGTATAATACTGTGGGGAAGGAGGAGGCAACTCAACGAGAGAAATGCAAGTCTCAAAGAACTCGGAGCCCTCTACCAGGTCTCGAAAGGAAAAGCTGCGTTGTCGTAGCAGCTTCAGCAGCTACGTGGTCGGCGAAACTCGTAAACCGTGCTGTAACAGGAACTGCAGCAGCCGAGGACTGCCCGTAGCAGCAGCAGGAGCCATCATTGTGCCCGCAACCGGTAGTCACGAAGATCTGAAACATTCTAGTGACAAGAACAGCAAGGTCTGCAGCTCCTCTGCAGCACCAAGAATTACGTACTGCAGGCTCTCGATCTACCATTAGTAGCAGTCAAATGTGTAAATTCCCAACAATTTCAGCCGTCTAGAACAGACGCTTTCAGACGACAAGAAAACTGACTGCAGTGGTCTAGTTATGTATGTGCGAGCGCAGACAAGGTGGCAGCTATTTGCTTATGCCGCAAGAACAGCATAAGAAAATGGTGTTGCGTGCTTCACACGCAGCAGTAACGCAAGCGCACGAGCACCGCGCAAAGACAGCACTGCTTGCGTCGTAGGGACAATCCGCGAAGAAGGGTGAGAAACCGGAAAAAAAACCAGAGAACAGAATGTCTATGCAACAGTACGATAGGCGTTTTATCATAATAAGAGCCTGCAGGGTACAGAAACATTTTCACTGGCTGCTGCAGCACGAAGTCCGTGACCCCGCTTTTGAGCCCTGCTCCGTGTGTACCGCCAGCTGCTTGACTGGTCACGGTGCGCTTGTTTCTAGTACGGCTGAACAGGTAGCAATCGCACGTGAGAGAAGAGCCAGAATTATTAGTGCTGTCTCTGTCACCGTCGTCTGTGATTACCCCCCCACGAAGGAGCAAACGGAAGTCTTAAGTCACTGCCGCGTGTCTTTTCCAACGCAGTAGCTAGAAAGACCGCCTCGGAGGCGCTGCTTCGGCTTTGCATACCTTTCGCGGAGTTCTACCGTCTAAAGTTTGTCGCTGCCTGACGAAGAAAACTGACGTGTCGCTCCTCATCTGCACGCATTCGTACGCACAGGCGCGGTTAATGTACGTATATATATATATATATACGTACAGGTAGAAATAGACAGGGATGTGCACACCTGTACTTGCGCACACGCAGAATGTGCGGGCCACAGGCGGACGCTGTGAATCTTATGCTGCTTACGCTACCGCCATTGCTGCCGCCGCCCGCTGTGCCGCTCCTCGACATTCGGCATCGTGCGTCCCCCAACGACATTCAGCACTACACATCGCTGTTTTGTTCGTGTGGAACATGAGTTCAGGCTGCAGAAGGACGACGGCACCGTATTGAAACTCCTGCACATGCAGTTGTTAAGCACGGAGTCAATGCGAGCGCCAGTGTCCGCATGTACAACGATGACTGTCCGTGCAGGGGCACGCCTGAGTATAGGAGCAAAAAGGATGGCATGAGGGGGTACACTTATATTGTAGTTGTGAGTTACACACGAGGAACGCGTGGTTCGTAGACATGTGAGTTAGAATTCTCTACGGGTCACGGGAATGTGCTTGGACCGGCTGCATACATCACTTAGTGTGGTAGTGGCGGCTCACAGCACTATTGTTACCTTCTACAGCAGTATGGTGTGAGCCTTTTCAAAGAACCGTCTGACTGCAGTAGTGCCTGACCCCCCACCAGGGACGTGCCCGTCAGCTAGGACATGCGAGGTCAAGAGCCTCCGCTGACATGAAAGTCTCTACCTACGTGTACGTTATACATGTTTGCGAACGCTGTGGCGGTAAACAGGTATGTTACTAGCATGCCCTCTAGGTCCAACTGCGCATAGGGGCCCTCTGCCGTGAGTGTTTAGACATACCTGCTGCTACTGCTGCTGCTGCGTGATATGCACGGGGCTCAATGCCTTCTGAAGACAAGGAAAGTTCCACGTACTCTGATGCGGGCGAGAAAGAGATCTATTTCTCCCAGCTCGATAGTACGTGCGCGCGTGCAGTCCGCAAAATTATGCCGAGATGTGCGTAAAGCTTTTACAAATTTTGTGGAAAACTTGCCGAAACACTGATATATACTGGCTGTAGTGCCTACGAGAGCAGTGTGTGAACAGAGATAGGTGCAGCTCAAGCAACCAACGCTGAAGTAGCAGCACCGGCTAGCAGACGATTACGAGCGGACAGAGAAGAAAGTGACGGCAAACGTCCAGCGAGAGTAGCGTTTCCCGTGGCCCCTCTGGCGACATCACACAGCAACAGCGATGCTAGCAGCTGCCGCCGCCTACCCGGAGAAAAGCAGAAGCGGAGTCAACCGTCGCGTCAGCCTTAGTCAGTATGCATACGCAAGGATACTGAGCAACAGCAGTGGTTCTTCCGTAGGTAAATGCGGACCGGAGCGGAACACTCGAACATCAGCATTCACGACAAGCACCGCAAAAGAGATCTGCAGCATCTGTGCAGAGATATTCCTGCAGCTGTTTCAACAGTAGCAGAGTGTAAACAGAGAGTAGCGCCAAGCCGCACAGCAGCAGCCTCGCCCCCACAGCAAGCGCGGTCACCGTCGCAGCACAGGACGTTTGCACCCGACAAAAGTTCGTCTGCTGCAGTGGGCCACGGTGTCTGTACTCCGTTGCTGTTTCTTTCGGTTTGCAGTGGAAACCCGTTATAGACACCGATGCTCTCTCCAACAACGCCACACTTTACCTGAGGCGAATCTGTATCGTTGTGGCCGACAGGCGTATACGCGGAGACGGACAACGCACAGCCCGTTTCACGCGGCCGCTGCAGACCGGTGGCGTACGCACGGTGACGAGCGTCACAGAACAAAAATATCGCCTGAGCACGGGGATTAGACGCAGAATATCTAATAGGAATGACCGTCATGTCTCCTCGTATGGAAGTCCGTGTACATGTGTCGATATGTAATGGCCCATAGGCTTGCGTACCCCTACACTGATGTACACGCGTAGATGCTTTTTGTAGACATGTTAGCATATTCGCTGAAAATGAAAGAAAAAAACCAGTAACAGCTACTTCGGGTCGATGTGGGGCAATATAACACTGACGACTTCCTTTTTACTGCAGCTGAGGCCAGCGCTGGTTGTCGTTCGCAGCCGCAGCAGCCGCCCCGCTCGCCGAGACACAGAAAATCGCACGGTCAACGAGTGAGTGTGCCCTGGTTCTTCCCAGGCTCGCCCACTGCAGCAGGTTTAGAAGATCTTAAGCTAGGCGTTCCTTGGCGGATTTCGAGAAACCGTAGGGGTGCAATCAATACGTGGCACACAAAGCTGCACTCCACACGATATATGTGTATCTATATATGTATCTGAAGGTACCTTCACACCAGAGGTACACCTCGGCATCGCCCACTTTGCCGGCTTCCGGCTGATGCTGCTTTTGTCTATCGTGGAGCGCTACGGCTTCTACAGCGTGAGCCTCGGGCGCCTCGGGTGCAAGTGTTTCAGTTTCAGAGATCCGCCTTGCCCGCAGCGGCCGGGTATACGAGCCTTGCATAAATACCGCTACCACAGATGCTGCTGCCTGTCGCGGCTGTTCTGCTGCTGTTCAAACAGCAAGAGTTGCTGCTGCGCACGCGCCCTCCAGCGAGTCGCTGCTGCGCTTGATGCAGCTACGTGCGCAATTGCTTCCGCTGCACGACCCGCAGCACTGACCAACTGCGGCTTCCTAAGGAGCTCTGTGCTGCTGCTACGCCTCACAGCAACCCTGCTGCTGCTCTGCTTCCTCCAGTTGCCGCTCCAGATTTATTTTGAAAGTGGCTGCTGCTGTCGCGACAGCGCTGCTCCGCTCCCAACACTTGCTGCTCCACGTCTTCTGTCAGTGCTTCCAGCTCTTGGTGTAGCCGCTCAAGTATGCACTGCAGAAATAACACCATCCGCAGCACCCCAGGAGAGCTGTACCTTGGGCAAGACGGTATATTCAGAAACTCTCATATAGCGTCACGTACGCGCTAAGTTGACGTCTGCTGGTATCCTGACAACCAGCGACAGCAGCCGTAATGGACGACAGCAACAATAGCAGCGGCTTCCAGCGGCGGCAGCAGCCGGCGGCTTCGCATTCCGCAGACCACCAACACGCTTCTGAAGCCGGAAGCAAAGCGTATTACCTGAACGAGTGTGTTTGGAGGCACTCACACAGACATTTGCATGCCTACTTAAATATATATATATATATATATATATATATAAATACATGTATGTATATTATGAATTGCAT
The DNA here is from genome assembly GCA_000727475.1 of Sarcocystis neurona. Classification (NCBI taxonomy): domain Eukaryota; phylum Apicomplexa; class Conoidasida; order Eucoccidiorida; family Sarcocystidae; genus Sarcocystis; species Sarcocystis neurona. The sequence continues at coordinate 1,290,761 of KL647310.1, read as the reverse complement.
GTAGTGTGTCTAGGTCACTGTCGTAGGACACATAGAGCAACACGCAACATGAAGCATCAGCACAAGTGAACCGCTGGAGTACGTTCGGGCTCAGACACACGGCAGCAACGTGGTGTCAGGCGCACCTGAGCACTCCCGGAACTAGCAATAGCAGCAGCAGCACCACCCGTACACCGACTACTCTCTGGTATTTATACGGCAGGGCCGGCGCGCTGTGTACAAAGAAGAGGTGCCGTTTATATAGCCAGAAACGTTTCATTGTATCAGGAGGCGTACCTCTGCTTCAGGACCGCGACTTGAGCTCCTCTTGGTTGCTGCGCAGCTGCTGCTGCCCTTGGGCGCACCGCCTCCATCAGGGACGACGTGTGTGGTGCTTGGAGAGGTACCGCTGGAACCACGGCTGCGATCGGCCACCGAGTCTTGGTGGGTGGGCGGAGGCGATGGCACCGCTGTGTTGCCGGCCAAAAGCAGCCTTTCACGTACTTGCACATTTTCTCTCAACAAGTGGAGCTGCTGCTGCAAAGCCTCGTTCGCTTGCTGCAGCAGCAAAGAGAGAGGCCCTTCTCCAGACGTCGACGACAGCGCGTCGCTGCTTCGGCTGCCGCAAAAACGAGCGCCTCCTCTGCCGCCAACCGTATCTACTTGGAGTTCCGGTGGCGACTCCGCAAGCTTTGAACAAGTACTTCCTGCGTTACCAGGCTGCTGGTGCTGCTGTTGCAAGTCTTGTTGCTGCAGCGGTGCAACGTTCTCTATACCTGGGGATACGGCTGGCCACACCCTGCCAGCAGCTGCCTCGACGACCGCCTGCGCCGGTGCCTCCAGCCTGGCGGCATGCGACGCGTGCTGCAGCTGCTGTGACACCCGCTGCTGTTGCTGCTGCTGCTGCTGCCACATTTGCTGCTGCTGCTGCTGCAGCGTCACCACTGCCTGTTGCTGCCGATGTGCAGCTGCTTGCCGCTGCAGCAGCAGCGTCGCTTCCTGCTGCTCCGACTCCAGGGGTGTGCGAGCATGCGGAAGGGCGAACAGGGGGGGAGAGGCCAGCAGCCACCTCTTGTTGCTGCTGTCCTCAGCTACTGGAACAGCAGAGAGCTGCAGTTGCTGTCCATTCAGGGGATCCTGCTGCTGCAGGGGCACAGGCGGAGAGTAGACGGTGAGCTCTTGCGGCTGTTGTTGCAGGGGCAGCTTTGCAGGCAAAAAAAACTCGCCTTCTTGCAGCTTCTGCGGCAGTCCCCACATTTGTGCTTGCTGGTGCAGCTGCTGCATGTGGGCCGGCTCCGACCGACTTAGTTGCTGTGACAGACTGAGCTGCAGGTGTTGCTGCGACTGGTTCAGCTGCTGCTGCTGCAGCTGAGGGAGATGCTGCTGCTGCAGGGACAGAAGCTTCTCGTGAAGTTGTAGAATCTGCTGTTGGAAACTTCGGTGCTGCAACACCATCTGGTCAAGCATTTCTTGCTGCTGCCGCCTCAACTGCTGCTGCAGCTGCTGTCGCTGCTGCTCCTGCATCTCCTGCTGCAGCAGTTGTTGCTGCTGCAGCACCTGCTGCTGCTCTTGCGCGGCAGCCAACAAAGCTTTATTGCTGTCTGTTAGCACCACCAGTTCTCTCTTCTGGAGTTTCACCCGTCGCGTCAACGCGCAGTACGCGAAGAAGAGAAACGTCGGGTCTGTTTGCTGCAACAAGAGCATCAGCAGCAACAGTGCCATCAACAGCTGCAGTAGCCACTCCACCACAAAGTACATCCGCCAGCAGACAGCGTAGTAGTAGCGACAACAGGTAGAGCAGTTCCGCTCATGGCAGGATCCGAACCACGGCAGCAAGCGCACGGCCGGTGTGTACCTCTGCACGGCAGAAGGGCGTTCTTTTTCTGATACTCGCAAGGCACGGATCAAGGCCTATCTCCGTTTGTCTGTGTGTATATACTTGTAAATACATATACACACACCTACGTGTACATGCAGACGTGTTAATACCCCGCCGTAGAACCCGACGTTAATACAGAGACATACGCGGAGCTCTGGACAATAATATTATACGCCCAGACGTGTACACGAGAATTTTCCCCGTACGTAGGCCCGATCGACGCCCCACACGAGTACACAGCAGCACCACACGCGGTACGACCAGCAGCCTGTGCAGAGGCTGCCGCGCTGACAGCAACAGGCAGCCCTTGGTGCGCGTTCAAGAAACGCCACGTGGACTCAGCGGATGGAGCGAGCACAGGTTGCAGCAGGAATACACGCGTCAGCGCTCTAGACCGCAGCAGCAGCCGCCTCAGAAGGACCGAGAAACCGAAGGCGCGGCTGCGGAAGACACCAGAGGCACGTCGAAAAGCGACAGTTCTACTCGCCGCGTTCTCTGACGAGGTCGCTACACACCCAAAGCAACGCACAAGCGACGGGGAGAAAGTTATCCCTAGATAACTTCCCCTCCAGCTTCCACATCCACACAGACACGTGTTTGCATAGATATGTGTATACGGTCACCAGCAACAGCCACAGGTGTATGCATCCACATATATATATATAGGTATATATGTTTCCACGTATATATGTGTATATATATACACACACATGTTATCTGTTTATGTACATGTATGCGTCTACACGAACGCACGTACAGGTGACGGTCACCTGCGACTTCCCTCGCAAGGCCACTGGTGTACTTCTTCTGGCGATTCACAGCTGCAAGCGTGCCACTTCGTAAGGCTATATCCCTGCGTATCTGCGTGGGAGAGGCTCCACCAAAACTGACGGACACTCGCGTCACCTTCTCAGCCGTGTTCCGCGTGGAAGGGAGGAGATGTGTCTACAGGCTCCCGGCGACAACGATGCTGCCTGCGTGATTGTCGCTTCTCAACAGTAGTGCTGGCACCGTTGCATCGCGCCGTGCCTTCTGTACCTTGGCCCGCTGGAAGAGTTTTTCTCTCGAGACCTTCCAGAGAGAGACATCGTCGACAGCTGGTGCAGCCCCTTGCTGCTGCAGCTGTTGCTGCAGACGAGTGCCAGTTGGCGGCGGGCCAGCGACGACCTCCCACGCAGCCAGGCAGTCGGCAGCAGAGGCCCGACAGCCCACCCGCGTCACTGCTGCTCTGAAGTGCGCAAACGAAATGCTGTCCTTGCTGTCCTCTGGTGCTGCTGCTGCTCCTCCTCCGCGTCCTGCTGCTGTGCTGCTGCTGCTGTCCATGCTGTCACTGGGCTGCGTGGGCGGGAACAAAAGCCCAAGCAGGAGCCTCAGCCTGCTTTCAAGAGGGACGTCTGAAGCAGCGGGGCGTCTCTCAACAGGAGCAGCAGCCTCCTGCGCCCGAGATGCGCCGCTAAAAGTGTGTGTCGTTCCTTGACCTTGCGCCGCTGCACGCGGGTGTAGCTGCTGCTCCTCCTCCTCCTCCTTGGCGTGCGTCTCCTCTTGTCTGTCAGCTGCTCCGCCTTCGGTGGACAGCGGCGAGAGCAGCAGCAGGCCTGCTGTACCGACAGTCGTACAGCAGAATCGCTGGGCGAGCTGCCAGAAGGCGAACAGCAGCGCCATTGCCCGATTTTCCCGGTAAAGGAAGGGAAAAAAGTGTTCTTTTCGTTGCAGCTGCAGCAGCTGCTCTCTGTCACTTGCATCCTCCGGCTGCCGTACGTTCGGCGGCTGCCGCTTCTCGTCCGCCCCTCCGCTGCGTTCCACGATATCGCACTCTTCTGGCCTACCAGTTGTCTGAGTGCCTACGCTGCACACGGCAGTGCTGCTGTACCGCGCCGTGTTGCTGATCCCCGCGGTAGTCCTGCTGCTGCTGCCGTGTGGGGTGGGCGCCGGCAGCGGGGTGTCTTCTCCCCACAGCACCATACTATGACCTGGAGGAGGCCGGGGATGCCACCCCTCCTCCTTCTGCTGTCTCGGCGTTGCTCTGTCTTGCGCAGCAGCAGGCCTCCTTGACGCAGCCGTGCGTCGGGACGGTGCTGCCGCTGTGAGGGCTGCTGCTGCTGGCGTCAGGGCTTTGCTTCGCATGCCGCTGCTGCTGTTTGCGACAGTGCTGCTCCGCTGCGGCGGCAGCCAACCCACGCCGCGGAACGCAGCAGAAAGGCGTCGCTGGTAGTAACTCCGCTGTGCCAGCAGCTGCTGCTCCAGTGCGCGCACGCGGTCCTGCAGCACCCACACCAGGTACAACAGCAGCACCAGGAGCAAGAAGAACAAAAGCTTAAAAAAATGTCTCGGGTCAGACGAAGTGGCGACAGCACCACCCGCCAAAAGCGCTGCTCACTTGGAGAGGAAGACTGTCCCCAAGAGACGCACCCAAACGATCAAAAGATCCACAGATGCCTTGTGCAGGAACTGCAGCTCCCACCAACACGCTGCGAGGGTATTCGAGTCTCCGTTCTCTATTCTGTTGAGACAGAATGACGGTTTACTTCGAGAAAAGACACTTCCACTCGTGGCCTGTTGAAATTTCTGCTAAATCCCGAGCAACAAATGAAGAAGCACAGCTCGAGATGATGCAGCAGCGGACGTCGAATGAGCAACGTGAACACAGCAGCTCACCGTAAGTCTTCTCCTTTCACGTGCAACCGCGGTGCCGAGGGCCTCCTGGAAGCGCTTGTCAAGGGCAGCAGGTAAGGCGTCAGCAGAAGCAGCAATCTCGCCAGCAGCAGCGGCAGCTCCCGTCTTAGCTGCAGCAGCTGCTGCAGCAGCATGGAGAGTACCGCCTCGTGCTTCACAGTCTTCGGAAGAAGCTCGTCCATTCCGCGCAGTTGTGGCACTTCTCTCAGTCTGCGCTGCAGCATCCGCACGCGCAGGTGTGATCGTCTGCTGTTGCTGCCGCCACGCCAAACAAGGACCAAATCCGACGGAGGCGCTTTCTGTTTCACTCTGCCGCTGCAGGTAGCCGCTGCTGCTGCTGCGTCTCGCTGGCAAGCTGGCTGAACCAGTCGTCAGAACGGGAGGCAAGCTGCTGCTGCGAGACGACGAGCGCTTCCCGCCCCCCAACGCGGCAGGCAGCTGCTGCTCTTCGCTACCGGAGCGGCAGCGGCTAGCGTATCGTCGTCCGTTGCTGCTGTAGCCCATGTGTTGTTGCCCTGTGGGGTAGCAACTGCTGCTGCGACGGCGTTCCTGCTGCAGAGCGGCCACAGCATCCTCCGTCGCAGTCTGCGTTTCCTGCAGTCACGCGCCGAAGCCCGAGGGGGAAGCGTCAGCAGCAGCAGTGGGGAAAACACACGCGCAGATCTTTTCTGTGAGGCGCCTACCCTTCATGCACTATTGGCACTTCTGTGCAACGACGAGCAAAGCGAAGGCAGCCGTCTTGATGAGCACTTCTATTACTCACGATATCCGTCTTGAAAAGTATTTCTTTTACTTGAATATTTCTTCTGCTGGGGCCTCAACAAATAACAGTCTTTATGACGCAAGTCTCAGGGTTCGTCTCACCTGGTTCGACGTTTATCTAAGAGACATCGCCAGATGCGCCGCCGTTGTAAAAGAAGCGACCAACATGGGAAGTCGGCGTGTGTGGGCTCGTGACACATTACCCTCCTTCACGGAGACAGTGCTACTTTCAGTCAGCGTGTCCAGAGATGTGCACGAAGAGCCCTACATATGCGGTCTTGTACACGTCCCCATACAGAGACAGAAATACTTCTCCTCTCTTTAAACACAAAGGCGCAACTGGGACTTATTATACGAACACACACACGTACGGGTGCACACAGGAGCGCCAACACACGTACATATAAATACATCGCCCCCTCAGCACCGACGTCCACCTACGCATATGCGTACGCACAAGTACACGCATGTGTGTGTATATTCGTATATGCGTGTACGTGCGCGCGTACGCTTTGGGAGACGTGTGAGTGTCCTGACGAAGGCGACGGGTCGACAGAGAAAACGAGCTGCTAGAAAACCCCCAAAACAGACGGCAGGACTGCCGAATCGTACGCACGCCCCGGTGTGCAGTACCTCAGCAGCAACCAGACGGGCGTCCGAGCCTCACACGTGTGCACACACGCACGTACGTAGAGACACAAAGAAGGAGACGCCACGTACACACGTCCACTTGTATATAGCGAGATACCCTACTATGCATGGGTACGTGTGCGCGTATGTATATAAACGTGAGTGCTTCGCGCGTCGCCCACCTGCAGATGATGCTTAAGATGCCTATTTTCTCTCTGAAGGAACTCGACCACTTGCTGGTGCTCCTGACGCTCCTCCTCGTGCTGCTGGACCTGCGCTCGCAGCTGCCTGTTCCGCTCTACAAGCGCCTCCACCTCTCCTGCCAAAGTGCTGCAGCAACAACGGGCAGCACCAGAAAAGGACGCAAGACAACTTCCTAACAGCAGAAACGCAGCCGCACCGACAGCAGCAGCAGGCAGCTGCAGCCACCAAAACAGCACTGTCGCCGTAGCAGCAGCCGCGTTCACAGCTGCACCAGGGGGATCGGCGCCGCTTCGAGAAATGTGGGACCCTGGCGCGGCAGCAGCAGCCGCACCAAGTCGCACTGCAGCAGCTTCGTAGGTAGTTTCGCAGCAGGGGAAAGGAACTTGCGGCGGGGCGCAGGACGCGCAGCAGCAGCCAACCAACGAGCGCAGAAAGAGCAGGTGGACACGGTCCAACCACCTTCTCGTGGCCCCACCACCTTCTGGTAACCCCGCAGACGACGTGGAAGACCGCTGCGTTTTCCCTCGCCAGATCTATCCTCTGCTGAACTGGCCATCGCCGCAGCAGGCGACCAAGACTGTCTTTAGCGCCACGCAAGTCCCCCTTTGATGCAAAAACACGATGTTTTTCCTGAGTCCTCAGAGTGTGCGTCGCATGTTTCGCACTCTTGTTTTTTCACAACGCGCCAGACCCCTGCTGGGTCATGTGCGCGGCTGCTGCTGCTGCTGGCTAGCTATAGTGCAAGCCAGCGGCAGGGGCGAATGCTGTCCAGTGCCACGCGGCGCTGCACCTACGGCAGAGGAATTGCCAGCGGCGTTTTCGTGGAGTCTGTCGTCTGCTGCCTCTTCGCTCACGCTTGCTGCTTTCCTCTCTGCAGGTGGTTTTGCTCCTTAGAGCCACCACCTGCTGCTGCTGTTTCACTGTAGCTGCTGCTGCTGCGTGTTACACGCTGCTGCTGTCTCAGGGAGCGTTCCGTCGTTCACTCGGTTACCGCTGCTGCTGCTGCCGTGGCCCCCGCTGTTGCGGCGACTGGCCCTGGCTGGTGCCGGACTCCGGTGCTGCCGCATGGATGTCGCCGACACTACCTGCAGCTCAAACGTGATCTTAGCTGCAAGACAGCTGACTTCCTTACCGGGTCTGGTAGTGCGCCTGCTCCAGACGTTGCTTCAACAAAGCAAGTGCAGCTTTATCCTTCACGTTCTCTGCTTCCTGTTCGCACGCACAGCACCGGCGCCCACGAAGCAGGGGTTGCCCGTTTCAACTAGCGTGCGATTTCTCTGACTGCGAGCAAGCCGGTTTTCTTCGTCCGCCCTCTAAATGGCATAAAACTTGCAGAGCCACCCGCGGGGCAGGAACAGCAGCCGCGACACAGACCGCAGCAGCAGTAATGAGCAGCAGGCACAGGCCCTAGCAGCAGTGCTGACGGACCGCAACAGCAGAAAGAAGAAGAACGCGCAGCGGCAGCAGCAGCAGCACAAGAGAAAGCAGAGCTAGCAGCATCAGCAACAGCGAGCAACACCGCGGCCGCTAGCTGCGCGTCGGGAGGCGGAATTCTAAGAACTGAAAAACGAGGAGCAGCACAGGGGCCGGGGCGAAACACGAAGGATTGCAGAGCCACTTACGACAGCCGCACGTGAAGGGAGCCCCACTTGCACGCATGCGCTCAACACATCCGCGTGGCTCTCTCTGAGAATCTGTCGACGTCCAAGCAGACGTGTTTGTTGGCGTGGACACCTTGCACGGTACACATACACAGATATATACACATATATGTAAATGTATACTGACAGTCAATCTACCTGCGTATAGCTGTACAAGTGTATATATGTCTACGTGTTCACAAACAGGAACACGCATGAATACTTAAACACACACACAGGCGTGCTTCTCTTTGTCATTCCATCTCCACGAGTACGCGCGCCCGCAAACAGGAGTGTCCACATATATCTGTGTCGCAGTATGCGTATATATGTGTATGTATAGGTGCCGACAAAATATGTGAGTGTCACTTGCCTTCGAGTTGACGCATGTGCTGCGTTTCCAGATGTTGACGTATATATAACTCTGTCTACGTGGACCCGTCCAGGTGGTGCGCAAGGGGGTGGACTTTTAGCGCGCTCTGCCAAGCAACGAACTCTTCGGGGCTGCTGCTCGGTCAAACAGCACGCACGAAAAGGAAGGCAGCACCGGCGCTGCTGTGGGCACTTTTCTTACGGCTTTGCGCAGCAGCGAGGTAAAGAATTCCAGCTGCCCATTCATGTTCTTTTCCTCCTCCTCCTCATCAGTTGCCTCTTCTCCTCCGTATCCTTCTGGTCTCGCCCCTCCGGCAAGCAATCCTTCGGAGCCGCGGCTTCCGCTAGTGCGCGGCCAGCGGCCAGATCGCAACCCTGCGGCTGCTTCTGGGGGAGTTCCTGCTGCAGCGGCAGTGCCGTCGGCTGCAGCGGCTGCAGCACGAAGACGACATGCCGGCGAAGAGGCTGACGAGCGGCTTCCACGTGCCCGCCTCGCCTTGTACCGCTCCATCTCCTCCTGAACAACCCAGCGCCAGTAGCATCCGCAGCAGTGCAGGCCCCACAGGGCTGCGACAGGATGGCGGCAGCGTATAGGGAGAAGAAGCGCGAACACAGGACCCCAAAAAGCGGCAGAAGCTTTTCCAAAGGCATCACAGGCAGCAGCAGCAGAGAACGCGCGAGCTGTAGCAACTCTGGGTAGTCGCAAAAACACCTAGCAACGACACGGCGAAGCGGGAGACGAAAGCCGCCCCTGCTGTGGCACACGACGCCTCGTCCACGTCTCGTACAGCCCTTGAACGACTGCGCCACCAAGAGGAACTCGCAGGCCGTTCAATCAAGTCAAAAACGCGTGCAGCTGGTACACCCACTTCCGGCTGGCCGGCCAGTGCTGACAAGAAGTTGGCTGCGCTCACCCACACTCACATACATGCTCACCAATAGATATGTATATAGGGATATATACGTATATATATCTATTTCCACACATACACATACATACATATACGTTTGAATATACGCCACTTCCATTTGTATATATATGCCACGACTCTGTTATACGCTGTAATAGTCCGCACCGTCTTCCGCTGGAGCAGAGAAGCCGCAGCAAGGACACACTCGTCGTACACGTGTCCGCAGAGCAAGTCTTGCACTTGACATTTGGCGGAGGCGTCACGGCAAGACGTGGAGCTGCGCAGGCGCGCAGGCAATATCAACTGCTGCAGATCCCCAGACACACTGCAAAGAAGCGTCTGCAACATCCCCAGGAAGAAAAAGTATACAGGTTCGTGTGCGTATACGAAAAAGCACGTCGCTAGGGACTCTAGAGCCTGAGCAGGACAGAAGTGTACGTAGGCTCGCCCAGAGAAGCGCGGACATGCCTAACCTTCACGGTCGCTAGCTGTGTCTCGAGGTGTTCCTGGTGCTGCAGCAGCTGTGCTGCGCGAGCGTCGTTGGCGCGGATGAGCTGCTCGAGCTCCTCCTTCTGGCCGCGCGCCACCTGCAGCTGCTGCTGGATGTCAAGGCGGCTGGTTTCCACTTGGTGCAGTCGCTGCTGCTGTTGTTTGTACCGCTGCAGCAGCAGTTTGTTCTCCTCTTCGTACTGTTTCTGAATCCTCATAGACAACTCAGCTTCTTGCCGCAGCATCTGCAGCTCGGCACTCCGCTGCTGCTCTGATGCTGCGCTCTCAGGCCTGCTACTGCTGCCGCTGCTCTGGCCGCTGCTGCTGCACCGAGTGGGAAGCGCTGAACTCTGCTGCTGCTGCTGCTGCGTGCACCGCGGCGGCTTTATCTGCTGCCCCCCGTCCTTCTTGTCGAAGTGGCCCTCACTGCTTCTGCTGCCCCTGCTTCCCGCAGTGGCCCTCCGCAACATCTCCCCATCCGCACTCCCATCGGCCCGCTGCTCTTTTGACCAAGACGCCTGCTGTTGTTCTTGCACCCCTGCGGCACCTGGAGCCATTCGTAGCTGGAGCAACTCTGTCTCTTTCTCCTGCAGCAACTGCTGCTGCCGCTTATTCTCGACTTGCAGCCGCTCTTGCACTCGTAGCAGCGCCTCCTTCTCCTCTTTCAACTGCTCAAGCTCCTCGCGAACTGCCCGCTGCACAGGCAGCAGCTCGCTGTCCCCTTCCCGCTGCTTCCGTTGCTGCGGCGCCTGCCCTGTCTCCTCTTCTCCGCCCTTTTGTGCTTCCTCTCTCTTCAGTTTGTGGTCAAGCGACTTCTGCTGATCGACCTGCACGCCACCGCTGTCGGACGAGCAATGTTGAGGCCGCCACGACTCGGCCTCCTTTGATTTCTCTTCCTGCTTTTCTTCCACAGTCTGGTCTCCCTGCTGCTGTTCTACGTGCGACGGTCGTCGGCTCCCAGGCCGTAGCGCCTCGAGTGACATGGTGAGGACTGCTGAGTCCACTTCTTCTGCCCCCGGCATCTCTTCAAACTCGTGTTGCATCGGCTGCTGCTGCGATTGTCCCTGCCACTGCTGCAGCCGCTCCGACTTCTCTTCCTTCATTTCCACTAATATCTGCTGCTCCGCATGTGCCGGCTGTTCCACCTTGTCACCGGCTCGTCCACTATGGACAGCGGGTCCACGTGTCTCGCCTCTGGCGGGTTGCTGCCCTTCCTGCCTCAGAAGCTGCTCCACTACCTCCTCGTGCTGCTGTTCGTCAAAAGTTGCTGCCCCTGTCCCACTCGTAAATTTGTTCGGTCCACGCTGTTCACGAGGGCGCTCCTTGTTCCGACGATCCTCCCGACGATGTGCTGGACGCAGCTGTTGCTCCGGCTGTAGCTGCTGCTCTGCTTCAGATTGCACGGGGGGCTTTGCTTCTGGCTGCTGCTGCTGCTGAACTGTCAGCGGCGCACGCTCTTGCACGGACGACTTGTCGGAGCGCCAACTGGGTTGGTCCTGGTACTCCTGCTCCATTTGTTGTGCGCGCTGCAGCGCCTGCGTGCCGCAGGAGACTCGCGGTCCGCGTAAGTCCTGGTGCAGCAGGTGGAGCTGCTGGTGTTGTTCAAGCAGCAGTTCTTCCTGCTGTTCCAGTAGAAGCTGCTGTTGCTCCAGTTGCTGCTCTTGCTGCCTCAGCTGCTCGAGAAGTTGGTGTTCGCGCTGCTTTTGAGTCGCCAGCTGCCGCTCGTGCTGTTGTTGCTGTTGTAGCAACTGCTCCTCGAGAGTGTGTTGCGCAGCGAGCCGGGCTTCTCGCAGCTCCAGCTGCTGCCTCTGCTCCAGCAACAGCAACTCTTCTTGAGTCCTCGTACGTGCCTCCTGCAGCTGTGCAACTTCAGCCGCGAGTTCATGACACCGCGCTTCTTGCAGCTGCTGGAGTCTCTCTTGATGCTCCACTTGCTTCTGCAGCATTTGCTGCTCTTCAAGAGCAGCTGCAGTGGCACTTTGTAGCTCGCGTTTGCTTTTCGCTTGCTGGTGCTGCGCCTCTAGGAGCTGCTGCTGCAGCTGCTGACACTCCTCATTATAGCGACGGAGCTGTCGCGACTGGGCCTCTCCCGCGGCAGCTGCTGCTGCAACACGCTGCTTCAGCTGCTGTACCTCTTCCGCGGCGGCAAGCGTCACGCGCTGCAGCGCTTCGTCTCGGTGCTGCAGCTGCCGCAGCTGCTCGTGGATAATCCTGTCTTTCTCGCTGTCCATCCGCTTCAGCCGTTTGTACTTCTCTCGCCAAACGCGTACGCGCAACAGCAGTTCCGACCGCTCCTGCAGCTGCTGTAGCTCCTCTTCGAATGCTGCGTCCTGTTCGTCGTCACTCAACCCTGAGCAGCATGTGCTCCTGTCTTCCTCTGGCTGTTGCAGCAGCTCCCCTTCTTGAGTTTTCGACTTCTGGCGCTGCCTGTCCGAACCTGTCGTCTTACTGGGGGCCGTTCGTTCCTGCTGGTGCACCACAACTAAGTCCTCCTGCGAGTCCACCTGCTGCTGCGGCAGCGGCTGAGTCATTCTGTCTACATCCTTCCGAATCCCCTGCTGTTGCTGCTGCGCCTCCTCCGCCCGCTGTGTCTGCTTCTTCCGCCCCGTCACTCTTGCAGGAACGCTGCGGGTCTGCACACGCTGCTGCTGTCCCTTTTGCTCGCTCTGACGCTCCTCGGGCAGCTCCTGCGTCCGCTTCGCGTCGTCCAGTGAAGCAGCAGGTGTCATTGACTCCGGCTGCTCGTCTTCAACTGCGATTCCCTGCTGCTGTTGTGCTGCTTCCTTCTCTCTCTGCTGCAGGTGACAGCGTTCCTTCACTGCTGCCTGCGTCCGCTGCAGCTTCTGGTCGTCCTGCTCGTGTTCTGAGAGCTGTTGCTGTTGCATTGATCCGCGACTCCCGTGCGCTTTGCAAAGCACGTCTCTCTCCTGTTGCGTCCTCAGTTGTCCTGCTCCCTGCTGCCGGTGCTCTTCGCCTTCCTCGTGCTGTTCTTGATTGCGGGGGATTCCTGCGGAGGGCTGCAGTGCCTCAGATCCTCGCCTTGCAAAGGACCGTGCAACGCCTGCTTCGTTTTGCTCTGTTCGGTGCTCCAGCTGCTGGCGTGCCTTCTCTTGTGGGTTTTCCTTCAGCTGCTCGTGCTCCTGCGGAGAAGCCGGCTCTGCGTTGTGCTCCTGCTGCTGGTCCCACTGCCCGTCTAAAGACCTGTGCAGGTGCTGTTTCGCTGCCGCCCTCGGTGGCCCCTTCTTCCCCGGTTGTTGGTGGTGTTGCTGCTGCTTTTCCCCTCTGCGCTGCTGCTGCTCTTCGCGTTGCACTGGTGATTCTCCTTTTCTAGCGCCTGGGTACGGCACCTTCGTCTCTACTTGCCGCGTAATAATTATATCTACAGGCGGACTTCCTCGCGTCCGTTTCTTTACGAGCTTCGCTGCTCCTTCCTGTGCGGCTGCGTCGACCGAGGCGTCACGCGCTACAAGTGTGGCTGCTGACGCCGTTTTGACTGCTTCTACTACCCCCCCCAGTGAAGAAGAGCGGCGCTCCAGTGCAGGTCCATCTATCCTCTGCGCTTCTCCGGGTGCGGCAAGACGTACAGGCCGCCCTTCCTCCTCCTCCTGCTCCATTGCCTGCTGTTCCTGCTCTCTTCCATGCTGCTCCTGGCGAGAAATTATCGGCTGGTGCTGGTGCCGCAAGAGCGGCGGGGGCAGTTTCTGCTGCCCTCGCTGCTGCTGCTGTGTATGCCGCGCCACCTGTTCCTCAGGCGGTACAAGCAGTGGTCCTGAGCGAGAAGAAGGCGATAGCTGATTGAAGTCTTCCTGCTTCCCCTCCTCCTCCTGCTCCTGTGCTGCTGCTGCTGCTGCGAGGGAAGCAGAATTTGTATCTCTCCAGGCAGTCACGTTCGTGGCACAGCACACTTTCCTCCGCGTCTCTTCCTGCAGGCTCGATTTTACTCTGATATCTGCCGCCGCTGGTGCTTCGCCTGCTGGTCCCGAAGCTATTTCTGCCGCTCGTGCTCTCGCTGCTGGTTCGGTGTCTGTCTCGTCAGCAATCCTCCACGATGGAAGAGACAGTGTGCTGCCACACGAAGTGAAAGAACAGCGGAAATCGTCGCTGGCACCGTGGAAGGAAGAATAGGCGAACAAATCCAACTCTGCGGGCCTTCCTGCTGTCGTCGCCTCTGCTGCTGCCCCAGCGGCCGCACCCCGGGCTTGTGCTGTTTCTTCTGCTGCAGTTTCGGCTGCCGCGTCCCGTGCCGTACCCGGGGCAGCTTCCGATGCTCTTCGCGCCTCTGGCACCGCTACGGATATGTTGACCCGGCATTCTGCTTGTTTTTCCCCGTCTCCTGCTTCTCGAACGCCTGGTCGCTCGCCGCCTCCTGCTGCTTCGGAGCCTGCAGCTAGTCTATGTGAGCGACACACAGCGAGTGCTACGGTCTCGTCCGCGGTCTCGCCGTTCGCTACTGCTTCCGTAGCCGCGGCTCTGTGCGCTGCCGCAGGCTTCACTTCACTCTTCAGCGCCGCTGTCACCGGCGTTCCAGGCTCTGCTGCGGTGGCTACGGCGGCAGCTTCTTCACCGTATCCTGCCGCTGAGGTTGCTGCTGTTGCTGCTGTGTTAGTAAGCGCCGCAAGCGCGAGCGCTTCTTCTGCTGCTGGACCCGTTGGCGTGTTTGGTTTTGGATGTGCCCGCGCCGCCGCTGGCGCAACCGCTGTATGCGCTTCTTCTGCGGCTGCTTCAGCTGCTGTTCCTGACACACCTCCGGCGTCCGCCTCCGCCGCCCCTTCCCCTGCTGTTCGTTCGGGTGCGGTAGTTCCGGCTGCTGGTGAGTCGTCGGAAGAGAGTGGTGTCGCAGGTTTCTGCGAAGCATCGCCGGCGGCAACACGCGAGTCGTGCGACAGCGTGAGGGAGCGCGTCGCCGCAGCTGCTGAAAGGAGAAACGACGCCGAGACACCAGCAGCAGCCGACATGGTGAGCGGGGCCTCCGAGGGCGACGCCGGCAAAGAGCAGTCTCCTGCAGGCGGAGCAGCAGACAGTGAAGTCGCAGAAGCAGAAAATCCGGCACTTGCCTACTTAGGCACAGGTGAACGTTGTCTCCTGCAGCTGTCCTCTTTGGCTCGCGCCGTACCGCTACCTGCCTCTGCTAAAAACCAGGAACGGCGCGCCCACACTCCCTCAAGATGCAGACGGGGTGTGTGACGCCCACGAGCTGCGGACGTATCCCTCGCCACCTCAACAATCGCATGCAAACGTCGGATATACACACAAAAATAGATGCACATGTCAAGACTGCACGCACGTCCTCGTACACATCAGCATACGCCGACGCAGAACTTCTAAGGAACAAGCAAAAGAAGAACAGCACCTCTCCAGCGGCCGCGTGCCCGACACTCGTTGGTGTACACCCACTCACGAAGACACATGCGTACACGTCCCACGCACAAGCGTGAAGACACCTGGAGCCGTACACGCACATATATACACATTTATATATATATGCATGCACATAAATATATATATAAGGTAACATCCCGCAGCGGTTGTGCTTACAAGTAGTTCGAAAGCACAGCACACGCGCGTCGACAGAAGGCCGCGTTCAGAGACCCTCACGTCGATGGAGATATCTTAAGAGGCAAAGTCCAGCTGCTGCAGGAAGCGAGGAGCGGGCAAATAAGTGACAGGCCGCGTCACGTACAGACCTGGCTTGACAAACCGACTCTGGTGTTTATACAGTGACACTGTTGCATCTCTCTGCCTGAACATGTATACGTCTGTCATGCACAAATCAGTCCTCGGAAAAGCGAGAGATCAAGCGTGGAGACTGTGAAAGCCGGCCTCCACGTTCCACGTCAGCAGGACCCGTCAAACTATCTGCGCGTGCGGCTGCTGCTGTCGCTGCGGCGCCCCGTGCCCGTTCCGCCTTCCTATTACTGCTGTAAAAATATCGGTCCCGCTGCTGGTTCCCCGCGCACGCTCCTCCTGCAGCAAGTGCACCTGCGGGTGCTGCAGCAGTTGCATCGTCCCCTTCACATCTTCGAGCGTCACCGCCAGGCAGACACAGCCGCTACTGTGGACTGGCTCGTTGCGGCAGCTAGATCTGCTGCCGCCTATGTGAAGAGCGACAGATACACTTACACGTACGGTTATAGAACTGTATAGCGACGTATATGAAGAACGACACACGTTCCTACACACGTGTAGAAAAGCAAATATAGGTGTACAGGGCAGAGGTAGAGAGACTGCGATACATGTAAAGGCTCACAAGTGTACTTGCTGACAAAGCAAGGGTAGATGTAGAGAAACACAAAGATTCGAAGAACAAGCGAACATGTCTCACCGACAAAGAAGGGCGACAGCTCGGCAGCTTCTCCCTCGTCTTCCCATTGAATGATTCCCCTTTCCATATTTTCCCACAAGTCATCCCTTTCGTCTTTTGCCGCTTGCTGCACGACTGCTGCTTCCGCTGGGGCCGTGTCCGCTGCTGGTGCTACTCCCGCTTCTATTGCTGCTGCTCCTCTCACGGCAAAGCTTCTTCCAGCTGCCAGTGTTCCGGTTGCTGCTGCCTCTGTCTCTGTCGTTGTCACTGGTTCTGCTTCCACGCGAGCCTCTGGGGCTGGTGATGCTGCTCCCGAGGGTGCTGCTGCTGCGGTTGCGTGAGCTGCTGGGGTCCTGCCTGCCTTGCACCGGGGCTCAGCCACTGCGCTGCTGGAGTTTTCAAAGGAGTCGCTGTAAAACATCGAAGGGGATTCTCTACCTTGTCGTCGGCCCACGTAAGGTTGCTGCTGCCTGAGTTCGTCTTCGCTACTTTGGTCGAAGAACCGATGCTTATTCTGTTCTTGGGTGACCAGCATTCGCTGCTGCTGCACCTGCTGCTGCAAAACTTCAAGATCTGGCTGCCGTTGCCGCTCGTGCTGCCAGGTTGGGAGTCCTCGCGGCTCTTGCTGCTGATGTCGACGTTCCGTTTCTCTCTCTTTCACCGTGCTCTCGCATTGCGTGGGCGCCGGCTCTTTTACTTTCAAAATAGGGGACAGCCGGAAAGCCCGTTCCTCTTCCCACTCGGCCTGTGGCTGCTCCACCTCCTGCACAGGGACAGGAAAGACCGGTCCTTCTGTGTTTTCTGTTTGCTGGTCCCGGTTACGCTTGACGGCCGCTGCTGCGTCTGCACGCGCAGCCACGTCTCGATTTACTAACGGGATGCTTTGACTTTCCTCTGCCTCGTCGCCGGAGTCTAGCTGGTGCAGTCCCTGCTCTTGCAGCAGCTCCTGCTGGCGCCGAAGCAGCTGCTGCAGATCGCCTCGCGCAGCTCGCAGCTCTCGATCCCAACGTGCAAATGAAGAGTCTTCCGCTGGTGCGCCGCATGTCTGGTATCCCTGTCGTTTGTTTGATGCAGCCTCTGCTGCTCCTCCTCCGGATCCACCCGGTACTGAAGCCGCTGTCCTAGCTGCCTCTGCGGTCCCTGGCGCACGCAGCGCAGCAACGGCTGCTGCAGGTGCTGCTGCCGCAGCGACTGTTTGTGTAGCTTCTACGGCGTCCGCCACAGGTGCTGCTGCTGCTGCGATTGCGGCTGTTCTCTCAACTGCTGCTGCGTCTGCGGCAGCTGTTAGTGCTAAATCTGCTGCGGACAGCGTTGCCGCATCTGCTTCCAACGCTGCTGCTGCTGTTCCGCCCCCTTCGCTATCAGAGAAGAGCCGATTTCCTCGGGGTGGCTCCCTCAACGTCCCGCCTGCCATAGCACTTGCTGTAACGCCTCCGTCTGGTGCTTCTGCTTCATCTGGGCTGTCTGCTGCAGGGACTGCAGCTGAACCTCGTGGATCTGCAGCTGCTGTTGTTCGCGTGGCTCGAAGCTGTTCCTCGCGGGGGGCGGCGCAGGCGTGTGGCAAATTTGCAGCTGCAGCAGCTGTCGCCGTCGGCACGAAGGGGGAGGCGCTGTGTCGGCGCCGTTGCTGCTGCTGAAGCTCGTGATCCTCTGATGCTTCTTCTGTTCTACTGCTGCTTGCCCCTCGTCGGTTGCCATTTCTTCCATATGCAGGCGGTGTTGCATCCAAGCCGCTCATTCGCAGCACGTACGTATCCATTGCGGCTTCTTCTGCTGCAGTACTCGCTTCACCTTGAGCTCTTCCTTCTCTTTCTTCTTCGCTTATATCTTGTCTGCAATGTTCTAGCGCTGCTCCTCCCTCTTCTGCTGCTGCCCCGGCAGCACTTTCTCTCTCTCTCTGTTCTGCTGCCACACCTAACGCTGCACCAGCCGTTGCGGGAGCAGCTTCTGATTGCTGCCCGTGTCCTGGTTGTAGGGTGGTTGCTCTATCTCCCACTGCTGCTGCTCCTCGAGCACCTTCTTCCCTTGTTACTCCTCCCTTTTCCGCTCCTGCTGCTCCTGTTGCTACTGCCACTGCTGCGGCAACTCCTGTTGCTGCTGCTGTCGCTGGTCCCACAGATATTGCTGCTGCTCTTCCACCGGTGTAACTCTCCCTGGTTGCCGTGGCCACCTCGCCCCTCCCTTCGCCGAACGGCAGAACATGCGCAGCAGCACCAGCGTGACCAATCGCTGCAGCCGCGCACGTGCGGAGTCCTCGCTCTCTCCGAATCGTTCCCTCCTCCTGCTGCCCATCCCAGAGGACTTTTCCTTCTTCTCGTAGCTGCTGCTGTTCTACGAACGGAAGCAGTTCCTGGTCCAGGAACAGCAGCCGCTGCACCTGTGGCTGCTGCTGCTCCTGCCCCAGGTGCCTGCTGCCCTGTCGCAGATAGGTGTCCCTGCGTTGTGTTGGCTCTTCCAGCCTTTGAAGCCCCCGTTGCCCATCGCCCAGAGAAGAGTGCAGCACCCCACACCACGGCACCGCAGCAGCTGTGCGGCGGCGCGTCACGACCTCTGCCACACCAACAGGGCTGTTCTGGCTGGCCGCTATTATGAGTCCGCCTTCATGTGCTGCAGAACTTGTTGCTGGCCCCGCTGTTCCCGACACTGCTGAGATTGCTGCTGGAATTCCCTCTCCTGGTACATGCGCTGGTGTTGCTGCTGCTATTGCTGCTGTTTCGTCTGGTGCTGCAGGCGCTGTTTTTACGGCGATCACCTGCACTGCCTCTCTCGCTGCCGCGGGTGTGTGTGACGCAGTGACTGCTCTTCCGCTCGCCTGCCCGGCGCGTGGAACTGGCGCAGCTGCTGCTGTCTCTGTTCTTGTGTTTACTGTTGGGTTCGTTATTGCTCTCGCCCTTCGTGCTCCGGTGGCAGTGCTTGCGTTTCCTGCTATTGCTGCTGCTGCCGCTGCTGGTGCGTCTCCGAAGCCGGCGGTTGCTGCCGCGTCTTCATCTAACACACCTGCCCTTGTCGGTAGAGCGGACGTCCCCCGATAGGAGGTCGCCTTTGCGTGGGGCAATGCAGCGAAGGCAAGGACAGCAGGGTCGTCGGCCGTATTTACAGGTGGATAGTTAGCAGCAGTGCCACCACCAGCTGTTGAAAGGATAGCAGTAGCAACAGCAGCTTTAAGACAAGCAGCAGAATTATCTTGCTCCTTGCCTGGAACGCTAAGCGCAGGTGCAGCTGCCGCTGTTCTTGATGCGGTGTCCCCGATTTCCTGTCGCGGCTGTTTTCTCGTCGCTGCTGCTGCCGCCTGGGGTCCCAGCGAAGAAACAAGTGGTCGCGCGTTCTTCTGATCTTCTCCTGCGGCTGTTGTCCCTCTTCTCGAGGCTGCGGCTACAAGCCTCCCCAGTCCCACCGACGCCCTACCGGTAGCTGCGGCTGCTGCTCTTCCCGTCGCCGCTGCAATTTTTCCTAGTGCTGCTGGTGCTGCTTTAAGCGTTGTTCCTGCTGTTGATACTCGCCTCGCAGCCCCAGCTCCTGTGGCCGCCCTTGCTTTCCCCGTCACTACCCCTGCACTACTTGCTCGTGCTGCTGCAGCTGGTGTGGCGCCTGCTCTAGGCGGTGTCTGTCCTGCAGCTGTTCGCACCAACAATCTTTTTGATGCTGTGTCCCCTTCTGCTGAAGCCGATGCTGTTGCTCTTCGACCGCATGCAGCAGCTGCTCCTTCCCCTGAGCGACGTCTTTGTCGCTGGTTGTGGTGCGCGTGTTCAGTGTTCGGCTGCTGCTGCTGCTCCAGCAACACTCGTGGTTGCTTCCCCTTCTTCTCCTCTTGATGAAGTTGCTTCTGTTCGTGGCGTCCGGACTGCTGCTGCTGCTCGCTGTCGGTACGGAGCAGTACCAGGGGTCGCCTTAGCCTAAGTTGAAGCCTTCGAGGAGAGGTGTGCACTCGCGGTGGCCTGACGCGGTGCTGCAGCTGCGCCTGCTGGAGCTGCTGCCCTGGCTTGTGCGGCAGCTGACGCTCTCGCAGCCTGCCAGAGATATGCACCACCCGCCTAGGGCGTCGTGGATGCTGCTGGACTTGCTGTTCAGGCGAAGCATCATCTGACGACCAGGCAGCAGGATATCTGCTGCGTGCCGGATGAGCTTCGTCGATACTTTCTTCTTGATGACACGACTGCTCCTCCTCCTCAACCTGGCCCCGCAGCCTGTACAGTTGCTCCACCAGCTCCTGCTGCCGCTCGTGCTGCACCGTGGGGGTCTCTTCCCGCGAAAGCAGAGGGTGACGGCGTGACTCGCGCTCCCGCGAATCTCCTTGCTCGCACTTGAGCTGTTGCTGCAGGGGCCGGTGTCGCAGTCGATCTTCCTGAGTCTGCCAGCGTTGCTGCTCCTGCTGCTGCCGTGGGGAACGCACTTCTTCTTTTTGCTTGTTAAGGTACTGCTGCAGGCGCTCGGCGAAATAGCTGTCTTCCTCCTCCCGCTCCTGCTGCAGCGCCGCAGCGGTTGCTACCGAGGGAGCCGATGCTGTAACAGAGCGCTTGGCAGTAGCAGCGTCGAGTGAAACATCGCCGTGTGTCGCCTCCCCCGCCTCTGCCAGCAGCGAGAATGACTCGGGGCTACAAGCGGCCGGTGCGGCGGCAGTTGAAGAGACTACTTCGTCGGCAAAATCCTGAGCAGCAACCAGCAACTTGTGCAGCTCTTCTCTGCGCCGCTGCTGCTTGAGACTCTCTTTCACTTGTGTTTGTTCCTCCTTTTCCTCGTACGACATCCGCGCCGGCCGCGGCCTCGCCTCCGGCGGCTTCTGCGGATCCTGCTCCCGTTGCTGCTGATGTCGCTTTTCCTGCCGCTGCACCCGACGCTTTCCCTGCTGATGCTCTTGCTGCTGCTGCGGCGCTGTTCCCTTGTCCGGCTGATCCTTCTCGGCCGCACACGGCTCGCTCTCTCCTGCTACGGTCCTGTGGGACCCACAGGACCGCTGCTGTACAGGCTGCTGCCGCTCGGCTCCCTCCCTGAGTTGTTCATCCTGCGCTCCTGCAGCTCTAACGCACTGCGATTCCCTGGGCTGCTGCTGCTGCGGCGGCCGCTGCTGGTTCTCCTGGTGCAGTAAGTTCTTCCTCTGCAAGTCCTTCTGAGGCTCCTGCAGGTCGTCGCACCGCAGAAACCCCTGTTGCTGTTGCTTCAACTGTGAATGATCCACCGGCTGCTTCTGGTCGTGTGCCTTCTGCTCCGACGCTGCACGCTGCTGCGGCGTAGAGGAGCTACAGGAGGACGAGCGAACCGTGAAAAGCTGGCCTCTCTTCTGCTGTGACAGCTGGTGTTCCTGCAGTTGCTTTTCCTCGTGCGACTGCTGGTAGCGCCGCCGTTGGTCACGCAGCTGCTGTTCCTGATGCGAAGACTGTTGTTGCCACTGCAGATTCGAAGGGGGCTGCTCAGATGTTTCCGAGAGGTCTCCCTGCAGGCACTCTTCGGGATTGCTCTGCGGGAGAGACTGTGGCAGCTCTACGGAAGTACGCCACCCTTCGGTGCCCTGCTCAGACGCCTGAGAATTCTGTGGCTGCTTTTGCTGCTGCTGTTCCAGCGTTTCTGTCTCCTTCTCGGCCCGCCGTCGCAGCCCGTTCTGCTTTGAACTCTCCTGGTGAGACAGTTGTCGATGCGTCTCTTGGTGGGAAATCTTGCAGAGGGATTGCTCGTTCCCTAACTGCTGCAGCGGCAGCAGCTCGGACAGTTGCTGTGCTGCTTGATGCTGCAGTACTTGCTGTTGTGCTGCCCACGGGAGATGTCGTCCCCGGCTTACGTCGAAGGGCACACACTGCTGCTGCTGCTGGAAAGGACGTTGGTGCAGAGAGTCCCTGCAGCTGGTTACGAAGGGCTCGCCTTGGTGCAGTGCTGCTGTAGCAGTGCCCGTCCCGGATATGACAGCAGCTGCGGCTGGTGGTGCTGGCCAGTGGGCCCTCGTCAATCCTATGCTTTGGTTAGTTGATACATTTGGTGAAGAAAAAGGCCCACAGCTTGCGGCGCGCTGCTGCTGTAAGAAGGCCGCCTCTCCGCCCCTTTGCGCCCTTGATCGCTGTTGCGGTTCACTCGGTCGCTTGTCCGCTGTACAGGCAAACAGTCGCTGTTGCTCCTGCTGTTGAAACGGCAGCTGCAGATTTACCTGCTGCTGCTGCTGTTGCTGGTGAGCAGTTTGCTGCTGGACAAACAGCACATGGACGTTGCGGGAAGTCGCGTGCAGATAGTGGCCACCGTCCGACTGCGACAGCCCTGCAGCGCAGCGTCTTCCTGCCTGCTGCGGTGAAGCGGGCCGCTGCTGCAGCGCCGCCACCTGCAACCGGAACAACGAGGCGGCCGCGGTGGTGTTGCTGTGGGGTGCCGCTGCCGGCGGATCTCCTCCCCCTGTTGACGCACTGAGGCCTGCTGCTGCCGCCGAAGTCCCTCGCCTTGCTCGGCTTGTCCCAGGGAGTGTCAAACTTGCTGCTGCCGCTGCCGGGCTCGGCGCAGCTATCGTCAGACTCTGGGAGCTTGCAGACGTTGCCGTTTCTCTTAGGGGTCCTCTCTCTTCGACGTGCAGGTCGGAGGAAAGCAGCAGAAAGGAGCTGCGTCGGTGCTGCTGCGTCCGGGGGGGGACTCCGTCAGAGTCAGAGAGGATGCTGCTGCCGTGGCGACCACCCGCGACACGGGGTGCTCGCGGTACTTCCTCTGGTTCGTGCGGAGAGGACGGCCCCGAAGAAGCAGCAACGCTGGAGCAGATGGAACTGTCGAGTGACGCGTTTTCGCCAGCAATGATGGAGGGCGGAGAGGCGGAGTTAGCAGGAAAATCTTTTTGGACCTGTGCTTCCGCGTGCGATGCCGGCGCTGCTGCTGCTTGTAGAGGAGGCGACAAAGGAGGATGCAGCAGGAGCAACTCTTCGGTTAGGTGTCCCCCACGTGAATAGCTCTTCCGGCGGAAACACACCCGCCCCGTCCCTTGTCTCTCTCTCTGCACCAGCTGCTGTTGCTCGCCCGCCTGTTCGTCGGTCTGCTGTCCTCGCTGCTGCGGGCCTTGTGGCTGTCTGAGGCGCTGCCGGTGCGTCTGCTGGGGCTGCTGGTGCTGCTCTTGGTGAGACTGCTGTTGCCGAAGGATGTGTGGCGGGGAGAAGAAACGCAGCAGAGAAGCCGCAGGAGGGACGCTGCTGCTGGTGCTGCAGCTGCGTCGTCTGTCCCCCTTTGTCTCTCCCGTCTGTTGCTGCTCTTTCTGCTGTTGCTGCTTTTTCTGCTGCTGCTGGGGCAGCGGCTGCTGCGGACGGGGCGGCAGTTCAGACACTACCGCGATTGCGCGTATTGAAGGAAGCCCCCTACGAGGCGCTGCTGCGGTTGTTTCCTTGTTGAGTTGCAATGCAGAGACAGGCGAGAAGGACTCGGCTTTTTGAAGGATCTGCCTCTGCCAGGGCAAGCGATACCAGTGCTGATGCTGCTGAGCCTCCTGCTGTGAGTGCTGCGAAAGCTGCTGCAGTTGTTGTCGCCTCTGTTGCTGCTGTTGGTGAACCTCTGTCTCGTGCTGCTGCTGCAGCAGCTTCTGCCCTTGCAGTTGCTGCGTGATCTGCTCAGGCGTCTGCTGCTGGTGGAACTGCTGGTAATGCGGGTGCACTTGATACTCCTCTGCAGCAATAGCAAGCGCAGCAGCAGCTGCAGGAGCAGGGTGTGTGGTGGAAGTCGCAGGGACAGACCAAGGAGCAGCAGGAGGTGAAACAGCGACAGCCGAGGAGGAAGCAGCGGAAGGAAGTCCAACAGCTGCACATGCGGGAGATGATGAAGCGACGGGATACGAAGAGCGAGGAGCGGGAAGATCCTTCATGGGGCCCACTCACGGACGCTCCTTGCCGCAGCACCTGCCAATGCCGTTGCTGCGTTGCTGCGAGCCCCGCTCCGGAACGTTTTCCTCCAGCTTCTGCTGTCTTGTCTCCTCTGGTGCTGCTTCTTCGCAGGACACACTGCTGGTGCTGCTGCTGCTCTGGTGGCTGCTGCTGGTGCACCAGCTTGTCTCGTCGAAAGCATCTTCAACGAGATGCTGCAGCTGTCCCCGCGCTGAGGCTCCCGCTGATGCTGCTGTCGGCCTGCTGTTGTAGTTTTTGACGCTGCAGCTGCTGCGGGAGCTCCTGAATTTGTTGCTCCCTTTACTGCTCGAAGTGCTGAGGCTGCCCGTCTTCCTGCCGTGGCTGCTTCTGCTGCTGCAGCTCCGGCTCTGCTGGTGTGCCGCTGCGGCTCCCATTACTGCTGCTACTGCAGCTTCTTCCGGTGCTGCTGCCGTCTGTGGCTCCCAGGCTGCTCCCTATCGGACGGTTGCTTGCATGTGTGTGCCTCGTCGCGGAGTCCGGCAGCTACCTGCAGACACTGAGAGGGTCCGAGCAGGGGCCGCAGAACCAGCGGAATGACGACCAGACACACAGCAGCGGGAGAAAAAGGGGGGTCAGCCGAAGAACCAAAAGCAGCAGCAAGTGGCCAGGTGTGCAGCAGAGGGCAGCAGTAAGCCCACCACGGCAAGAAGAATGTAACGTCGAAGACGACTACCCGCACGCATGTGCCGAGGTAGAGCTTTCCCCCGAGAATAAGACTGCTCGGCGCGGAGAGACGCTGGCGCTGCGCGGTGTTCGAAAACCTACTGCTGTTGGGGATATGGGCCAGTTGTTGTTGTTGTTGTTGTTCGTGCTTCCGGTGCACTGCTGTTGCTGCTACAAGCGTGTTGGTGCAGCCAGACTGGCGGCGTCAAGCAGCTATAGCTGCTGTGCTGCCTGGCGTTTGCCGCTATTTAATCCTCCGTCCTCGTGGCCTGCGAATCGGATAGAACAGTTGCAAGAGCTGCTCCTAGACCGTCACACTGAAGGATGCTGACGAGGACGCGCAGCAGGTGCAGCACCGAAGCGACAGACAAGAGTTTCTCGTTAAATAGGGAGACTTCTCCTGCTTCCGCACCCACCACGCGTCTGCAAAGAGTTGGCGGTGCCTTGTCACTCATGGCTCTGCACTCCGGCTCCCCCCACCCCCCCCCAAAGCGACAGCACCATCCGCAGGAGCAGCAGTGAGTGCGGAGGGGGCAGCAGCAGCAGCACCGAACCGCCACCAGCACACCGCTCGTCAACGGCGGGGACTGGACACAAAAAACACGGTGTCTGTCGTATCTTCCAACAAAGCTCGTGGAGTGGAACGGAAGCACATAACCACAAAGCACCACAGCAGGGGACAATGCCTAGAACAGTTGCAGAACGAGGAGCCTTCTGCTGCTGAAGCGCTGCTGCTACACCGGCGGCCGCCGCGATAGATTCTGCCACTGCGGCTGCTGCGCCTGCGAGTGCTGTACAGCTGTGGCTGCGGAAGCTCGCGCGTGTTGCTGCTGCTGCTGCTGCTGGTGACGTGCTCCGTGTGTGGTATGTAGTAGTGAGGCCGCCTCGCGCCTCCTCCGGTTCAACTGCGAGCCGGGGTCGTCCTCTGCAGCTTCTTTTCCCTGATGGCAGTAGTATTCGCGGCAGACTCCTCCCAGCTGCACGTGCAGCAGAAAGCAGCCCAGCAACCGGCAGCAGCAAACCTGCAGCAACGGCAACGAAGCGTTCAGCACACCCGAAGAGCAACGGGGCTCACAGTTGTAGCAGCTGGAAGGCCGCAACACACCGGTCGTGGCCACTCAACGGAAGTATATTCTGCTTGCGAGAGGATATAGCCGCTGCAGCTACCCCATGAGTAACAGCTGCAAGGACGTTGGGCGCATGTGACCCCGTGCAGCTGTAATAAAGGAAGAGGAAATACAGTCCGCAGTTTTCCAGTAGTCCTAGCAACGCAGTAAGTCAGGCATTTCAACGTTGCGATTTGGTACTGAAAGTTGGGTGAGGAGGGAGGTAGCAAGTCGCGGTGGCAGCACGGTGGCAGCCACAGCATCAACAATCGAAGCGACACGGGCCAACAAAAGCAGGCGTCGTGGCAACAGCGCCAATAAAAGGAGCGCCAACAAAAGCAACGAAAACGAAAAAGCAGCGCCAACACTAAATGCGCCGATAAACACCGTTCCAGGGTGCAGTGTGCGGGATGATGTATGTGTTGAAATATGTGTGCGAAGGACGGTAATTGATCAGGCGCGAATCCGATGGGGTCCAGACAATTGATCTACACCTGTACGTACGACGGCCAAGTTCCGCTGCCAAGTACCTCACGGTGCAGTGGGACGTAACGCCCACTTGTTGCTAAATATTCTTCCAATATATAATTTGCTGTGTGGACACCCGTCCATCCTCAGCTGAAATCGATTTACTTCACCGAGTCCGGTTTATACCTACAGTATTGTGTGTGCGAGGATGCTGGTACACACCAAGGCGATAATTGCGACACCTTTGTTTTCATATGTGTGATATCAGAAGACACGTTGCTTGCATTGTTCCACTCGTCCTAACGTCCAAACAAACTCCTTTAAAAAGGCCAAATACTGACGGTATACTTCATGGTGACGGAGTGCGTGTCCCGAAGTATTAGCACACAATCAAGGCACGAAAACATCTCTCACTAAAATGGCAGACGAGGCAACTGTGTCTATCACACGCGTGTTCGGTATTTTAGTTTAAAACTGCTGCAAGACTGCATGCGTACGACATGAAGCGGGCCTTCAGCTGGTAAAGTTCTCCGTAAAACGAGGAACAGGCGGCAGCACTTTTGCCCTCAGAACTCCCTAGTAGCGTGATCATACGTTGAAGAGCCCCTGGTGGGAAGATTTTGAGTAAGTCAGAAACGTTTGACTTCCGTCACATGGAGGTTAGCTGCATGTGATACATTCGAAGCCGTTAATGTGGGTTTCCAGCAAGGATGATGGTGGCATAAAGAGGAGGTTCAACGCAGAAAACAGTGCCTGGTTAGCGGGTGCGCTCCCTGGCGAAATACAAGCCTAAACCAGTTCCGTTGCCACAGAATCCTACACAATGTTCACGGGAGTTAATCACTAAAGAAGGCTAGCGGTTTCCACCTTGCTGTCCCCAGTCTCTCGCCCTGTAGGCTTAACATGTGCAGCTTCAGTGCGCACTTTTTAAAAGCGCTCGAGCCGCACGTACGTGCAGATCAAAACTGACTTCGAAAGACCGTGGACTACTTCTGATGCCTAAAGCACTGCTAGTAGGTCTGTTAAATCATTCTGGACGCACGGCCTATTACACAGCTACGCAAGTGTGTGTGCGTCCATGTATGTCCGCTTGGATACTTTTGTCGTACCACGTCCACAAGGCCGTTGTGCAGCAGTCCAAGGACCCTCTCACATGATGGCAGACTGAGAGGGTCGCAGCCGTCTGCTGTCCAACCAGCTGCCTGTGAGACGCCTGACGGATTTCGCACTCCGTCCACAGCTGCCTCATCTTTGTTCTTATGTAGCTGTAACAACGCACTGCCGACTCATCCGTCCACTGCAGTGCTGTTAGGTGTCTCTCTAATGACGGAACTGAACAACAGAGATCCTTCGAGTCGATGTGCGGCGCTCGCTGCGGATGCCCGGAGCCACAGGAGGCAGCGTCCGAGCGGGAGCGCGGGGGCAGCGGAACCGAACCTGCGAGTCGCGGGGAGCGAAGCTGGGCAGCAGCCGGAACGACTGCAGGAAAATGTGTGCTCTACTAGTGCGGCAGCGCTGGTGACAGCAGCCCTACCGACAGCGGCGACGGTAACAAGGGCGCCAGTGAGAACCGGACGGATGACAACATCACTGACAATACTCATTCACTACTGACTGCAGTAGTACTGACACCAACAACACTCGCTACGAAGTATAAATATGGCACCATCAGTGTCTACTGCTGATCTCGACCGCAGCAACGGCGTGCGCCTACAATCTGTCCAACAGCGGCAACAGGTCTGGCAAGGCAATAAAACGGATAGCCACAGCAGCAGCAGCGGCTGCTGTTGCCGCTGCGCTGGGCAACAGGAGAGTGGTAGGGCTTGACGGCAGCAGCACTTGCTGCAGCTGTGGTGGCCCTTGTTGGGATGCATTGCGAAGAGAGCGTGAGCAACACTGCCGCGGGGCAGGCGGCAACAGGATCAGCGGGACCAGCTGCTGCAGGGGTAGCACCAGCAGGGCCTGTTGCTTAACGCTATCTGCTAAAAAGCCGGAGCGCCTTTACGGGAAAAAACAAGCCATATAATTCAGAGGGAAGCGAAGCAGAATCTTGTACGCCCCGCTGGAGCGATCGATGCCCCAGCAGACGCGTTGATACGGACAACAGCAACACCAGCAGCACCACGACCTTTGTATCCCAGGCCTGCATGATCCTGGGTGTGCGTTATTATTATGTGACGGCGTGTTTACACGCGGATGCGAACTCCCTTACTTTCTTTACATCATCTGATTTAAATTGCTCGCACAGGCGGATCTCCTCTCCTAGTGACACATACTCTGCGACACTATCGCTTCGTGTGCATTTTGGCATCCTCCAACGCTTGTATTACGTCGTCTTCCTCCGCTTGCTGCTGAGTACGAATTTTCAGCTGCTTGCCTTCGAACGGTATATTAGATAACAGCAGCGGCAATATCGGCAACAGCAACAGCAACAGGAGCACCGGGAACGACCCCATCACCAAGGATCAGCGACAGGATCCGCGACAGCGTGAGCGACAACGGAAGGGACCTACGGAAGGGTGGCCGCGGCCACAGAGAGCGCAGACCAATTCGGCGAAAGTTCAGCCATAGGAAGCTAGAGCCGAGGATCAGCAGTAGCAGCTGGGACGCGGTAGCTGAGGCGATCTGTACAGGTGGCAGTAGAGAAAACTCGATAACAGCCACACATGCCTCCGCACACGCAGCGCAGCTGCAAAAGGGAAAGAGCACGTCGGATCACTGAGCCCGGTGATGATGCCTTCTGCAGCGCCGCAGTTCCGCTACAGGCAGGGTCGTAGCAGCCGAGACAGTGTAAGGTAGATCCAGTGGCAATTTGGGTGTGTCACACAGTGCTACTGCGCAAAGCTTGTAATCAGCGCGAGAAACCTTCTACTCAGCACGCTAAGCGTGTATTGCTCACGATTCTGCAGCTCGGTTGCATGTACTGCTCCTGCTCCTCCTCCCCGGCCGACAGTAGAGCCAGTGCGGGACGATAACTGGACGTTGTTCGAGAAGCAATAGATAGGGCAGCAGATGCGCGGCAACACCTTGTGATGCCAGCCCCCCGGCAACAACATTTCAGAAGCAGGACCAGCAGTCTTAGGATAGCCGCTACATGTTTAACTGGGGCCCAACAACAACAGCGTCCTCTCAACGGGCGCAGCAGCAGCAACACCGCATATCAGAAGCCCCGTCATTGCAAAATCGACTCTAAAACAGCTGCAGCAAGCCGGCAAAACTACTTTCCACGAAGAGTTCTCCGCTGCAGGGCACCCGAGAAAGGCGCTACAAAGACTAAAGCAAGACCAACCGCTCAAGGAGCGTAGCAACGGTTCCATCGCCGAGGTTGCAGCGCGCACTAGCCGGCATAAGCAGCGGCAGCATCTCTGTGGTGTAAACACCAGAGGCGGAGCGTGCGTGGGCAGCAGTGCGGGAGACAAGCGTTCTCGCGGCAGGGTGGGGAAGAAACGTCGCTTGACGCCCGAGCAGAGACAGCCCAAGTCCGCCCTGGAAACATTAGGGACAATCCGCATTCTTAGCTGGGCGCCGCGGCATCGTAGCAGACAGCAGCAACCCTCAGCAGCCAGTTGACAGAACAATGGCAGGGGCCAGCAGCCTCGCGCGTCGAATTTTTTTCCCTGGGGTGGCACCGTACCTGCGGACGAAGGCGTTGCAGCTTCCACTGCCCGAAAAGGTGAAGGCGACGCTTGGTAAGGAAGTCAAACGAGAACCGCTCTAGCTGCTCCGCTGGTCATCTCCTAGGGGAGGGAGCAACAGTACGTCTGCACGGTGCCGTCTGCGTGTGGACAGTCACCGATGTGCGGCTTGTTGAACTTTCGTCTCTGGGGACTGACCCGAAGACGCAAGAACACTGGCGTGGGGCGACATCCTCGCGCACGCTTATGAGGCCCTGCTACGTTTTCTTTGAACTGTGTCTGCGTATGTCTGGATTCAAAACTCTCTCCTTGGGCGTCGCCCAAATTCTGTCCTCTACTGCGTCAGCCGTGCGATCCAGCTGGGCGTGGACTTCTGCTGAGTTGTCTCCACGGGTGCTCGACGCCTGCAAAAGCATCTCCGCAACACGCATGCGTGAACCAGCACCTCGCGCCCTTGCAAGAGAGCTACTTAGGGTCAGAACTCTTTCGAGCAGATCACGTGGACACCTCGTACGTGTTTTTGTTGTGATCTTGCACACGCGCGTCCACTCGGCACTTCACAGGAAGACGCTGTGTTGTCCCTGTGTACGTATGGAAGATGCACGCGTATGTAGGCAGTTGTTCTGTGCATACAGTGAGACAAGTGTGTGGTTTAGTCCGCCCGTTGACACGTGGGTAGGGCCGATATACGGCGGGGGAAGGCGACGTCTTTTACCCCTTCCGCGTGTGTACGACAGACCCGGATGAGGGGAGACGCGCTGCGGAGCATCTTTGCACTCATGAGAACCTGCGGGCAGAGAATCAGCGCGTGCGTTTTTTTTATACTTCGCGGTGTCCGCCATTGCTGCGCTGCGGATCTGCCCGATAGTAAACAGCGCATGGAGCTGGATTAGTTGCTAGCCTGTGGAGGTGCACGTGCCGGGGAGATCGGAGAAGATGGTGCCGTCGCGTGTGCGGGTCTGTGGCCGCCTTTCGCGCAGATACCGCTACTTACGCTCAGGCATCTAGGAAGGCTGTCTCCCTACTACATACACGTGGAGGAGAATTATCGCTGTATGTGCAAGCGAACTTGTTTGTTTTTGTTCATGTTTTTCAGTGTGAGGACGCGTCCTGGTCTGCAGAAGTAGAGCCTACGTGCACAACACATCGCGTTTTCCCTTCTGGAGAGGCCTGTTAGTTGTAGCAGTGCGCACGCATTTGTTAGGTACTGACATGTGTTTGAACTGTACAACTCTATATGCCTGTGTGTATCCGGTGGAAAAGCTGCGTATACGTCCTGTTGAACTGGGGCCAAAGTTCTTCAACAGCGCGACACACAGGGGGCGGCTTGCAATTCCTCACAGGTGTGCAGACATGTTTCTTCGTATTGGAAAGGATTTTACGAGGCTGCTGAGAGGATATTGAAGATTCTAGTTGATTGTTTACCTGTAGAGTATGCTCTTACATATACAAAAGCAGCCATAGCTGCGAGGGCTCTCGATAGGTCCAGACTGGTGCTACACGTGTGCAGACACGTATAGAGAAAGCGGCAGAAAGGGGAAGATCCTTGTGTGTGTAGTCGTGTATATTCTTGACTCGGGTCTAGAGAGAGAGCGTGTGACTGCTGACACGTAAGCGGGGCAACGCGTGAGCGTTGAAGAAGTGGATTCACACAGAGCTGTGCACGGGCGCTGTGGCATGGTGCTACTGCGTGTTATTGGCTGGGGGCTGTTCCTGGCGTCCCTGTGGTGTGTGCAGCGCATCCTGCAGGTCCCTTCACTATTCATTTCTGGGCTCCTGCTTTTAAGTGGGGGATCTGCATCGCGAACTTGGTGGATATAAAGAAACAGAAGATAGAGAGCACCTCCGTTCCGCAGCAGACGGGTCAGAAACTGCTTGCTTTTTCTCCTTGACATCCGTAAAGGCGTGTTTTTCTTAACCTCGTTGCCACCAGCGGTGTGTAGATACAGTGAGTCTTCCTCGGAGAATGGACTTGCGAAGCGGATTCTTTGATGACGAGTAGCATGTATGTGTTTACCGGAATGCGCGTACTCTTCGGGCTCATAGTCAATTTGCAGGTGTACGCATCTGGTTTTTCGTCATTCTCGCGCGCTGGAACAAGGCGGTGAACATTGTGTGTTTAGAGCACTCCGTCGACGGTATTTTCTGTCTCGTACACGAGTCCATAGAGAAGAAAACACTCCTCAACTACATTGGTAGCAACAACAGTAGTTCGTCTTCTCGTCCCTCTAACGCGTACGCGCCGCAGGGCTGGTTACAGCGTCCTGTGTATGGATATGTGTGTCTGCGTGTGTACGCACCGGTGGAGAGGTAAACGTAAGCGGTTGCAGTGGTGATGACTGTTCAAGCAGACATCAGAAGAGAATGAATGATGGTGCATTACTGCGGGGATCAGGTTCAGGGCTTGTGCCTGACTGCTGCAAATTCGCAATCCTCGCCGGACGATATTTTCTCTTCTTCCTGTAAACGTGCATATCCCTGTGTGTGAGCTCACGTGCTCACACGTAGTTAAAGAACCAGCAGAATCAGACACACCCAAATGAACAGTGCGTACACTAGGAACTGCGTGTCCCTACACGCTTCCCCTGGAAAGCAGGTGATAAGATATAACTGTGTGAACATCTCTATGCGACCTTGAAGCAGGAGGCACTCCTTTACAACGTGCAGTGTAGCAGGATCATCCGTGTAGATATTCCGCGAACCTCCTCTCCCGTGTCGTATTACATGCGCAGGCATGGAAAAGTGTGTACACATCTTCCTCCGGCGAGCGCATTTAGAATAGTACTGTACATGTGTATACACCAACCTACGCAGACGCGGTTAAGAGTGCGAAGTCGAAAAGCTTATCCGCATTTACATGTACGTGGAGGCGATGATACCTCGTATCCGCTTGCTCACGCTTATCCGTATGTATACGAGGTACACATCTGTGTATCACAAAGACAGCACTTGGTGTTTGAACGGATGAAACGCAGGACGACGCGACGTGCAAGGATAATATAGCGAGCCCAGAGATACTCAACTGGCTAGTCCTTTTTATCGGTCTACACGCGCGCATAATTCTTTTTTTGACGCACGCAGTTGCTCGCATGCGTCCGTCATTGTGACCATGTAGCGATACAGAGGTTGCTAGATCAAGTAACAGTTGTGTGATTTACGCTTGTGGTGTGCGTTGTATATGTGCATTGTATACACACCTGCTGCAGCGGTTGCCGTTACTGGGTTGATTTGGTCTCGATACAGTATGGTTGTCATCCCGAAGAACTGGAACCTTTTTACCGGTACGTGAGCAAACAACTGCAGAGACGTGTGCTGATGCTGCTGCCACTCGCCCGTTTGTGATATTTCTTCGCGGATTTGTCAGACAACCCTCTCTGGAAGCGCGTGTGGCGTCAGTTTGTGGGGCGTTAGTCCTGGCTGCTGCTGCTGCTGCTCTTGTGTGGAGCTGCTGCTTCTGCGAATCACGTGTGCTGTTACTGCTTCTCTGTACTGCTGTTGTTGCTTTTGCTGCCGCCACGCCTGCCTCCTGTGCGCGTGTTGACACACGTTTGCGAACGTCCGCGAAGACACAGACGGTAAAAGAGACAGCGAGAAAGAGAGGAAAAAATTAAGGAGGGAGGAAGACGCGGGAACGCTTGATGTACACCCTTAGCTCGTCAGACCCCTGTACTCTCGTGCACCGTTTTCTGCAGGTGTGGCACTTCAGAGTACCGTGGGACGGAGCCGGTGTGTCCGTACTCAGCAGGCGTACGGTTCAAGCACTCGTCGAATATCCTTGAAAGCATACTCATCATAGAGTGTGTCCAGCTGTGAACGTCGTAGTATATTTAACTACATGCGTCGAAGTAGAAGCGGCACGCGTGTCAGGGAACAGGACTGCGCGTGCTGTGTAGGGTTCATGCGGCCAGTGCACACCACCCGTGGAATTACGTATTGACACGTACGTTGGTCCGTGTGCGCACCTGCGGACATACTCATACGCATGTTCTGCTCTAAGTCCAGTGTTTGTGCTGAGTCAAAACGCGAGAGGACACCTGTGTTTATAACCTTTCTGAAGTGTTCACCAAAACATGCGTGGACATACGTGGCTGCCAGCGAAGAAGAGTCGCGTGGCCGTTGCACACAGGTGGCGTGCTTGCATTTGTTCGGCACGTCTACTCAGTGTTACAGACACAAGTGTGTACGTAAGTAGCGCGCCAGCGAAGATCATTGCCCCTTTACCTGTATTAGACGTGGAATACAACGAAAAGCGGGTGATTCGGCGACGATGGTTCTTTACCAAATCCTCATGCCGCTGTTTATAATGAAGGTGCTGCAGAGTTTTCTGCGTGCTTTGCAGTGAATATGGCCATGGCGGTCACCGGCCTTATTCAGCTGTGTCGCGTAACGCTCTACAAGATGCAGCAGGCCAAAGAGCAATGATCAACGTTATCTGCTGGTGGTGCTCCTGGACTAGCGAGCTGATAAGCAGCCAACCCCCTCCTCAGGATTACGTAGGTTGACGAGGATTGCCAATAGCACTGGGTCCTGCTACAACAGCAACATAAGGGGGCGCTCCTGCTGACCGGGAACAGCAACAGTACAGCGTGCGTGTGCCGCTGCACAAGACAGCGAGCGACGCGTCAAGAAAGTTACTTCACAGCTGTTTATTCCAGCCGTAGCGACGGCTGTGCTGCCACTGATGAGCGAGCGGGGAGCACGGTGCACGGCATCTATGCGCTAACAGTGATTAGCCAACTTCAGCGGGGTGTAGCTTGTGCCTTTATATTTGGATGGTACAGTGCCTTTTTTGGAACACGCAGAGGCTACGACGCAGCAGCAGCAGGAAGATTACACGACTTACAGTACCGTCACGTGCTGAACCGCCATTGTCTATGCAGACGGAGAACGGGCAGACAAATGCACGGAAACTTCAGGAGGCAGGGGGAGCAACAAGAGCTGCGCACCAGTTTCAGAAGTTCGCTTCCCAAAGCCGAAGAACACCTCACCGCAGCCCCAACCCCGTAGCAGGACCAGCTGAGCAGGATCGCAGCAAATGCACCCGTTTGTGCTACAGGAGCGATTCTGCAAAACAACAGCAAGGTGCCCGCATCTTTGTATCAAACGGGTTTTACGCGTTCGTTCCAGGGCGAGGCTACCTCTGTGTTAGGATCACTTCTGCTATCGAGTGCCGCCTACCTCGACGTGCCACATGGAACTCTGGAAAACCAACGCGCTCACGGGTGTCAGAACAAGAACAGTGTCAACGTGTGTTCTATGTCTGGTTTGCCCAAGCGGTTTTATGCGTCTTCCCCCGTCGTGGTCTGCGAAGAGAAGTCGCTAGTTTCGCGGCGGATTCTGTTACGTGGCGGACCAATACAAAGCAGACAATGCCGTTAGGGTGCTGCTGATCAGACCTGAATGTTTTATGGAGTTTACTTTTGCGAAGCGTAGTATTACTTGAGTGCTGCCGACGTAAGCGCACGCACAGGAGAGTACGTGTACGTCCATATACATCGGTAACTGCAAACGTGTATGGTGACTGCATACGTGTATGATCTATACGTACGTGAATATATGTATGTATGTACATATAATTCTGGGTGTATGTTCTGTGAATGTTGCGAGGATGGTTTGTGTTCAACATACCCAGCAAGCGTTTTCCTATACATGGTAGTTTGAACAAGCAAACGTAGACGTCTAAACATGCGTCATAGGACTTCCCTGGCGTATCTGGTCATCCAAGGTGTGGAATCAAACGTTTTGGGTACCGCACCAGAAAAGCACACTGGTCAAAACGATGAAGACAAAATTTTCGAATTTCCAACTAAGTGGAGACGAGATGTTACCGTGCGGCGGCTACGACCCCCTTGCACATTTGAGGTCCTCTACCACTGTTGGCGGATTCACACATTCGAAATCGTGCGTAAGGCCGCATACACGTAATACGTGTAAGCGACCTTTTATCAGCGCACGCCAACCCGGTCCCTGTCGGTCAAACGGTGATTTCGTATTTCTGGCAAGAGTGCCATAACCGATGCACCCCACGAACGTACATATCGTCAACACGCTTGCTGTGTTACTTTCACGGTTTGCGAGGTACGCGAACATCAGGCAGACGTTGCTAATCACGCGTCGTTAGTTGCAGGGATTCTCCAGTTTACACGGTGAGCGCCGTACATGCTGAAAAAGCGACTTGTTAACGTTTCCTTCAACAACGTACACCAGGGGTTTAGAGTGGATGTACAAGTATTCATCGTGTTCAAACTCGTGGGCGGAGCATACCTTCCGCTGTTTATGTACGACTTGTGCACCCCCGTGTACTATACCCTCCTGCTAAAATACATGGGAGTACCAGCTGGTTTAATTAGGCGTTAACAGAAGACGGTACAAGATGCAATGCTGCCAATACGCACAATACACTCCACATGTATGGTGCGTTTTGCTCACGAAGGGAATGAAGTGCAGAAAAGGACATACATGCGGACATACCTCTAACAGAAGAAAATATGTGCCACACGCCTGGGAAACACCACAATACCTTCACGCATGCACAAATGCAAAGTGCAATGTTCTGTGAGATGTGAGCTGCCTGCCAAGTATTCTTCTCGTGAGTAATTATGGACTCCGTCGGTCACGCTCTGACGGAGATAAGGATGGAAATGCTGTTGTCTCGAGCAGACCTTACACGTGCGGAAGTGTTTTTCAACTTCATAACACACGAGAGATTCGTGTTCCTAAGACCACCTGTATGTGAAGAACGGCCCATCCACGCACGCCGCTTCAGGAAAAGGTCCATAGGTGCTGCGCATGTGCATATACCAACAAACGAACACTCGTAACACACATAAAGCGACGGGTACGTGCATCGGCGCGCGCATGTACCTTTATAAACATTGGGGCGGAATCGGTTCGTTGCCCTCTTACTACTGGTGTGGTTTTTGTGCGTTCTTTGGAAATCGCTGACGCCACGCGGCTATGCGTCTGTACGTGGTGACCTATTTGTCCTGTCTGGTCAGAGAAATATGAACTGAAGTGCTCGTAATGTCAGATGCGATCAGCCGGCGCCCACAGGAGAAAGAACAGAATGTCATGGAAAGACGATAGAATTACCTATTCAGTCGCATCCCGTACCACACTTCGCCGTGTTTCCCAGCCTAACGCTTCAGAGTGGCAAGCTTATCCAGTGTGTATCCTCTGACTGCAGAATGGGCGCACAAGTACCGGAAGCAGTGTACTCCTGTTAAACTTCCAAATTATGCCTGACCGTCAAGGTCACGTGTACGCTTTGTTCAACTCCGGCTGACCTACAGAGAAGTGAATGATCCCCAACCTCCAGAGGACCTAACGGACCTTTCATTGGTGCAAACTGGACGCCGCAGAGAGTACACAGACGAAACTGTCATTCGCTGCAAGGTAGGGGATAACTTGGCAGCGTCAGATGTCGCTGCCATTCCCTATCCACAGTGAACGAGACACTACGTTTGACACTGCGCCTGAGCACACGTGAGATCTTATTTCTGAGAACATTTTATACTAGAGTCCATTTGCCCGCAGTGCACCAGTCAGCGGGCACGCAGCGGTTGTGCAGATAATATATCTACGTATATGTCCTGACGCGTTTGCGTACTACTTGCATATGCTTTTTCGCTGAGCGAACACACCAGGCAGATTGATAATAACGATGGAATTCGCTCGCCTGTCGTATGTTGTTGGAGTTCATATGTATTTTGATTTTGGAAGTGACTCTGTACGTACGCGCATCTGACTCTTAGATGCAGACTTCTTCCTCCTGGTTGACGGAGTCAAATCTGATGCTGACGGAGAACAGCTGCAGCTGTTGCTTAAAATCTTCCTGCTGCTTGTACTGCTACTGTCGGTCAGCAGCGTAATTAGCGAACGGCCTGCCCACCGAAGGCTCTACAGTGACTCGACTATTCTCAAGCGTGCTGGCAAGCAAAATCTTCCACGACTCGTACACAAAAAGACACCACGCATTTCGCTTCGTCTACAGAACTTTTGCCAACAGGAGCCGCTCGAATTTGTGAAACTGCTCACGGTGAGCGTCGTGCTCCGCATCTGCCAGTACTACCGAAAATACTACGGTACTGTTCCTCATCGTAGCAAGCAGCTCATCGTGCGATTCGAATGTCGTCAACCGTAGAAAATGCTACAACCAATGCTCGGCTGTAAGTGTGACGGTGCCTTTCCAGCAGGACAATTACAGTGTAATTGTGTAGGCATGATAACTGTTGCAGACATGCCCGTATTATAACGTCGCCACGTCACTACCTTGCGATGCAGTCAACTTCGTCCTCATTGGCACCGATTTACCTCCAAGTAATATCAGTCGGTGTTCCCACCGCGGAAATAACATGGAACGCTCTTCAGAGTGTCTGCTGTTCCATGCAGCCTCTCAGCATTGTCGTTGACTCTACTATTATCGTCCGTTTTGATCACAATGCTAACACTCTTGCCAAAAAGAGGGCCCCAATAATCCTACGCAGCGGAACTGTCCGTATCACCAACACTGCAAATGCTGTAGATGGAGCCCACGTCTCTGGTGAAGCCACAACACAGTATTTGTAGCACCCCGAAGGCTGTAGGTGGACGGACTGCTTCGGATCCTAACGAGTAGTTCTTGTACTTGCATTGTTGTCTTGCGAAGCATCGAATGCACTCGTGCTTTAGCGACGAACACTTTTGATGCAGACCCTGGCAAAAAACTTCAATAGTACGTCTATCTACACGCCGTCTGATCAGCACGTGACTGTAGAGAACGGCCTCGCTCCGACTTTTTGTTACTGCTGCAGCCACGCGGGAGCCAGCGCAGCGCCGTCAACCGTTCTACGTTCTACCTTTACGAACGCAACCCTCTGCGCGTTCCTAGAAGCTGCGGCAAGCGCAGCAGGAGCGACAGTAGTACCAACAGTAGCACCACAGCACCAGCAACGGAAAAACCACCAATGGCAGCTGAAAGAGAGTGAGAACAAGTCTGTCCTCACAGCTCATGTATCTCTGAGTCTGAGCTTTTAGCAGCCGTTGTGTACCATCCTACACTAGGAGTAGCTGGGGCTCCGCTCCACTGTAGAGCAATCTAGTCCCTTCTGCAAAACCCTACGGAGCTCAGAAGCCATCTCCGCCATGTTGACGAATCTTAACAACAGCGTGCGGCGACCCGCAAAAGATGACGATCCACCCATCGTACTACATACCAACTCTTTTGCGCTCACCGTATCCCTAAATGGAGATACCTCATAATTTCCATATCACTTGCTGCGGACCAACATCCTCGACATCTGTGACAAGGAGTGCGCGCACAGAAGCGCTTTCGATGTGACCTTGACGCCCTGCGCTAATTGGCTTCTACGTACCGCAAGACAAGTTGTGCGTGCGCTCCGTTGACCTTTCGACTTCCTCATATTATTTCTTATACATCTCTGCGCCGACAATTACGTGAAAAGGCGCAAAAGCGACGTCACCATCGTCGTCGCGCATGGTCTTTGAGCAGTTGTACAGCCACTCCCCGGTGCGCACATGCATGGTGGGTACTTGTACAGACGCGTTTCTGAAGGGTCTGAACGTGTGCACATATAGCAGAATGCTTTGTGTGGAGGACATCCGTGACTACAGGAGACCCAGAAACTCAAGTGTACATTTCAGCATGTGGAGGATAGCAGTCTAGGTCGTAGTACCAGGCGCGGAGAAAAACGTTCAAATAGTGTAAATATATATATTACCGCCGTGTTTTGTGCTCGGGTATACCGAGGACGACTAGAATGGAGGCATATGGTCCCAGTGTGCATTAACAATTTCTACAGGGGTCCTACGCGGATGTGCGCAGGAAACACGGCAGCCCTCAATGTACGGTTTTCACGGACGTCTGAGAAGGCCAAAAATACACGGTTGCGTCTCCACCAGTTACAAATCCTTGTCGACGAGGTCGGCATCAGAGCCTCCCTCGTGTCGGGGAGCTTCCTTCCTGGTCCTTTTTCACGTATACGTATGCGGACGCTACGTAGCCACTCACGGCTGGTTCATCCCAGAAATTGAACAGCGCCTCACTCAGGGTAGTTTACACTCGCTGCGCGTCTCTCTCGATCTACAGACGAAACCAGACGAACGGACTTATTCCACATTTTTGTCACCACAAGCGACTCCATGGACAGAAACAATTAACTGGAACTCTATGTGTGGAGACAGCTTGTGGAGTATCTTGTCGGTTCCGGGAATATCTACATGTGTACAGGATGGAGAATTTCCACTTGCTGAAAGGTCACAGGCACAGGCGCCTGCCATCTAAGTCTTCTGTGTCTGCTGCTCCGACGTTCCCGCCCCACTCTGCCGCTTCTTACTTCTCCCATGCAACGACGTTCATTACCAACACCGACGTCACAACTGGTAACAACAATATCACACCTAGCGTATTAAAAAACCGTCTGGCTTGCTGTTGCCGTGTCTGGCTTACACTGGTGCTCACCTCCTCCTTATATTTTCTTCTTCACGACTTTGCGCCACGTAGGACTAGTGCAGTAGCCTCAACACAGGAGTACCCCTCAGCAAAGGCGACAGCATCAGACCGTTTTCAAACGCCTGGAACAATTTGGGCAGAGGCAACTTCCCGTATCTTGCCCGCAGACCGGTCCGGGAAGATTGTCGCAGCGGCTGTCTCTCAGGTAACGGAAACAGAACCTATTCAAGTTTCTAGTATGGGAGCCCAGCGGAATGGAGGAGGCTCTCCGTTGCCTATTCTATTGCGTCGACCTTACATGACTGATAATCCAGATATGGTTCGTTTTCCCCTTAGTGTGGATGCTGACCTCACCGGTGAATCATTTGAAGCCGTCGAAAAAGCGAGTCTTGAAATTGCACGAGCGGTGCGGCAGCAGCAGCAACAGCAACGCCGACGTCGCGAAAGAGAAGAATACCTAAATGGAGAGCGTAAGGTCCCTGAAGCAGCAATGAAGAGCCATTTTCCCCCAGCAGGGGTAGAGGATAAACATGAACGAGGAGACGTTACAGGAGACAGCGAGGCACCACCGCCGGGTGTTGCAGCTGGCAGTACACCAGCGAGTGAGTACAAATCTCCGGAGTCCATCGCCACTAACTCTCTACCACCAAATGGGCAGTGGGAAGACTCTATGAGTGATGATGACTTCGACGAAGACGCCGAAAGTGGAGTGCTAACCGATGAACACATAGAGCTACCTCGAAGACAATCCGGAAGTGACGGTACCGGAGGCCGCTTGATTGTGGGATTAACGGAAATTACGTTTCCAGAGATGAAGAAGAAAAGTCATCGCATGACAAACCTAGGGAGGGGTAAAATGGTCGAAAGTCTTCAGCAGTCCCCTTTGAATGCAGCTCCTCTACGAGAGCACGCAAAACGCATCAACGAGAATAGCCTGGAAGATATCGCTCGAAGCGCAAGCAGGTGGTCTGGAGATCTTAGTGAAGAGGGTGAAGATAATGCAGAAGAGAAGGGGGAAGAAGAAGACGAATTCCTGAGTCACAAGGAGGCTGTGCGAGAAGCGAATCAGCGGCTAAGACTAGACCAGCTGCAAGACCTCGGAATAATTAAAGGTGTGAAAGTCTTGGAAAATGTAGGCCTGGTGGTTCTGGAATTTCAAGACCACCTTAGTGAAGAAGACATCAAAGAAACCATTAAAACTCTCTGGCAGCGCAACAAGTCCACGTGGCTGATAGAGCCAGACAGCGAAATTGTGTTTAGGGGCAGAGACAGTTTTGAGCGCGGGGGGATTGTGCCAGTTACGCACACAGCAGAGGAAGAAGAGGTCGGGCAACGACAAAAGGAGGAGACAACCCTAGAAAATGTACCGCATACCCGTGGGTTTTTGCCAGGGCAAGAGCCGCACCTGGAGCTGCACCAACAGCAGCAGCGCGTCCAGCAAGAGGAAGTGCCACAGCGTAGTATACGCACACGCAGAAGCCTAGAACCCACAGAAGAATTCGCTGTACCAGTTACGGGAAAGGATGCTGTCGAGGCCACTCTGGCGCCGGTCCTTCACCGCAGTGGTGACGCAGCACAGACACACGTAAGAAGGACGAAAAAACAAAAGCTAACTCATGGGCAGACAGCACCATACACGGTGGGAAAACGACACGCCAACATGTTTGATGTCAACAGGGCGAATGCAACCGAGGAGACTGCAGAGACGGAAAAGAGGCATCTTCCGGAGTTCGGGGAAAGAAAGAACAGGCACATAACGAAAACATATGTGCCTCTTCCACGTACTGCAGCAGGACGGCGACTAACAGTTAACAGTTCAGCTCCAGCAGTTCGGTCTGGGATAAAGCCGTACAATGCAGAAGCATCACTCTCGGACAAAAGTACCCAACAAGCCAACACTGAGACCGGAGACCGCTTGGATGTACCACGGCAACAGAAGCAGCAAGAGGCCGTTACAGCCGACGCAAT
The DNA here is from genome assembly GCA_000727475.1 of Sarcocystis neurona. Classification (NCBI taxonomy): domain Eukaryota; phylum Apicomplexa; class Conoidasida; order Eucoccidiorida; family Sarcocystidae; genus Sarcocystis; species Sarcocystis neurona. The sequence continues at coordinate 1,248,784 of KL647310.1, read as the reverse complement.
CAGAAATATCTCATATACGACTACTGTACCACGAGAATCTGCTGGAGATGTACCCCGTGCTGCCTTTTCTGGGCCACCTGCTGCAAATGATTTCTTTCCTGACCCACCTTTGCGCAACGGTGAAGGAGACGCAGAAGACACAACGTCGTCCACCTCGTATAACCGGTCATCCACATCTCTCCTGAAGCCCCATATGGGTATTGTTCCCCTCAGCTTGTACGATGCCGCTCAACAAGCTGTGCGAGAGGCTCTCGAGGAAAATGCAGCCTTTCGCAACCTCGAAACATCGCGGAAAAGTTTAGTGTGTGACGAGTGTTTAAAGGCCTTAGCGGCATGCGAAAGACGTTTCGAATTTGTCGAAGACAACGCAGCCAAGTACACCCCTTATAACCGCAGCAAATACAGTAGCAGCAGCAGGTCCATCAGCGGTTACTCTACTACAAGCACAGGCGACAACAGCCGTTTCAAACAGACGTGTACGGAAGAAGGGGCTCCAAGTCGAGTCACACAGGCACTCCATGAACAGACGAGTAGCAGAACCTGGTGGCCGAACCGGACAAAAGAAACAGGAGGAGCAGAGACGGAAGCAGAAGAACAAGCAGCTTCGCCTTCTGGATCAACGGCAGCAGTTGGACCCATAATAGCAACAAGTGAAGATCCGCTGTCTGCGGATGAGAAGCCTGATGTAGTAGAGGTCTCATCGGCAGAAGAGAAGAGAGCCGCAGTGGCACCGGAATACGACCCGAACGAAGACCAGATGGAGAATTCCGCTCATCGACGACTTATTTTCGCGTCTCTTGTGGCCCCGGTGAGCGACAAGCACTTACCAAACGATCAGTACTTCTCACGTCAATGGGCGTATCACGGGCCACGCGTAAATGTGCAAGCCGTCGAGGCCTGGAATCTCGTGTACAAGCACCGTCTCACCTCCCAGCGAAGAAGACACGGCGTAACCGGACGTGCGAAGCCTGCCAAGAATAAAGTGCAAAGTTCTCCAGCAGCAGCACGAAAAGTAGAGCCCATCGTTGTGGCAGTCATAGACACTGGTGAGTTCCCTGTGCGAAAAGGACGGCGTTCGTCTCCAGCTGTGCAGACACGTGTACACGCATTTACGGAAGTCGTTCGTGGTGTGGCACAGGTTGTAGATCCGTAGGCGAATAGCACCTCCACCCACATATACGAGCGGCAGAAGACTACAATGATTCGCTGACGATCACACTGTGCTTGCGAATTTTACCAGTAAATGCACGGCCGTCTGCATGTAGAGAGATAACAACACTCAACGTGCGCATGTGAATACGCGTAGAGTTCCGCGTGTGAACGTGGGCACCTGCACATGCGTACACCTTGGTATACGTGCAAGTGAATCGCCATCTCTGGCCCTGTATCTCTACGTTTAGGCGTAAAGCGGGGGCTGCAGCAACGGCAGACCACTGTGCAGTGCGTTCCTGCATTGCACGTGCGCTGCGGAGGGTCTCAAACAGAGTGGACTCTCGTTGACACAGGGTTCAGTGAACACAGAGCAGTTTCACCTCTATATTCCTGTGAATCTCACTACGGAACCGTACTCCTCTATACAAGGATACATGTAGTTCATGACATCCAGACGCCGTAGGTCTGTCCAGAATCTCAGCATCACAGTGTGTCGTGTCAAAGTGTGCAACGCAGTAGACTGTCTTCCAGCGGCTGCACCGTGAGAAGCCACTGAAAAACAGGTGATCTTCAGAGCGGGAACGACGCAGGAGAACGCGTTGTCTGCAGAGTAGAAGCAGCTGCCGCAGTATCCCGTTAGCGCATCTGGAGGTTTGCATCACGCAATCGAAGACGCAGTGCCCGCACCTGTCACCTAGGGGTGATGTTAAGTACAAGTACACATGAATCACATGCTTTTTACTGGGGCAGCTGCCGTAAGTTAAAAGTCAGTATACGGGACAGTCTTGTGTGCAGAGTGCGTATGTTTTTACCTTTACAATCAAACACATTTGCGTCATGTGTGGACAACGTACACGCGGTTCAAAAAACAGCACATGCACAGGGTTGTTCGCGCGAGGTGCACACGCATGTGTACTGCAGAAGGATGAAAAGTACCTGTCTTGTACGTCAGTTCTAGGTATCTTTCAAGTCAGCGAAGGGAACTATCGAAAGAGAGTTGTCTGCCGATGAACACGCCACAATTAATTCTCTGCCTCTCTTGTTACAACCCTGCTGGAGCGCTTGATTCAACAGGCTGCCTTTCAGTGCGTGGTGCGCGGCTTGTACAGAGGTATGGAATTTTACTCACTTTGTGCTTTGCCCCTATTTTACAGGTATCGACTACACTCATGAAGACCTACGCACGCAAATGTGGGTAAACAAGGGTGAAATTCCAGACAACGGCATCGATGATGATGGTGAGTTACACGGCCTTGTCAGCTCCTTCCAGCCACAGACATCCGTTTGTCCCGTGTCCCGTGCAGGACTTCACGAATTACCTATGCACGTATAGGAATCCCCACATACTTCAACGTGATAAGAATTCGTGGCTCTGTACTACAGTGGAGTTTGGACCGTGCTCTTTCGACGTCCCCGCGTACGATTTGCCAGAAATTAGCGTCTGCTGACGCGGGTACAGGCGGGAAAACGAGCTTCACCACAGGTGTTCGTACTCGCCCCCCTTCTCATCATTTCCCCCAAAAGAGATTATGACGATGAAAGGTAGAGCAAGACGTGGCACGGCAGAAGCCCGTTATCTGTACAACCTTTTTGTACGCGAGTCGTTTACAGCACAGAATGGAACTAAGCGTCGACTTATATTTACTGTCAACAGTCAGTCATGCACACGCCCATGCCACTGGGCACAACTTCCGTGTACAATTGAGCTCTGACCAGAAAACACAGCTCTATCTTTTCAGAATATGCCCTGTCGATGACGAGCGCGAAGCATAGACTCATTTTTATGTACCGTCACCGTCTAGATACACACACTTGTAAACTGGTGTGCGGCTATGCACACGTTTATTAATTCAGAGGTTCTTCTTTCCAAGCCCTGCGTGGAGGGGCCGGACGCATCCTTTGTCGCATACGTTCGCAGCATTTCGGAGCCATGGTTGTGTGCAACTGATCGAGCAACAATTATACCGAAGTTATTGGCAAGCTAGTATTCTCGCGTCTCAGGCGGACTACAGATTATGGTGCTGCGTGATTCCTTGAAAGGCGTCAGATCTCATCCACTTATCAGGATGTTCTAGCGCTGCTGCTGAAATAGAATACGCCCGTTAACAAAGGTGCTGCGCTCCGTCTCACGCAGTTCGCTAGCGACAATTCCTTAGAGAAACTGCTACACTTTTGTGCAGGGTCTGTAGAATGCGGTCTTGTATGCCGTTGACACAAATCGGACTGGCTGCCATACGTGTAGGTAATGGATATGTGGACGACTACCATGGTTATGATTTCGAGAAGGACACGAGTGATCCGATGGACTACAACGGACACGGCACGCATGTCGCTGGCATTATCGCTGCGGCCGCCAACAACAGACGAGGAATTACAGGTTCGCACCGGTTGAGTGAATTCAGCGCAAACATCATTTAGAGGTGTTCTGAGTGTGTAAGAATGCAAGCTAGTCTTTCGCGTATGTTCTGTCGGATTCCACACAACCAAGATACTCCACATTCTCGTGGCTTTGTTATTTTTCTCCCTCATACGGGAGATAAGCGGTCTTCTCACGGCAGTTTGAAGGAGGAATGATCTTCGTATTCTCTGAAGCCCCGGGCAACAGTATAGAAGCACATTATTCGGAAGGACCACATGCACAACGTGTAGTAAGGTAAACGAGTCAGCTTTCTCCGGGCGGGGCACCTCCGTAAACCTGTTCTACCAAAGGTGTAAACTAGTGAAGAGCCCTAGCAAGTGTTCTCCCCCATGCACCCGTGTGCCGTATTATACCAAGCAAGAAGCTCACACACACACACACACAGGTGTGCCTGCAGAGCCTTAATGCGCCGTGTGACAGTATTCACGGAATATGTAGACACCTGCAGACGTCAGTATCCATGAGTGTACGCAGAAGTAGCAGTTTGCCCGCACACCCTCACCTCACCGGTGAGGGTCGGCAAAGTGCAGTTCTCCTTTGAAGACACCCCAGAGTACGTAGAGTGCTGGTGAAAGGCGGAGCCGGTCTAAAATGCATAGAGTGCGGGTACTAGGTGGAAAAATAGAGTCGGCGCACGCGTTATCCAGGGCCGCGGTAACTCAGTGTACGCGGCGACCGCGAAGGAGCGGTGGGTGACCGGTTCGAGAAAGCGACGCAGGAGAATGAGTATATTTGACGCTGCAGCTGACCTGCGCTAGTAATCCGAAGAAACAGGCATCTTGTGTTCTTGTCCAGTGTGGAAGTGTCTCTATCACTGCATATATGCATGCGTCTACGGTACCATTTGGAGGCAGACGAGTGATACGGCAGCTACGCAGCGGAATCCAATGGAAAATTCCCCAACATCGCATTCCCTCCCTAGGACGGGAAGACAGTGCAGTCTTCACTGTTTCAAGCGAGCGAGACAGGAGCTAAGGGGGCGACGTCGTGAAATATATCAGTATTCTCATCTCCGGATGCCAGAGAAGAATAGGTGCAGTTCTTTTTGCAGTTGCGCTGGCGACTTGCCGGCTGGTAATCCTGAGTTCTTCCTTGCACTCTGTACCATGGATGTGGACAGCTATTCATGGAAGTGCCTGTAGACGCAAGTAGACATGCGTAGGCGAAACCGGCACACCAATCTGCTTACGCCAGTGTGCTGGGTAGTCCGTGGCTCCTACAGTTTTATGCACCCACACTCGTATCCGGTGTACTCTGTTCTTGAGAGACACCGGTCCCTTAAAAGTCCACAAGTAGGAGCGGTGTCGTTGCTCTGTTGTTTGGACTGCTGTTTGACATCGTTGCTCATGACATTGATACTTGTGAGTTGGTGCAGCCGTTCACGTTGTTGGTGTAATGCGTGGTCTGTGAGTGCTGCTGATCTGAAATGTTTGTGTTGGAGAGCTCTGGCGAAGAGCAGGTTGGCTGCTGCGGTAGTATCCGCTCCCGCTGATAACACTACTCTCCCGATTTGATTGCTGCTTCTCGCTGGTGCGTAATCCTTCGTTACAAGGGGTGAACTGGGAAGCAAGACTCATGCCACTGAAATTCATCGCCCGCAGCGCTGCTGCTGCCGAAGCGATCGACTATTCGCTGCGCATGGGTGCGAAAATTAGTACCAACAGTTGGGGTTATGCCTCCCCTTCTGAAGGCTTGAAAATGGCTGTAAGAAGGACAGCAGCGAAAGGACAACTCTTCGTCTCTGCCGTGGACAACGCCGGGAAAGACAACACCTAGTGAGTTACGTTTTGATAAACAGAGTAGTACTCTACATTGTATAGTGAGAACATTTTTTTCTCGTGCGAACTCAGCACACACATACGTGCAACAGAACACCCGCAGTTGCTACACCTGTCTACAGGTGCGACTATCGCAACTGTAGTGCGGCTGTTCAGTGCATTTACCTGCAGAAGGGGAAGCAGAAGGCAAAGAAGAACGACGGCTGTCTAAGCATGCACGGCTGGTGAAACTCCACGCATACAGAAGGACCTTCCCGCGATATTCATGTAGTGTGTGTCTGTTTATGCTGTGTTGCGCGTGTGTTTAAGAGGTGGACATACGTGCCTAAATGGACACCGTCTTGCCCTTGTGTTAAAGGGGGCGAAAATACTTCGTTATGTAAAACCTGTTGCCCGTCCAATGTCGCCCTTTGGTACACATACATGAGGACGCCAACAAAACTGCGCGAATCACCTTTCATCTTGTAGGAGGCGGCCAGCAGCACACATATTTTTTGCAGAGTGTGGCTCATGCACCGGTCGCCGCCTTCACCACAAGGAATATGTATGCTTTTTTAGAGACTTTTGGCGTATAAGCAGTTTCCGTGACTCCATCCACCGTGTACTCAACGTGCACAGGATGCATTTTCATGCGTAAGGGGAAGCAAGCTGCCTCAGTGGTGCCACAGAGAGGGATAGATGTATGCATTTTGGCGCAGGCATCCGCATCTTTCTTTTCACTCTTAAAGTAGATAGTGTAAAACGGTTAATGCATTATGTACAACCTTAGAAGGTAAATTCCTGCGTCGACGGTGAGACAGAAAACCTTGTGCTGGTGCGGCTGAGGCTGTAGTTGCTGTGCTTGTGTTGCCGGTGCAACTGTTGCAGTTGCCGTCGCTGTTAGCGTTGCCTGTTACTGATGCTCGTGGTGTACGTGCTGCTGAATTTGCCCATGTTCCCTGTGCGTGAATCTTCCAGCACGCCAGACTACCCGCCCAACTGGGGCTATGACAAGAGGACGAATAAAGGAGCGAGGAATATCTTGCGGGTGGCAAACCTGACTGCAGAAGGAGGAGTTGCTGGGACTTCTAATTTCGGCCCCAATAACGTCGACGTTGTGGCCCCGGGTAAGTAAAGCTTGGAGCACAGCCCTCTACGGACTCTGAAATAACGAGGCATACACACGCACACAACATTGCTCAACCATTCTCCAAGCGCTTAGGCGCAGTACGCCGAACCTTCCTGTATGCCGGGTTGAACCCCTGACGTCTACACTCCTGTAACCACTTGTGATATCTACAACGCCGGTGAAATGTGTACGCAAATACCACTCCCCCAAAATGCACACACTCTGTTATCTGCGCAAAGGGACGAGTCCGTGTGGAGCTATCCAAGTGGTTGAGGGAGCGATACGCCAGTGCCGTAGTGAGCAATAACGCGCAGCGATGCTTTATCGTGCAGGGGACTATAATCACGCGCTATGACGTGATACATGCCATGGAAGAAAGTATGATGCGTTGTTGACAGATGCTATTTCACCTCGATGCTTGACGTGTGAAGCATCCTTCAACCTGCGCTGTACTTTACCTGTGCACCGGTAGATCCCCCACTGCTTCCTGGTGGTCTGCGCTACAGGAACGGATATTATTAGTACTGTCCCAGCAAAGAAATTTCCTGAAGGGTACGGCTACAAAACTGGTACATCCATGGCCACTCCACTCGTTGCGGGTAAGCTGCGTGTGCGATCCATTAGAGAGACCTCGTAGGTGATACCTATGCCCAGCAATCTCAATATAGTAGATACTCACTGAGGACGCCATCCTGCTTTTTTTCGCATGCGTATGCGAATCTGTCTCCATTTCATTAGCTTATTTGCGCACATTCGCAAGCCTCACAGATCGAAAGGGCCACTAGCCAGCTCGACCGCCCTTGTAACTCGTTTACCAAATTAAACGTATACGCGCACCGGTGCAAGGCCACACGCCTGTGCACCTTCACTTTCTGGAATAGAAGTGACGAACGAACCTTTAAAGCAACTTACGCGAAAACACATATTTCCTCCCGCTTAATCAGTGCACACGTGTGTATATCCATGCAGGTAGCATCATCGTGAGATTGTCCCTGAGAAAACCCAGAGAAGCTGCAGGGTTAACTAACGCCTTAAAGACGCCAGCAACAATTTGTTTCCGACGTCAACGTGTACCAAACTTCAACGTCCATGTCGTTGTCATATCATTTCCTTTGAGGATAATAAACGTACGGTAGCCCATCGACCTCTTTGAAAGTTCTACATTGTATCGATTTTCCCTAGGCATTGCCGCCATGGTGTGGGCAGCAAACCCTGCCATGACTGCGGCAGAGGTGCGAGACTGCATAATCAGGACATCTACGCGACTTCGGCATCTTGAAGGCTTCGTCATTGCAGGTACGACGTCGATGCAAAGAACGTGAGGGAAGAGCCAAAGTGATCGTGCAACATAGCATACTCGCAAGGTCAGTGATACCACATATGGGGCGTCTCCACAGCCTCTGTACCGTGTTTGAAGTAACAGTGTAGCCGCGCAGGTATATATTTAAAAGGTGTCTACAACAGTATGTACAACAATGTGTTTCACACGTGAATATGCGTACGTTTAGATTTTGGTGTGCACCATGTCGTAAGTCACTATCTTGCACTCTCTGTCTCTAAACACAAATGAACACGTTTATAGTATACGCATGTAGTTTTCGCAAACGTGCGGCACTGTGTTGCACATGCGCACAAACAAACAAACACACGTGTGATGCAAATGTCAGCAGCATCCTTGTTTTGAAGGAAGTATTGTTACACGAGACGCAAAACAAACTGTCAGCTGAGTTTTTACGCGCCTACCTCGAAACGATCCCCCCTCGTAACGCTTACATCCAACTGGATGCCGAATCTGGGCCCGCTGGGAACAAATACGAGTGCACATCACTGAACGACATCGGAGGCGACCAAATTCGGTTTGCTTGAATGCTCGGCCCGGCAGGCACGCATACCTCTCCCCACTCTATCTGTCTTCCAAAAGGATAGCCCAAAAACAAAGTAATGTAAATATCGCCCTAGTATGCATGTGAACTTGTTTATTTTCGTGCTCTTACAGGACTGCATTTACTGCTTACTTGCATCCATCTTCAGCAGGCTACGAGACAAGGATACATGAAGGGGATCATCTTATATATATATATACATATGCACGCCTGTGTCAATCCGTGCAAGTACCTAGGCTCATGCGTAGATTTTTATAAATTGTCGTCTCTCCTCCTTGATTTTCCGGTGCGTTCCCGCCGGTTTCCGCCCATTTTTCAAGCACAAAAGGTAGCGGGCCCTTAGGAGGCGGATAGGCTGAGCTAATTTTACGAATGTGCCTACTTTCCTTTGCTGACGCGTGAGTCATTGCTCGTTTCGCCTGTGACGAAATGTGTTTCTACCCGGCGCTGCGGGCGGTTCCACAGCCGCTACCTTGTTAGCACTGCTCATGAGGTTATTAGTGCTTCTGTCGCACTATCGTTCCCTTTTTTCTCTCCGTTTTTGTCTACTGTGGTACTATGGAGCAGGTAATGTGAACGCCTACGCAGCAATACTGGATGTGTTGGGGCCGCCAAAGGAAAATCCACCTGACACAAAAGAGGAAAAGCATATCGGCATGGTACCTCCCGCGACTCAGCCTGGTGTCGTGCCGTCTGCCCCTGCAGCATCCGCCGCTGCCGCAGCGGATAACAGACTCTTCTACGCAAAACCAGTTACGACAGCGCTGGTGAACGGAAATATCTTTCCGTCTGAAGAGGCTTTCTTTGAACACATATCTCAGACCCAGCCACACCACGTGCCACCTGCTGTTGTTGCTGAGCACATAGACGACTTCTCGAAGTCGCCTGGTTCCGCAGAAGGCAAGAACGAATCAAACATTATGAATGGACCGGTGGCAACCTCGTCAGTGACCGCTTTGGTATCTAGCCTTGCTTCGCTTCTAGGTCCGCTGAACAAGCTCTTACTCGTAAACTAGCGGCAGCACACCTCTGTAGAGACCGTCCTCCAGATACAATCACAGAAGGCTAGTTGTCTAGCCTGGTAATGGACTGGGGGAACCGCTCTGACGCCACCAACGTTCTGTAGGCTTCGTCAAAAAAGCTGCTAACATGGCAGCTGACTGGAAACGACAGACAGCCTGGCTGGTGGGCCTGTCGCTCAAAGAATCTCGAAGCTTCCCCCCTGCTGTCTTTCCGGTCGACATGTCGATCTCTTGCTTCATCGCTCTTGTCAGACAGACAAAGACGCCTACGACATTGTACGAACTCTTCTGTCGGTCACTGACACCATTTGACACCTATATATGCCCTACAGCCAAGTGTGCCTGTTCGCTCTGAGTCACTACGTGCGCGTCCGTAGTACGTATGTGTGTTTATCTGTAAACTGTGTGGGTCATTGATACAGCTGACCGTAGGTCATTGTATCCACGCAACTATATTGCACGCGCAGGGACTTCACGCATGCATGGGTGCATGCATGACCACACAGAAACATCTCTGTACGTATGTGTGTACCATGTATATATATATATATACACATATGAATACATATGTCTACGACTGGTATAGAAAAGGGTGGGCTCGTCGTATCTCGACTTGCTTCAAGCTTTGCACCTTATTGTGCGGTGACCGTAGTCTCGTAGTCTTGAAACAGGTAGCTCGTAGTCCAGTTCTGTATCTCCTCATCCTGGCGCCCTGCCTTCGTCGCAGTGCAATGTGTACGTCATTATGTCCTGGACACATCTGTGTTACTGAGCCACTCTTCTTCCCCTTCGTGCATGCAGCGGGGTCTTTGCAAACTGAGGACTTGCGAAACAACCAGTTTCTAAACATTAGCAGGTACTGGAGGCAAGTAGAGTCTGTAGGTGCTTTGCAGTGGCGGTTCGGATGAGACTGTCAACCACACTATGGTACCCACAGTTCTACTTTCGGCTAAAGTTAGGTGCACGGTGACGTATTCCCCTCTGACGCGTGATGTCGACTAAAGCCTAACGACACCGTTCAAATACATCGTAAGAGGTTTTCAACGATACCAGTATCATTGGTTTGTGCCCAGCAACTAAAGTTGGCCTTGAAGCAACAAAAACGCATACACTTATGACCTGGCGGGTATCTGCAGGAAATGCAGCCAATTCTCTGCTTCCCCACCAGTGGTGGCTGAGCCGCAACCTGCTTCTGGTGTTTAAATATTGCAAACCTTTTATCATTACGACCAAATACGTATTCAGAGCTGTGATGGCATCCACAACTGAGTGGCATCCACGCCAACCGGCGAGTTTGGGAGCATTGAAAGTACCGGCTGTCACGTCGCCTTTCGTTGCCTCCTGAAGGAAACCTCATACGTTGCCGACCGTACTCTGTGGCAAACACTTGTTTACCAAGGGCTCGCGTGGCCCGCGAGCTGGCGTGGCGATAGTCCGCGCTTGAGAAAAGATCCACGTGACACTTCATCAGCTGCGAGAGCCCCGTGCAACCGTTGCTACACAAATTTGTTGCTGCTGTGACTTCTTTGTGTCGTCACACATTCTATCTGGTTTTGCTACGGGTCCTGCCACTGCAGAAACCGAACTCTCTAAAGACGTGGCTGCTTAGCGACTGAAGAGAACCTGGAAGTTGAGGCCTCGCTTGTAGCGTGTTATTCTATAGGCAAGGACACCAGCGTTCCAGAGTGTGCTGTTGTACTACTTTCTGTGCGGTGTCAGCAGCTGCCGAAGCCACATCAGCGCTAACAGCAGAAATGGTGGCGTAGCTTGTGGCGGGGAGTGACGCAAACTAGAGCAACTCCGCCCGCAGTGCGTTATTCCATAGAACGCGCTAGCAGTACTAGTAACTCTAAAGTAGCGGTGCACGCGCAGCAACAGAACAGGTGAACGCATTCGCTGCAGGCGTTTCCTCACTGGCGTGCAGCAGGACAGTAAATCCTCAGACGTGCTGCGTTTTCACTCGTGAAGGATTAGATGGTTTCTCTTTCCCTATGCAATACAATTTGGCCACTGCAGAAACAAATCTCCTGCTGATGTAGTCAGTTTGCGTTCGCGTACCTTGTTCGTTTTGCTACTGGCTGGGTCACTCCAGACACCGAAGTGTTTCACGAAATTGCTGCTGTTGTTAGTAGTTTGCTGGGGTGATCAGACTCAGAAAACAATGTTACTCAAAGTGGTGCCGCCGCGACTGCAGGAGTTGCACCTGCTCGTATGCTGGGGGGCCGTCTCACACACGCAGCTTTGCAAGTGGGCAAAAACCGTTTTCGCTGTAAGAGGAATACCAGCAAAGCGAAACGTTTTTGTGCGCCTGTAGCTGTCGGTGATTCCGGTCTCGCAGCGTGAGGCCCCCCCGCTTCTTCTCGTACGGCTGAATGTTGCTAAGATGCTGTTTGGCCCGTCGTCACAAATAGCATCTCGGCAGGAGGGCATGCGTCCGCGTCTCCACTTGAATAAGCGCATGCACGAGGACGTAAAGATCAAGCTTCTGTTTACGTTACAAATGTCATCCTCGCAGGTTCCGCCTACGGTGGAAGCGTTTGCAGCTGCTGGCAATATACTGCGTGCCACCTACTGTAAAGGAACCTTCCGTGCTGGAACCATTCGCAAGAGTATAACCTCCTTTTCCTGCTATGCATCGCCCTGAAGAATACAACGCAACACGTGTGTATAAGCGCACACACTCAGAATGCATGAGCTGTGGACTGTCATGTCTTCTTCCGACAGAATCCAAGAATTATTAAGAGGATCCATGCATGTATATGCTTGTGACCTACTGCGCAAAGGTACCCGTGTGTGTGTGTACGATAAAGTGTCTCCCAGCGTGACCATGCATCGCCCTGAGGAATACAAGGCAGCACGTGTGTATAGGCGCACACAGTCAGAACGCATGAGTTGTGGAATGTCATGTCTTCTTCCCACAGAATCCAAGAATTATTAAGAGGATCCATGCATGTATATGCTTGTGACCTACTGCGCAAAGGTACCCGTGTGTGTATGCACGATACAGTGTCTCCTAGCGTGACCTTCACAATAGAAAAGACATACTTTTTCGTCATCGTCTTGTCGTACCGAGGATACGAAGCAGACGGTATTGCCCTATCGGTGTAGCACTGACAGCAGAGCTGCTTTTGTGGTTCACATCATCATGTAGTTCCACCGAAACAATCCACACTACATACCGGCGTGCACGTGTGTCCACGGGATCAAATCCAGACAGTCAACTCAAAAGGCAGATTTGACACATGTCTTCCCACATAAAGCTACGCAAATGCTCACCGCCTTACCTACGTGTTCACAGCCGTGCAAACATTTACCAGTGCACGAATGTCAGTGCCCACAGGTGGTTACGAGGAACTGTAAATTCCTTACATATACGTTAATATATGTGTATATATATATGTATATGTCCATTTCCATTGTGTGCTCGGTAGCCAACCTTACCGGTGTCACGCTTCCAGGGACGCCTTATACTCTGCAACTGTCACTCCTGTACCGCTGATGTTTTGAAATTAGCAGAGCAGTGGCTGTCGCTGGGTTGTGCGTGGGCTTAGGTTCTTCAAATCAGCGAAAATGTCGCGGGAACCTTCTGGATAGATACAGGAATCCAAACTGCCAATCAACAATCGAAGACAGAGAAAAATTCTCCAAAACTTGGCTGCCCGTGGATTTGTTGTTGTGCGCACACTTCCGGCTGCTTGGCAATGAGGCGGATGCGCACTAGCAGTAAGCTCGGTAGGCAGCAATGAGTGGGCGGCGTAGACCCAAGCACACGTGCATATATTTGTTTGAAGGATCAGTCAAAAGTGTGGAGTTAAATATCAAGAATATTGTCAAGCAGTGCTGCCCGCGCGGACGAAACACACACGTGCAGGTGTTTGGTACGTATTAGATATACTTAAGGCGCCGGCGTGTCCGAGTGTGTATAAACACACAGCCGCGTTGACTTGGTGATCTTGAAGGCTGATTCGCACCTTGAAAGTGTCTCCGACAGCAGTCGCTCAGTCGGGCACTCGATTATACACGGGTCTCTTCTGAAATTTTTCGCCAGCACACAGGCGCACTGCGGGAGGGATGTGTTTTTACAGCTGCTTTGCAGGCTCTCTAAGGATGCATGTGACGTATGTGTGTATGCATGCACAACTTCGGATGCACACGATGTACGCCGATGCGAAGGTGTCTCCAAATGAAAGCAGACACGCACCTATCTATCAGGTGGGGACACGTGCATACGAACACGAATACACATGAGCGCACAGGTAACTGTGCAAACGACTTCGGGTTGTTTTTGAGTGGCAGACAGGCACGCTGGACGATGCCTCAGCAGCGTCGCATTCTGGCAAGTAGATCGACTGGTACATAAAAAATATGCCTCCAGATTATGCATGCAGTGCTGCGTCGATAGGCTTGCCCCGAGTGGATACGTGTGCGGGTCCGCAGTGCACGTAGAGGCATCTGTGCAGCGCAGTGTGCAAACTCAAGAACGCCTGTTCTGTTTTTAGGATCTGCTGCCCTTTTGAAATAGTGTGGTATGGCTTGTCCGCATGCAGTCCGCGGTCGGACACACATACTGATATATGTAGTTGGTTGCAAATGTATCTCTCTTTCAATATGTCAAATAGTCGTGAGACAGGTACAGGCAGTGCGACGATCACTGTAGGCACAGCTGCGTGTAGAGCAGTGAGGACGACGGTGATAGGTGGATATGTAGGAGCGGCGAAAGTGATTATCAGAGCAGTGGAACTGCAACAACACCACAGCAGTGCAGCAGTTCCTCAGCGTACGCCACCATCTGCTTCTCGTGCAGACACAAGAGCACACGCGTACGTTGTTCGTATGCAGTCACTGCTCCGCCCCGGAGGTCGTGTCTCCTGATCCTGACCTTTCTTGTATACTCTCACGAAGACTTCTCCACATTATATAATTCTCTGGAAAATTCTCCACACGTCTTACTCCTAAGAACATCTTTCGAGATACGTCTTCATTCCCTCCCGACACGTTTTCATTATACAACGTGTTTGACGTAATATTTCCATGTGGTAAGCTCGTTCTGTCGAGATATGTGTCCTCTGCGCGGGCATATATTGCACCTTTGTCTCAGTAGTAAGAAAAAAACTACTTCCTTTCTTATCGTGCGTAGAGTTGTGCCTTCGCCTTTAGGCCTCGTTCCGGTTTTCTTACCACTGATGTCACGCGTAACCGCTCCTTGCTTCTGTTGCTGACGCTATCGCCGGCGTTTTAGTCTCCTTGAACTGCTTCTGTCTGGACTTCTGTGCAGCAGATGTTGAGGCTCGTGTAGTGCTGTTCCCCAGGTATGTGTGTCCTCAGAGTCTCCGCCGTAGTTACCTGCTGAGAGGCGACGGGGCTGCTACACGTTTCAGCGTGTGCACTGGCAGGGCTAAGGCTTGTCCGTGGCCACCGCGTCTTCCGAACACACTCCTGCTGTTCATTGTTGCTGCTATATTTGCTGCTGCGGATGCCGCAATGAACGCAGACGAGCACGAATTGGCACAGCGATGCTCGGTTGCTCTGGTGGTCGTCTCTTTTTATTTCCCGACGCAAAACGTATCCAAAAGAGCTTTTATTACAGCGCGCCTCTCTCCCGTTTCTTCATCTCCAGTTAAACGCTGAAGAGATCTCAGTGCTTCTCTGTACGCATTCGCAGCACCACAGACCAGCATCCAGCACTCACTAGTGAGCTAGCCTGGGTGGATGCGGAGATACACGCTTGTACTGCAATCTATTGTCTCTCCGCGTGCGCTGTTGCCTGTACTGCTGCAGCCCTGGGTTTATCCGCATCCTGTCTCTTGTAGCTCCTCCGAAGTGTCGTTCGTAAGGGGGGCTTGGCCTGCTGCCGTCTCATCGAGGTAGTCAGTCCGTTTGCAGGGCTGCTCAATGCCTCCTGGATATGTTCAGCCGCAGTTGAACCGGGCCATTTTTCAAAGGCACCGGCTGCGGACACTGTGCTGTGCTGCCCCTGACCCAGCTTTACGTTGAAACGTTGGCCACACTAAGCTGGCCTTGCTGCTCTCGATGAAAATCTCGGAGCTAACCGAGTTTCCGATGCGGTTGGCAACAGTGCTTCTGGGGTTCCCGGCTCCCTCCAAGTCAACCACATACGTTGCCTCTTTTCGTTGTCAGCATGTGTGCAGAAAGAAAGGGGGGGACGTCTGGGACGTCTTAACTTAGTGCTCGAGTCCGCACGAAAAACGCTGCATAAGTACAAGCTAAACCATTAGCTTTGTGTGTGTGTGTGTGTGTATACACGTATACATATATATGTACATACACGTACATACACGTATGTGTATAAATGCTTAGTGCTCTCCTAGAAGCCGATTCGTCCCCACGACTGGGCGCACACGAGCAGTCGTGCCTGGAGACGTTTGTGCGATACGCAAAAAGCAGGCAGCCTGCCGGATGGGTAGTGAAGCACGTGTGGTCACCCCAGTACTTCCTGTGCAACTCCTCGCTTTGCTCCCGAGGACTTTTGAGACTACGTCTCAAATGTTTCACATGTATGCAGTAATTGTAGTAGTGACAAAAACGCTGTACCTATACGCAAAACGGATTTGTCGTTCCTCGCTAACAGCCGATTCTGCGGCTCGGCTTCCTGGAGTTGCGAAGCTTGGCATTTGCGTGTACCTTGTGTGAAGGATGTTTCAATGACATTCGTCGATACCAAACTCAGACTGCGAAGGCGCTTGGACGAGAGAAACTCACACGTGTCTCCAGTTCCCTTTTCATTGTTGTGGTGCATGCGCATCTCATTTTCTGCAGTTCCGTATGTACTGCCCGAGCCGCAACAACGACAACGTTCTCCGAAGATGCCCACAAATAACCTACGCACACAGTCCGTCTACGCGTGCGTCGAAAGAGGGGCCTGGAAACTTCAATTTTACCATACATCGGCCCCCAGAGATGTGCACGTCCCCCTCTGGCAGCGTCCTTACCTAAGTTCCTCTGCTTTCTCTTCTATCAGCGCATCCGGCAGTTTCAAGCCCCGTCGCAGCGCAGCAGCTGCAGCACGTAGCAGGCGCAGCACCTCATGCGTTCCCACAAGAAACTCAGCATTTATATTCCCTTCTTCTGCTGCCTCCGTCAAGTCGTCTGCGCCAACACGCAAGTGCCCTCTCGCAGCTGCACCACAGAAAGTTCTTTCAGCAGTTTGATTCCAGAACAGAGTTCTACTCCCGTCTTCTATCGAGGCTGGCGCAGGCTCTGCTCCCGTTGCCGCCTGTTCGCCGCCCGCTGAAGCAGTTGCGATCGACGCAGCTGCAGCTGCTGCTGGCCGTGCTCCTGGCCGCTGCAGGGGTGGCAGACCTTGGTGCTGCTGCAGGCTGTCCACTTCTCTCTCGAGCATATGCACGAGCAGCGGAAGGTTCCAACCGCCTCGTGCTGACAGTGGGAGCACCAGTCCAGCGAAAGGTTGCTCACCAGACGACGACGAATCTGCGAGCACAAAAGAAGCACGCGCACCGTCAACAAGTGGTTCGGTCAGTGGAACAGGAGGAGTAGGACGAAGAATAAATTTGCAGCGCACGGAGGTGGAGTTCGTCGTACAGGAAGTGCTCCATCACAGAATGGTGCAACTGCTTGCTGAAGTGCCTGCTTTGCATCGTCTACCGCCGCAGAGATTGAAGCAGCACTATCATGACAACAGCTGCTACGGCTGCTGTTGATTTCAACTGCAGCAGGCCTACCATAACGGCCGCTGCTTCTTCGTGTAGCAACAGTCACGCGGGTCACCGGCAGCACACGCGTCAGAAGGGAGGAAGGGAGCTCTTCAGCACCTATCCGAGAGAGGGCTGCTAGTGTCGACGCAGCAACCGAGGCGGAAGCTGCTTCAGCGACGCAGGCAGCACCACGCGCATCACCACCACGAATTTCACCGTCATCGCCTGCTACGGTAACACCGCCAGCAGAACTGCTCGTAGCAACACCATCCTCGACGCCTAAACTCGGGGGGACGCCGCCAGTTGCGGTAATGTCCGCCAGGTCACCTGATAAAGAGGATGAGTCAAACGAAGAAGAGGCATCCACTTCTTCGGGAGCAAAATCTGGGGCTACGCGAGCCGCAAGCCAGTTTCGAGTCGTATCGGCACCCGCATCACAGGAGCTTCTGACATTTGTGGGGGCCGAGTCGCCAACGAAAAGGCGCTCAGCTTTATTTAGCAGCAAAAAGATTTGCTTGACACGCGGAAGCAGCAGCATATCACTGTCTTCGTTGCAACGGTGCCTAGTGCCGTCCGTTTCTTCCATCATTCGGTGGTGCATCACTGTGCTAAACGGACTGGAAGCTCGTTCGACGCCGCCTCTACGAAGGTCGGCTTCGCCAGTACACGAGCCGGCTGCGTGTGACTTTCCTGCTTGTTGTGTTGCTGACGCGGAAGCTGTCGCGGTTTTCTGCGGGCCCATCGCCCTCACTGCAGCAGTAAAGCAACGCAGAAAGCTACGGCATGCGTCAATAGTGACCTGCGGAGAAGTGTGCGCTTCCATCATCAAGAGCAGCACGTCTGCCGCCTCCCCTGCACGTACGGCACGTATCATGCCTTCCTGCTCAACCGGGTCGTTGGACCGCAGTTGGTGCTGCGGCGGCACAGGCGGCAGTCCAGGAATGGAATTCTCGCGATGCTGCTCCGTCTGCAACAAATTTCCGGACTGTTGTTGCGAGAGGGCCTCCGCCTGCTCCTGCTCCTCAGAGTGTCCTCTCTGCTGCTGCCCCTGCTGCTGTTGCAGCCGCTCCTGTTCGTGGAGACCCGCCGTATCGTAGAGCAGAGCCTTTTTGCCGTGCAGAAGCGGAAGAGACGAAGACAGCACGTCCCTCGTGGTGCCTGCTCGTCCAGAGACAATTGCGGCGTCACGTCCAAGCAAGGCATTGAAGAGTGTACTTTTTCCTGCGTCATTGAAGCGGAGCACCGGCAGCCACAGCGGCAAGCAACACCGGTGGTCAAGTGTGTCCACCGTAGCACTAAGCAGCAATGAGACGGCTCTGCCGTTAGCAGATCGCAGGAGTCCTAGAAGCAGCATCCAGAGCAGCACGAGCGGTGACACTTTTGCGCAGTCAAACACGCTACCACAACGCGACGTCACGCGGCGGCAGTAGCGCCAGTGACAGGTCTCCACGCCTATAAAGGCAGCAGCAACTACGGTCGACCTGCATACTGCGTCACCAGGCGCGCTCTGGAGACGCAGCCACTGCTGCACTGGAGGAAGGCAGCAATCGCCGTAAGGCACGGCAGCAGCAACCGAAATCCACAGTCGAATCAACAGCAGCAGCGCTGGACACGGTGTGACGGCCGCAGGGCTCGACGGTGCAGCGGAGCGACACCAGCTTTTCAGCAAAAGGTTCCACGGTCAGTTGGCAGATGATGAAGAACAGACGGCCAGCAGCAAGCGCAGCAGGGTACCCTCTCCATGAGCAGATCCGGCTGCGGAACGGGCTTCAAAGACGTGAAGCGCAGGAGTTGGAAACGAGGTAGGTAACAGCGCCACTTCCAGACCAGCCCCTCCGGCCGGGCCAGTGAGCAGCAGCGTCACAGCTGTCATATGCTAGCAGAAGCACCAACCGTACAGTAACAGGGCAACCGCGGCTGCTTTCTGCTACCAGCAGCACCACCGCTTTGGTGCATTGCGCTTACCGGCATTGGGGGGGCCGCAAATAACGACTGTTGGTCCTGCGGCAGTTTCTCGCTCTCTGGAGAGGAGCGCCTCTTGCTGGTCGATCTGAAACAGTACTTCTTCGATCAGCTGATCCGCCACCTGGGGAGCCAACCGTGAAGCGACGACGCTATCAGCTATAGTTGCGTCGTCCCCTATTTGCACGCACCCTTCGATTAGAGCGAGTGCCTGCTGCAGACGGTGCTGCCAGCGCAGCATCTGCTGCTGCACCAGCTGCGAAGGCTGCCGCAGTTGATGCAGCGCTCCGCGGTGCTGCTGCGTACTCTCCGCCTGCGGGTTGCGCACACAGCGGAGGACACGACCTTCGCGACGAGATGTAAACGCGACAGCAGGCAGCACCCCCAGGGGATGGGAAGAAGGATATCCGAAAACGCACCACACACGCGGAACAAAAGAAGCTGCACACAGCGAAACATGCGGCAGCACGAACCAGTCTTGACGTGCAACGAAACGGTGCGTTCACAGAGCGAAGGAGGATCGGGTGTGGGCAGCTGTACCAGTTGTACGGGCTCTACTGCCGCGCCGCAGGTAGCTAGGAGTGCGCGCAACTCTATCCCTTGCAAACGAACACACTGCAACACGTACGCGGATAGTACGACGCTTGTCAAACTGCCGCCTGGAAAAGGACGATCACTCGGCGCCTTCAAGAGAATGACTACAACACACAGTGCGTAGCCACTGCGGAAAACCTGACTCCTACAACTGCCTCGTGCTGCTCTGAAGTCGCTCACAGTCACGAGTGCCGCAAGTGCTCGGAGCGCGTGCAAATCTTTTAATTTGCCATTCAAGAAAGCTCGCAGGGAAAATTCGCCCCGCGTCGCTAGTCGAAATTTTCCGGGAATTAGCACGTCTCGTTTTTCGAGAGGCGTCTGTTCCTCCTGCTGCTCTGTCTGCATGTCGGTCCAGATCTCTTTGACAACTTCCAGAAGTTCCTGCCAGTGTTGGCTCTGTGGGCGACGGTGGTCCCGCCGGTGGAGGACTGGACTGCCTCTTGACGACACGTCGTCCCCACTCGTGTGGCGGTTGTCACCGCAATTACTTACGCGAGGTTGACTGGAGCTACTGCTCTCTTGCTGGATGTTGTCGATGCCTTCGTTTACACTGCTACTCTGCCTCTGCTTCTCAATCGCCGACAAACCCACTTCTGTGGCGGCCCCTGCTGACGAATGCAGCGACGAAGAGGAAAGCAACAGCTGCTGCTGCAGAAAGAGCTTGTAAGCTTCTTCCAACGTAGAAGGCGCGTCTTCCTCGCTGAGGCCTCCGGGCCGACCTGCAGCATCCTCTACCGTCGCAGCATATCGCAAGATAGCTGGACTCCAAGAAACGCCAGCAGCAGCTGTATTCACGGCGAAAGAACATCGGCAACAGCAACAGCATCGACGCTCTTGCACGCTGCTAGTCAACGCTACTTGGCAGTGTACAAACTCACGTGTTTCTGTGTAAACCACTACCATTACGAGCAGAAGGGGCGTTTGAACAGGCACAATCATCGGCCACAACCACGGCGCCGTCGCGTAGCCGCGCAGTCGAATGCCAACAAAACAGCGATACACATATGCACTTACGTGGACACATCTGTATTCTTATGAGTACGGTCAACACTAGCTGCTGGCTGCTCCGACTACTAGTTCGTCTTCTGTCGACGCCGTTAAATACATCTTCCCACGTGTAAACGTGTGTGCATACCTCTACACGTATATATATATATATGTGCGCGTCCCTTCTCGTGAGAATAACACAACGAAAAGAAAACGTCAACCTTGCACAGCAACGGAGTCGGGGGTAGCTGGGGCGTGACCGGATGTGCCAAATCCCACGCTGCTGCTGCGCATGCGGCTGCTGTGACGAGATCTCTTGCCGCTTCACACAGTCCTGCTGTTTGTCGAATGTGAGAGTACTTTCGTTAGAATTCTTGCTGCAGTTTCGGCTCAAACGGCGTGCTCATTGCGAAAAGGCCCTCCTTCTTTCAATCCTACCGCTGCAGGCGCACCGGGTGCAGCAGGTGTTGCTTCCGCGGTAGTGCGCACGTGCAGTTGTGGTCACTGCACATCTTTGTATGAATGTGTAAAATATGTATGTAGTGATGCTGTGTGTATCTCCTTCGTGCGCAGCTTCTCTCGGCGCTGGTCTCTTTCTCACTCCTGCAGGTATTACTTTCACTGCTGTCCGGGGTTTTCGCCTTCGTCTGTATATTTAGCTGCCTCCAGCAGCGGGGGAGCACTGCACGCAGAGGTGAAGCTGCTTTACTTGCTGTGAGTCCCTTCCACAGCTCAACCGCATTGACGCGATGACGTACTCTATAGAGTTGTCACTTCCGTCAAGCAGCCATCGACGAAACTCGGCTGAAATGCAAAACGACACTTCAGAAAGTGGAGCTTCTGCCCAACGCGTGTGGCGCCTAACAGTGTACCTCCTGTTTCGGCTCACGTTCTGCCTTTTGCCGACCCGCCAGTTCCTGGCCCTCCTCCTCTTCCTCAAGTGGACGCTCTTGTGTGTCCTCTGTCCTCTTCTCCTCCTGCTGTTGCAACTGCAGCTGATCAAGCAGCTCAGCGACGCGATTGAAGAACTGTCGGATAGCTCGGACGGCGGCGCGACTGCCGTGCGAATGGATTTCCACCACATCTTCACCTGCAGTTCGACGACCACGCGACAAGACGAAAAGGACCACAGCGAAAACTGTCGCCGTTTATAGAGACGGAGAAGTAAAAGCGGCATCTCTTTGCGAGGGTAACAGCTGTTCAGGTGCGAAAAGTCGAGCCCAAATAGAGGACACTGTTACCCTCCATATGTACGTACAAAAATATAAACGTGTAAGTTTCTTCGGTTTAGAGACAGTCCAGGCGACGACAGGCTTCCGTCGCATCCACACGTTCAACAAAGCATTACCATGCAGAAGCTGTCAAAGAGGCCTGATACCAGCAGCCACGGGAGCGACACTCATGAGATAATACTGGTGGAGTACGAAACTGAAGCAGGGACGTCAAGTGGCATTCTGCCGCATCAGCAGCAGCAGCGATGAAGCAATAGCACGGTGCGCATAGTCACAAGAGGCACAGCGCGAGTGTTTCAAACCCACCACATTGGCGGTGATCTACCAGAGCTGTCAATTCTGTGCAGTACCCGTGCAGGTAAAGCAGTGACAGCCGTGGTGCAACGGTAGCTACACCAGAACAGATCAGCCCTCTCAGCGGGCGCACCAACTCGACACAGAATCACCTAAAGATCTCAACAGCGACAGCATTAAGCACAAGCAAGTCCCCCCGCAGCAGCACACGATATTCGGAGCGCACCCCAACGGTAGCAGCTGCACGTCAATGGCAAGAGACACCGCGTCCAGCAGGATCTACTTCAGCAGCAGCAGCGTCCGCGGGATGGCAGAGCCCAGCTTCATGCAGAACATTTACAGGTGCGAAAGCAGTTACGGCTCCACCTGTGCACAAGTGACGGCACGGCAGAAACAGGATTTCCTCAACAGGAAGGTCAACGCAACGCGGCTACTTCTGTCGGTCTGGGAAAGGCGGCCGCACAATGCTTTGATAGCACCCACAGCTTCGCAGGAGGGGTACGCCAGCATGAGCAGTCCCTCGTTACGACGACACCAACGCTTCACCAGCAACGAAGGCGTCATAGAAAGTGGGCGCCAACCATTCGAAAGCAGCCTGCGCACTCCCACAGATAAGCAACCAAAACAGCCTGTCCCCGCGCAGCAGTTATACGGAACCTCCGGCACGCAACGCAGCAATTTAGCACACCAGGACCGTCTGCAGCTGTGCCTTGGCACTACCTCCGTACAGGGGCGTGCGGCTGGCTTGAGGCCCGCTGTCTCAATCCGAAGTGTTTTAGTCACTGCCAACAGTTCGAAAAAGCGTGGAAATACGACGAGAACATAATTCCCCCCTTCTCCTGCTTGACAGGCACTAATCAGAAAGGTTAGGCGGCTGCTTGGCAGCGATTTGCCCGCCCCACCAAGGGACGCCAGCGAGGACAGGCTCCAGATGGGAAAGGCCGTCGGCAACCGTATATCAATGTGGGATAAGTTAACTGTTCTATGGCCCACGAGTTTTTATCACTTATTCTACACAACGTTTGGGTACACTTATGTCTGTCCTTCGGTATATTCGTCTCTACAAGTGTACGCGTACATTCACACAGAGTATTATACACGTGCTTTCTACGAGTGCCGACCTCACACGGGCCCCGGTTTTCAACGTAGCAGCCGCAGTGTCAATTACCCCAGCAGAACGTCTGTTTGACAACTGACGTGAGACGCCACAGACGCGAAGCAAAAAGATCTGCATCGCACTCAGCATACCAGTAAATGACCGAGGTCCGCTGAATCGCAGTACAACAACATCATCCAAAGGCACCGCCGATGAGGCCGCTGCTGCCCTCCTTGCTGCTCCGCCGGCGGGCGCCATCCCCGTTGCTGCTGCATCGTCTGCTGGCCGCCAGAAGGACTCCAAGCAGTCCCACGCTTTCACGAATGTTGCAACACGCTCTGCAGGCAACGGACGCAGTCGAAACGGTAGCTGCCTGTGCTGGCCGCGGCTTGCCAGCCCCGTGAACTTCTCTCGCAGCTGCTGGTGGACGGTGTTTTCTGGCGCTTGCTGTTGCCCCTCCTGTTTCTGGCTTTCACCGTCTTGGGACTCGAATCGGTGTTTCCACAGCTCTTCTCTGTGCTGCGCTTGTTCCCGCTCTTCCTGTGTCTCGCGCTGCTGCGCATGCTGCTGCTCCAGCTGCTGCCCGCCGTCTATCCCCTCCTGTTCGTTGTGGCAGTGTTTGTCCTGCGGGGCATGTCTGGCTCGTTCCTGGTGTTCCTGAGAAGATGGCAGCGGCGTGGCCATGAGTAGACGCAGCACGAGAAACGCAAGCGGTCCGGATAAGCGCCACACAGCAATCGCAGCAGGAGAAAACTGCGTAGTATCCCCCACGCTGCTAAGAGCGAAGATGGTGTCAGCAGCCTCTCTGAAATCTTCATCTCCCGGCAGCAGCGGAACGCCGCGCGCGCACCGGATGCGCTGCTCTGACGCGTCGGTGTAGAACCTACCGCGATGCCGCACATTACCCGGCAGACTGGTTACCTTTGTGCGTATGTCTCCCAACGGTGATGCATTAGATACAGCCGTTCCATCCGTAATTTCGGCTGTAATAGTAGTAGGAGCCTGTGAAGGATCAACTGCAAGGCCCTGACTATATTTCACAGCTGCCGCAGCTGAACTGGTGGCACGTCGTGTTGTTGTGTGCTGCCTGTAACAGTTCCCACTGGCTTCTGTCTCAGCCATCCTTGCTGTCTCCGCTGTTGCTGTTTTTACCTGTCCGCTGCGCTCAAGAGCACTCCCCGTTCTCCCTGCTGCAGCCGCTGTTACTGCGGGTGTACTGCTGATGAGTGGCAATCTCAAAGACGGTCGCCTACCTGCTGCATCTCCTGTAACCGCTGCCGTTGGTATTGCTGATGAAAAGCATTCGGCTGCCACGGCACTTCCTGCTGCTGCAGCTGGCCATTCCGCATCTTCTCGACGACGGGCAACTGTCAGTCCCAGGTTCCAACGGTCCCTCCACAGTAGCCTGTGTCGGTCTCTGCCAGGACCTGCAGTGATCCGTAAGTGCAGCGCCGTGGTTAGCTGCTCCATCTCTGCAGCACCTGCAGGCAGCAGTGTGCTGCCACACAGCTGCCGGCAGCACCAGCATCCTCGCACACCTGCGCCTTCTTCCAGAAAGGAAGGTCTTCCCTGCGGTACAAGCCGATCCACAGATTTGCTCGGACTTCTTCTTCGTCGCCAGAGACAAGCGCAGGCATTCTGAGACGTACGCACGTCGCTTACACCTTGCTGTGGACTCAGTACCTTCGCGTCACTTGTGTTTCCGCCTCTATACGGGATACAACTGAAGGCAACTGCATGTCGTGAGGGCCTGCTGCTCCACCAGCCCTGCTGCAGAACAATGCGCCCAGCAAGGCCGCGTGAGATATGCATTCGTGGTTCTGTTGTAGTAGAGCACGCAATCATTCTACGGCACCCACTCCTGCTGTTGCAACCGGGAGTTCCGCACGAGCAAGGACTGCTGCTTTTTTCAAGGACCCCTCTGCGGATGCTAAGCTGGTCGACAGAAGCACCGACGGTAGTACAGCACCACGAAATGCTGCAGTTGCTGGTGTCCTGTTCACCACTGAAGCCCCGCCCATTGCTGGTGTAGCAGCGTCGTTTGATACTGGTGCTTCTGCGTGCGGTCGCGAGTGGAGCGTTGCCACGCAGACGCCTTGCAAGACGCGTACAGAACCACAGGGTAGGAGGTTCTCTTATCCGGGCTTCGCCGGGTGCACAGCCTCCCACTGTGGACAGCTGCAGGTCCGGGACGCACAGCAGCAGGTAAAACTGCAGCAGCAGGACGAAGTACACGAGCATCCGTGAGGCTTCCCGTTTTGTGCGGCGAGCAGAGCACGTCGTAGAATTGGAAGGGCTTCGACAGGCCCAGGAAGGTGCACGGTTTTGGAAGACAAAATAGAGCAAAGGCCACGCGCGACTATGACACCCCATTTTTTCAGAGTGTGACGTTCTTGTGAAGTGTAGTTAACCTGCATCTGTTCCTTCAGCCACGCAGCTGTCGCGCCGTCGCATCCGTCGCGGCTCCTGTGGCTCCGCTGCTTGTGCTACAGCGCTAGTCCCATTGTTCCACAGCCGCTGCTGCAATACTGGTGCTGCGTGGCCGCTCCGGATACTCCTTTGCTGCCCTGGCTGCTGTTCTGCTGTAGCCCCCTGAGCGGTGTCCCTGCAGCTACGGCGCTGCCTTGGAGCTGCGGTGACTTCGTTTTTGCAACTACGTTGCTGGTTTTCCATGTGTGGCCGGAAAAATTACCCATAGCAAGTAGGTAGCGGAGTGCCCGCTACCGAGTTGATGCAGCAGCAGCACCGTCCAGATGCGTGTAACAGTCAACATCCTTGTCCGCCGAAATTGGTATGTCCAGGGAAGTCGCACGGACACACGAGTTTCAGGGATGCCGTAGGGGCTGAAACGGTCTCTCTAGATATATATATATATATATGCATATGTGTGTGTGTGAGACCAGCAGCCTGGCTACCTACCCACCTAGCAGCCATGTGGAACATCGGCTCGACCCCGACGCATCCTTCGAGTACTGGCACATGTTGCTAAGAAACAGTGTGGCCGCCGCAAAGCAGGATCGCTTATTACGTTCGTGAGAATTTTCTGAGACTCTCCAGGTCGCGATCATTAGAGATCTAGTGTGCTGTTCAGGCGCGGCATGCAGACGCAGACGATACTGAAGGAGCGCACCTCTGTACACTGATCGTAACTGGGACAGTATAGCGAACTGGATAGCGTACGATGCACTGCGCGAGTTTCTACGGGAACGAAATGGGTCGCTTTACATTTTCCTTTGTAGTATAAGAAACAGCGTCAAGAGTGGGAAATTAAGGGGTACTTGCGTCTTCTGAAATATCCGCGTACGTCACAGATGCCGCTCCCTTCAACCACGTGCTTGTGTCGCCGTCGGGCGCGCTACATGCTTCCATTCTCATGCTTCTGCTTATGTTACCCCGAAGAGGCTCGTGGGGAGCCCTTCCAGTGCTCTCCGGGGACTTTCGGAATGTTCTTCAGAATAGAAACGCATGCGGCAGATGGCGAAGCCCTGTTGCATGCCTTCGCCGCAACGGCGCGTACAAAGTGTGCAGACTCGCACTTGGAGCCACCACTAGTAGTAGCGGCCAACAGTCGCATGTATACATATATATATATATACACACATATCAGCATATATTTAATTTGTGCACACCCACTGCGTATCGTTTCGCAGGAGTGCCCTTTTTTCCCGTCTTGCAACGGCATACTTGTGTGCCGTAGCGGGGGAGTGCCGGCTTGCAAATACGATCAGCAGCAACTGCTCGTCTTAAGCGGGCACACTTGATGATACACGGAAACACGCAGACGAGAATAGCAATGCTGCACCAGAAGCAAAAGTTCTCAAAAGTTGCCGGATAGTGCACATGTTGTTCATCAAAGTGTATGTTCACAAACATGGAGTCCCTCAGAGCATATGTTCAGGCATGCTGTTTCGTTGTTGCGTTGCAAGTTTTACCTGAGTATATCGGCGACCGTATTCGCGTGTAACCTCGGCATGCGCGTGTTGGCAACGATAAGAGATATATGAAGGGCAGAAGCAGCAAAAGTCACGAGACGAAAAGCATTCAGTAAGCCTGCTCAAGACAATATAACATTGTGGGATGTGTCTGCCGAAAATTCCCTCGAATGTGCAGGGCCAGGGCTGGGGCTGTGGTAGGAAATTACATATTCTTCAATTTTCTTGCGCTCTGGACATCCTTCGCAGTGCTTTATACAATCCTATCTCCTCTGAAACTGCTGATATTCTCACTCGCGTTTCGTGTCACACTCTTGGCCGTTTAAGGCCTATGCCTGCACGCACCCACGCCGTCCCTGTGTGAGGGTACACCTGTCTCGCGAAGGAGTGGACAGGGATAACCTAAAAGCGGGCATACCCTGGGACACGAGCAGCGACCATACAGATAATTCAGATGTCCAGCGTGCTCTGTGTTTGCCCTCCTTGTGACTTATCCATCAATCATGTCTATTCAAATAAGCAGTCGGAAACACAGTAATTCAACCTTAGCGGAGGCGCAGTGTACCTCGATCTTGTCGAGCAAACCGGTAGAGCGAAGAGTCGTGGCCAGATTCCGCGTCCGGATGGTCTACGTGAGTCTTGTTGAGCAAAGTGTCGGCGCAAGAACCACACTCGGATCTGAAAATTGCTCGTGCGTGTGATACGGGTCCGGATCCTTGACGGATGCCATTGACGTACCTGTGAATAGTTGAAAATGAAGTCGGCAGTCCCTGACAACGAAGTGCGTAACACTTGTTGCACAGCTGCAATGCAGAAGCCGCAAAAAGAGTGACTCTTCGAGCGAATATCACGTCTGCAGACCACCTCCAAACTGACACCGCCGCCGGCTTTCCTCGCAGACAGGAATCCTTTCACACGTCGAAAACATACAGGGAATAGGATGGGGGTGGCGTAGATATAGTGCCTAATGCAGGATGTGGTTTTTATGCGTTCAACAGAATTCCCAGATAACGTACCGACAAAATATAAAAGAATGCCAAAGAATGTCTCACTTGCCGTGCCTCCTGCGGATGGCGGTAAGGTTAACGTCTAGTCCGGACCGCTACGTGGGTAGAGCGGCCAATGTACGGAGACCTGGTGGGGCGATGTGCCGCGATGAAAAGGTAATTGATTACCAAGTTATCGGTCAGAGTGTGTCTGTATATTTTCACACATTATGCATATGCACTCTACCTGCAAGTAAAAGTGGATCTAATGAGTGTTTACAGCCAGACCTTCTGTCATGGCAAAAATCCATGCGACGGTCAAGTCCTCCCACCTCTCTAAAGTGACACGGCTTCTCGGTCTTCATCGATTACCAAGGAGGATGTCTACTATCGCTAAGAGCAAAACACTTACACGTCTACCTTCCGCCTTGACGGCACTATACTGATCTGCAGAGTCACCGCTGCTCTCCTCTACGTGCCCCCACAGCAGATATTCCACAACTTCCAGCATAAGGTGTCCCTATAGGCTTTTGGCGGGTATGGCACTTCCCAGCGTAACTACAGACAATGTGTTCAGCTACTGAGGGATTTACGTATTGACAATGAATAGTCGGATCTAGAGCCGCCTACCGAGGAAAATCAAAAGTCGACAAGTCCCCAGCAGGACGACTTGAAAGGACATCTGCCAGTGCTCTACTTGACGCCATTTTACTTAAGGGGCATAAATGCAAATGTGCCGATTGTTTCCAGAGAATAGAGCGCCTCACGACGACTCTAGAAAAAAGGAGCAGTGTGTTTATTGCTTGAGTTGATCCCACTCAGCATCTTTCACGGCATGTGACCGCTGGAAGACCACTACACTGGCAGTAGTAGTAGTAGTAGTGCAAAAGTCTCATGCCGCCTCTGACGGACGTTTTGGTGATATAACTTCACACTTCTGGAGCACTGTACTTCGTGACGCCTGTCGTCGAACACGCAAGTACGGGTCCAGGCAGTTGCGGGAGCGGCTAAGTGTGGGTACAAGCGCTAAATCCTTCCGGCGGGAGAGTTTCCCAGGAACACCAGTGGAGGAAAGCAAGAAAGGTTTTAATGCTGTCCTCAGATTGCTTCCCGCGCAGCGTGTGGACTCCGTCGAAAAACGACTGAACGACACAAACAGCGTGGTGGGGTCGTGGACTTCATGTCAAGCGGACCTACGGAGGAAAACGATTTAACGTGTGATATGCAGAGTAATTTTTCTTGTCCGGTATCTAGGAAGATGACACCTCATTTTTTGTCACCACGCTGGCCGGCTACAAAAAGCATATAGAGTAATTCGGAAACGTCTGCTTCCGTTGCCCGTTATATATAGTGCATACTCAGTGAACCAACAATACGCATTAGAGAAGTGTTTGGCTGCCATCAGACGGTCGCACACGACATGAGGGTTACCGCCGAACATTGGTGAAACGCCAGATGCTTCACTTGTACTAATTGGATGGGGGGCCCCCTACGTGTCACGTAGAACAGACACCATACACATACATTTATCGAGGAAGCAAAATGGGGTTCTGCCTCAAAGCTGGTGTAGTTGTGGTCACGTGTGGACAGAGTACATAGGCCCCGTGAGCCACGCGTAAAGGAGACTGAACGACCCTTTGCCTCGCTGTGGGCCTTCGTGCTCGCCTGTGGAGACGCCAACGGTTATGTTCACTTGTAACGTGTGTGTCGCTAGCCACCCCTCTTCCTCGTCTGTCTGTTGACACTGCTTGTTTCCCGTCTGGTCCACCTTCGTGTACGTCTTCCGGCTTCACCTTGCTCTGCCTCCTTTGTACGCACTAAGTTGCGCACCTTCCCAGCACTTCGGTGCGTTAATGGCTAACCGCCGCGAGGGGCCGAGAAGGGCCTTCCGCGACGTAAGAGAGGTCCAAGTTGTGCTCGTCCCCCTCGGTATGTTTAGTATCATAAGCTTGGTCGTTTTGACTTTTCTTCTGCGAAACGGTGGCCACCGCCGGTTCCGTGCTTTCATCGCCCTGCTGTCCTCGGCAGTTCCCGTCTAGGCAAGCGGGAAACACACCGCTAGATCTCACCTGCACCCACAGGGTGACAATACCGCTCTTTTTCGGATCGAAAACTGTGAAGCAAAACTGTGCATTTTTTCCAGACTTTCTCACCACGACCTCGGAGGGAGCTGTAAAAACAAGTTTGGTGGTGCTACCTGAAGCGGGATAGGTTGTCCAGAACTCGTGAGAAGACGGAACGCCGTCGAAAATTTCGTTGTAAGACACCGTTTTTGACGTGTCGCACTCCCCCATCACTACCGGGTGTGCAGCGTTATAGAGATTCCTCGGAGACGTTGACAGTTTTCGAGGAAGCTGCAGTGAGAATGTTTCTGAGGGTCTCAACACCCTCTCAACGACGACGTTGTTCACAAGATCCTCATCTGTGACAACCGAAAACGCGGGGGCTTCCCAGCTGCTGCTACGTATTTTTTCGAATTCTCCAGCATTAGCAACCGTCTCCCTGGAATTGTCGAGGTTTGGGTTTGCACGTCTTCCAACCGCCAAAATGGTCCCTACGACGTCAGGTTCCTTACCATTGTCTGCAAGACTGAACTGATGCTTTAGCGCGCCTTTGAACGTGTCGCCATCGTCTGAATTATCGATGGATGGCTCGCCGTCTTCTGCATTGTCCTCCTCCGACTCAGAGTCCGAAGAATCAGAAGTCTCATATGCTGGAGGGAGTGGTGTTGCTTCGTCGTCAGCAGGTGCTGATGCCTGTTGAACCTGGTTGTTCTGAGCTTCCGATTCCTTATAAACCAGTTTCAAAATCTTTGACGGTCCCTTAATGCTGGTTGAGGAGACGACGGCGCTGGAGGTCGCAATAAACAGTAACGCGCAAGCAAAAAGACCAACCCAAAAGTGCTGAGGAGGTAACAGTCTCCAAAGGCTTTCGTGACTGGACTTGCCTCCATTAGCTGCCATTTTGCCCCTCACAAGGAACAGCACTTTCTTCTACAAAAAGAGGTCAGGGGTGTGATGTAACGGGTGGGGCAGTGCTTCGTTGGAGGCACGGGTACGAAATGCAGTTAGGCCTTTGTATATATTCGAAAGAAGGAAAAATGCTTTCGCATTATTATAATTCAAGGCGATGGAAAGTGCTTCTTGGTCACCAGAGAAGCAGTAGTATGTCAAAAGCAGGAGGAAGTAGTTGCCTTTTTTGGTATGGCAATGAAACAGATATAATAGAATACTGCGCGTCCAAGTCATTCCGTAGCATCGGCATATAGGGACACAGCACCTGTTCAATAACAACGCGCAAAAGAACGAAAGGTGCTGTCTCCCGCTGTACCGCCTGCGCACGAGGCAGGTGACGTTCAAAAACGCTGAATGCGCCCGCGATTGAGACATTGAGCGAGACTAAAAACTGACCAAGCATGGGTAGTGCGACTGGGACAAAGACATTTGCGTTTTAGGCCGGATGATCTGCTTGACAAGTAGAGCTCTATTGCGCGCATCGCAAGAAAGTTTGCTTGCGTGCGTGGCAGCGCCATTCCGGCAGAAGCGTGTGTCAATCCCCTCTGACGTTTTTCTCCTTACACGTAGGCCATCGATATGACACGTGGCAACACAAGATGGCAAGTCTGCTACGCACGAGGTCAATACCACATGGGTTCACCAAAACGAGGCACAACGTTCGGATGCGTGGTTCCACAGACGGAAACTGGAGGTACTGCCACCGTCGTGGAAGGCATATGCGCGCGTGTGTGCGTGCTAAAATGCGCTGTGGGACATCAGTTATGCAGGCGGAATCGTGTTGTAGTTCTACAGGGGCCTGCACACAATCAGGAGGACGAAGTGGGAACGGTTAGGACATTGCGTACAGAAGGCATTTTACATCACTGGTTGGATTCCTCACATGTGGGCACTGGTACGCAGCGTGCGGTGGAATTTGTAAGTACAAGGGCGTGTCTCTTGCAGTCGTATCGCAATACAGTCCCGCCCCACACGCCACCAGTTGCAGGATCAAAATGTCCCCTTTCGTTGTAATAGAACGTTAGATGGAACATTAATCGGTGTGTACTTCATCTTCCACCTTTTCGTTTGTCAGTACGCCACTCAGGTCGTACGAATAATTGTATGCTTTGTGCTTCAGCTGCCACCCAATGGTACCCAAGCTAACCCCGAGAGATATCCACATATGTGTAGTCGACGTTGGCGAAGGCCGTCTCCATATGCGTGCGTGAATGGGACGTGTCTGATTACGCAGAGCAGTCATGTAGTGATTCTGGCTTGTTGCGAAGATTAAGGTGTACACGCCTATCTGTACGTACATGGATGTAGGCCGCTGCCCGTACCGTGAGCATGCTTATATGCGTGTACCTACGTAGCCCTTATGCGGTAGCTACGGATGTGCACGTCTGCGTGCCTATTCGCCGGTACATATCTATGTGAATTTGAACAGAGTCTAGCTGCTGACAAGCTCGTAGTGGCGCACGTTATTACGTCCCCGCCTTCCGGCTGTGACAAACGAAAATGTCACCACTTCAGCACATGACGACTGCACAGACTATGCAGCCGAAACACCATCAGCCGCTCCAACAACGAAATCAGCATGCGGAACAGAGAGGGTCGAAAACAGGATGCTATCCAGGGCACACTGACGGAACAGTATTAAACGAGGATGAAACTTCTGATTCTGCGGTGATGAAAATATGGCTGATGGGCAGCGTGAGCAGCGTGGACTTTCAGCGGCTGAAACAGGTGGTCCAGTGGATTCAACGGTCGTACACCCACCAGGTCTCAGTACAAATACAAGTAAGCACTGCTCGTCTAATCAAATGGCCTGCAAGGGACCAATTAAGAGGCAGACCTCCGCGTATGTTGACGCAGGCATAAGTTCACACCGCCCTCATTACAGCACTTATCTCTGTATAGCGTATGCATGTACGACGGATCACACGGATGTGCTGATACTGCTGACGGATCTCGCCAGCTGAACAGAACCACGAGCTTAGACCTGTTCTTCAGCCGAATACTGGCGCTAAGCACAACGCTGTGCGCACGCGACGGAGATAGGACGACACGGTGAGTTCTTCATTTTCGTGCCCAACCTTATTCTACTGAACTTGCAGTGACGAAATTGTAGGCTCCGGAGGCACTGAGTGTGTGTAGTAGGGTGCTTGTAAACAGTCTTGGCTGTAGAACGGTACAAATGAGTGCGTCTTTAAGTCATATATCAACAGAGGATGCGTACCGAGGCCATCTCTCTCTTCGCCAGGTAGAGGAAGTCCTTACAAATATTGTTCTGGGCCCCCGCTTAGAAGGAAGTCCTCTGAGCAGTGCTACCATTGAGGCGTCGTGGGTTACCAGGCATCAAACATGTTTCCCGAGCGCTACAAAGCAATCCTAATAAGAACCCTAAAATTGATATTTGTAGGTAAAACGGGCGAATGTGCGGGTGCACACTTCTGAAGACACAGACGTGGAGACAAACAGACACGATGGTATTCTGCATGGACTTTTTTTGTTTGCACTTCGTATAGAAGCAGCCCAACAGTTGGAGGTCTCTTTTTGACAGCCTTTTTCGCTATCCCCTGTTCCATCAGCCAAGGGAGCAAGCCATGGACGCTCCATCCATGCGAACTTCTGCATCCCGCAGCTTTATTACGTAGAAGTTATTCTTGGAGGGATGAACTTCAGCAGTGGATGCAATCATGATCCGACATTTCTCACATACTTCAACGGTGTATTCAGCATATCTGGCGAGTCGACAAGAATGTTGCTTCTAGCACCACCTAGGACACTCTACAATGCAGACCGCAGATGCCAGCACAGGGACGGTTTAGCGCGTAACGCATCTGATATCTTCATATCACACGCGACACCCACGTGTAGTTTAACATGTAACCAGCTTCCAGAAGAGTGCATAAAGAGACAATGCAACGCAAGTGCAGTGCGTGTAATCAGGAGCTGTGTACCCAGTGCTCCTGCGTACTCCGGATACTCTTGCAAGCTCTCGAGTTTTGTGTACTCGTGACGAATACGCGTGTTCTCCCACGTCTTTTGCCAGTGCTGTCAATCTGTTGAAACACCTGTAGTCGCAGTGGTCTTGTAATTTGGCACTTGCCACTTCGGCTACTTGAATGTGCTCCTCACCTGCGGTTTTACATGATAGCGCTTAAGGGTCGTGGAGAATACGTCGACACTGCACCTGCTGAAACTCAGTTCCTGTACTGCGTGTACAAATACGTAGGTTCGACACGAGGCTACCACTACTAAATGTTTGTTGGTTGAAAATATCATGTCTACCTGCGCGCCAATGCCTGAGCCCTAAACACGCATCGACACACATCGACGCTCGCGTACGGTGCAATAGGAATGCGCGTACGTGGTCTTCCTGCACACGTACAGACGGCACGCGTACTTCCACGCGTGCCTCCCGCTGGCAGAGAACGGGGCACTGACTGCCGCAGCAACATGGGGACTTGAGAATGACATTTTACCGCGTGGCCCTAGTGAGCGGAGTTTGGAACCCCACACTAGTTCTTTTGACGGTTATATGTAGGCGTATGTGTCTACATGTCTGCTCTCCTGGCTGTGTTTCTGACTGGAACTCTAAACTTGCCCCTATGCAAATACGTGCGTGAAGCAATTTCTGTCCACCCCTCTAACTCTGGCCCTCTGCAAAGAGCCGAGTCTGCTGTGTAATGGTGGCCTCCCCGTGCGCATTCAGTGTGCTAAGACGTACATACTTAATGACAAGTTGCAGCATTTGTAGGTCGTTTGCTAGATAGCAAACCCTTGTCGTGAGAATCGGATGCGTGTGTGAAGGGCGAACTCGAGGAGATCGCACGAATGCGCATTGGCGAGAGGATAGCAGCAATTGGCGGAGAGCTGCTACAACACCCGAGTCAGGAATGGCTCATATATGGACTTGTGCCAAACGACGTAGGTCAGAAACAAGTCGGTGGAAAGAAAGTCCGAAAGTGAGGCCTTTTTTCACCAAAAGTGGAACGCCCACGTGTGCAGCTCTGCAAGCACACATAAATGCCCGTGTATTTGAAAAAGTAGCGTTTTGTACTTGCCCAACGTCTCGTGTACCACACAAAGCAATTCTCACACAGCGGCGACAGTACGGGTGAGATATAGCGTATCCACGCAGGCAGACCAGGTCCGGTCCCTAATTTTGCGTGCGTTTCCACAAATCCCTTCCATAGATGTCCTGTAGATGGGATAATCTGATCTCAACACGTACGTTTTCGTGCCAGTGTGGTTTACGTACTTACAGAGAACGGCAGCAGAAGTTCCTAAGAGCGTTATCGTAA
Organism: Sarcocystis neurona; assembly: GCA_000727475.1. Lineage (NCBI taxonomy): Eukaryota > Apicomplexa > Conoidasida > Eucoccidiorida > Sarcocystidae > Sarcocystis > Sarcocystis neurona. The sequence continues at coordinate 1,213,360 of KL647310.1, read as the reverse complement.
TAGTCTGGTTACGTGTACACAACTAGGTCCATAAAGCTACCCGTCTGCAGAAACAATGGTTCAACACAAGAGGACACAGCAATGTGAAATGCGTTCCTTTACACCCTGTGGTCTGGGAACTGCCCTGTATGGCGTAGCAACTGCTGCGAAAGCTCACTCACACGTATTTACATTCAAAAAAGCATAGATCTCATGTTCCGTCCACGTGGACCTTTTGGGATCTTGCCCAGAAATTTAGCACGGATGAAACTCCAGTGCAATCATCGCGTGCCCCCACCAATTCCGGCGCCTCGCGAGCTGGAAAAGGCAATAAGTGGTGCGACACTACCCTCTGGTGTGCCTCTGAGGAAGCAGCTGTACCAACGGACGCAGCGAACTTTAGCGCCTGGTAGCGCGGCTTGCGCAAAAGATACACAAGAAAGCAGCCACTGAGAGAAGGACCACGTCAATAAGTTCTATTGTGCGCTTAGGTTGCACAATCCACACAGCCAATATATACGTAAACGTTAAAAAATATACAAGTACGCGTAAAGACACACACGTGTGCGGGTGCACGGTGGTATGCGTCTCCGCCGTACGACACAAAATACTTTGCACAGCAAAGAGGTGGCAGCGAGACTGAATGCAGCCTTGAGCCACGTTTGTTGAGTATTCGTCTCTGCAGATTGCTTTGGTACATCTGCGCCAAGGTGTATACGTAGGTTTGTGCTCGTGGGTGCTTGGAGCAGTGGGGCCTTTTGAATAGGATGCCAGCTGCAGACAATTCACCTTTCCTTCCCACGTTCGACGTTCATACATGCACGTAAAACACTATATAGGTGGAAATCTTCGACCACGTACCAGTGCTCGCTATCAATGGACAATAGGTGTTGAGAAACCGAGGGTACCTCTGGAGCGCGAATATACACAGCACTAAGGACGCACTAGATGTGACCGTGGTTTCCCTCTCCTTTACTCAACCATCATTGGCGGTGATTTTTTGCAGAGCCCTACGTACACTTGACTGTCTACCGCTAACAGCGTTTACGCCTACTGCTGTTGGCTGCTCGTCGGCCTGCTTCACAAGGAATAAACAGGGCTCAGGTACATTGTGCGGTGCAACATGTTCGCAGACCCTTATGTACTTCAGAGAAGTAGAGGACTTCATATGGTGGGCTACCTCGGAATTCTTGTTCGAGGACATCCTGCTCAAAGAAGGTTAGAACCCCCAAAAGTTGACACAGATAATGAACCTTTTTCCTAGCAGCCCAGGACTTCGCAGGGGTGTGCATGTACTGTTTGAAGAACTTGAGCAGAACAGTGTCTAAACAGACTGTCCATTCCTCGTCACCCCGGTCGAACATACACCCAGGTGTGCGTTCTTTGGTCTGAGTACGCCTATTTGTCACTTCTTTTTAGCGTCCGACTATCAATGTTGATGTGCTGATCTCAGTGTGGACAAGTACGTGTGTGGGCCCACTTCGGGCATGTCTGCGAATGGCTTCGTATGTGCTTCGACATCAGTTGTCCACTGCAGCCGAGTGACTCGTATTCGCTGTTGTTACACACCGGAAGTCGTCCTTTCCGTTACCACATTCGGCAGAGTATCTTCCAAAAAGTAGGCGCACTGCGTGCTTGCCTTCCACTGGGGACTGAAGGTTAAAGAGAGATCGACAAGTGCAAAAACGTAGGGTTCTCCACCATCGCCACATGTAACCTATGTGTGCTTGAGAGAAAACGTCTGTCCGAGTGTGTCGCCAGATTTGTCGTATGAGCAACACTGTAGGTCGTTCGCCTGTCTTCCGCTTCAGAGAAATTTCAGGTTCTCCTTTGGCGTAAGTGAAGCAGCAAAAATGGTTTTGGTACTTGTACACAAGCGAGTAGGCACTTCTGTATCACAAGTTTGTATACGAGGAAATGGGCGTGTCCGAAAGTCCATGCTACGCACTCACTCAAGTCAGTGCATGCCGGAATGGTGATAGACGTTTTTCGTGTGTTTCTACCTCAGGTATATACACGTTTGTATGCTTGCGTAGCTGCGCACCAACTACCGTAGTCTTCCGCGGTAAGCTCTGCCAGTACAAGCCACGCATTCGAATGTAACCCATACAGGACATGACTATGAAAAGACAGCTGTGAGTTTAGACTGGTTTCGTTGAGTGGCTGCGTGAAGACGAGTGGTTTATTCGACAGTGGCAGGATGTCAATTAGCCGTCAGGCTTGCTTGTCCATTTTCGCCTCCCCCAGAATCCCCGTTGGCAACAATAGCACGTCGAGCAGCTTACGAAAAAATGTCGTTACTGTGCAAAGCGACTACCAAGGTCTTCTGCCGCGTAGTCTTCCGAGTCGAAGGCAAACCGACGGCTCCTGCATTCACTGGAGAGCTGGCTGCGGCCAATTTTAAAGAAACGCACGCTGTCGCAACAGAGTCTACAATGCTACTCGCTGAAAGTACCCCACTCGCCTCTCCTGCTGTTGCAGAGGTTTTTTTTGAGATCGACCCCGTAGCGGTACCACACAGCAGCAATATCTTCATGACTGCAGCTAAAAGAAAGAAGTACAACGGCTGCGTCGTTCACCGGGTAGTACCTCAGGGATGGATTCAGTTCGGTAAGCAGTCCAGAGCTTCTTCCAGTGGACACAGCTGTTCAGATCTGCGTACTTTGAGAGGTATCATCAGTAATGAAGACATATGGAACCCTTCTCGCAGCAACGCACCTGCGCACTTCACTCACAAGAAATTAATAGTTCATGCCCGGAACGCAGAGAGTCTACCACTGCACCTGAATACAAACAGAAAAAGGTACACGGGGCCTGTGAAAAGGTGTCTTCTCCGTTTACTCACGTAGTAAATGAACCCACGCACAGAGCACAGTTGCGTGCGCAGGAGTACATGATGCGTACAGTTAGAAGGCAGAGGATCGTACAGTTGTCTTCTCCCTTTACTCACGTAGCAAAGATATCTACACACACAACACAGTTGCGTGCGCAGAAGTATATGATTTGTGCAGTTAAATTGCAGAGCACCAGATTCTTGTACAAGTTGCTAGTTGCTACTTGTCCGCCCACAGAGCCCCAGAGGCAAAGTCCTTGCAGGACATGTATTTCCTTCCTAACAACGCAAAAGGGTTACGTAGGATGCGCGCTGCTCCGCCAGAAAAATGAAACAAAAGTCTATGACGCCACCACAGATGTTAGTTGCAGGACACATAGATTTCCATTGACCCAAGAGCGCTTACAGCTGAATGAGGTGCGTGAATGGACCAGGTATGCGATTAGACTCGAGCGTGTGTTGTCTAGTGCGTGACTCGAACCAGAGGCAAGTGACCTGTACCGCAGATACGAGCATATGCTTGTGGTCGCTCCCTGATGCTGGCGAAAGTAGCTGTTGCATGTGTAAGGAAATACGGAACAAGTAGTAAAGCCCTCAATCGTGTGCCGCCAGGATTCAAGTGACGCAGCATCGAAGCTAGAAAATGTGCCACACTGTGCATGTAACGGCAGCTGCACTGCAGAGCACGCCCTACGTCATGAAATAATTGAGTGATGCAGTTAACGGCAAACGACGCCTTCAGAAACCATCCTGTCTGCAAAGAGGATGTTCACTTCTCTCACAGCGGCCGCTCCGCCAGCGCTGGAGACGGCGTTCTAGGACGTTGTTGTAATCTTTCTATGTCGGGTACCCTGTAAGAGCACACAACTGCATCAAAGGCACACAAGTGCACAAGTGCGCAGCACAAAGAGGCCTGTCCATACATAAATGTATCTCTCCTTGTATAAACTTCATGAGCCACAAAGTACAGAGGGACAGAAACGAATATCGCACGGTCCAATCTAAGCCATTGTTCCGCAGGGCTTCACTAGGACTTCCTTGGGGGTACAGTGAAGTTGGGGCTCACAACACTAGTAGAGGTTCGTAGGTTGGGAGAAGCGATTCCGAGGAGTAAAGTCGCTTGCGTCATTCTGAAGTGTGTCGCTGCATGGGGGGATCGAGACGACGCCGCCTGCAAAGTGAAGTTTGGTATGTGGTCTTGGTCTGCAATGTTTTCCATAATTCCCAAACAGACATAAAAAGTGTACTATTTAGTAGCATCCAGGGAGTAGAGCTTCAAGTAATTGTCAGCGAATCTCCAGAAGCCTGTGCGGCTGCGCATGTCAGCACATTTTTGTTCATTCGTTTGCACAGATGTCACGTACTACGCATGAAAGCGTCACTGCATACGCCTCTGTAGACTGACACTTGCACCCGTGGCGCATGTCCACGTCTAAAACTGTTGAGAACGCGAGTGAAGTTGTATAGAATCAGCTCTAGCACGTTAGTGAAACAAGCAACCTTTCAATGTAGTTCTCTAGAAGGACAAGACATTATGCCGGGTTAACCTTACAGTAAGCAGCGGTCAACAGAGTTCACTACCGGGCTGTTCCTTCGTTTGCACATAGGCGAGAGACGACGGACAAGCGCTGTCAATTCAGGACACAGTTCACTTGTTCAGGCACTCCATTGATATAAAGGTCCCGCTGCTGTGCGTTCTTTCTACGTGTTTCAAGGTGATCTCGTTGATGGAAGCGGCGCGCATAGCGGCGACTGGGGACCCGTCCCGGAAGAAGAAAAGTTCGCCATCCAGCACGACAGGGCAGGTATGGAAAGTCACAGCCACTCACTTGCAGCCGGAGAGTGTGCTCTGTGAAATTACAACATGGGGGCGCCGACAGAGAACACCGTAACTATGCGCAGGCGCTGCTGGCGCGAGCGGTCTCGGTATACACACAGGTGTGCGCTGCTGTGGTGTTGCACTGGAACTGTCTTCTACAAGAGTAATCACTCCTGCAGCTTCGTTTTCTTCACCCGCGTGCCTCTGCGGTTACGAAGTTCACCGACATTGTCGGTGATACGAAGTACAGAGGCCTAAGCCGCCATATATCTGTGCTAAATCAGTTGTAGACAGTTCCGAAATCCCGGCGTTGTTGTAGCACAATGTTTTCACTGGAGACGCATCCTTATGCCAAAGAGTAGAGGTCACATGCAGAGAGATGTTTTGCTAGAGCTCTACTTTGTGCCCGTCGTTTGCAACAATTTCGTAGTGATTCAGATCATCAAGAACAAACTGGTTTTTTTCTAGCGTAATTGTGTGTATGGGATTATCTACGTACTCGCCTAACAAGCTGCATTCTCAACTGCATACGGTGGCGCACGTCTACCGTCAGCGGACACGGCTGCACACAACTTTGAATGCACGCCACTATTGGACGCAAACTTCTCTGCGAACACGCAACAATTACCTGCGCGATTACTAACAGGGTTCCCGCTCGCTCAGGCTTATTTGTATGCACATCAGTTATGCTTCAACTGCACAGGGAGACGCGAATACCGCTGCTTGGTATGGAAGTTCCGTTAAAACGACATAGGGAGAGTCTTGTGCGTATCACTTCACAGACGCGTGTCAGTTACAACTGCAGAAACCTGAATACTCGCGGATGCTACTGGCCGACGCATCACATGTACGCAAGCACACTCAAGATGTAAACATGCGAATGTCTATCTGATACGATCCACACGCCACAGCGACTGTGACCACCTTTTCATAATATCGTGCGCATCGCAGGCCATCTGGGTACGCGAATGTGCCGTAACCCTTGAGCATTAGCGTATCACTGAGAACAACCGTACTCGTGTCTGTCTTTACTCCGCAGACGCACACCTCGCAGCACACTCACTACCGGCCGTACGCGCGCCTCCGCAGGTACACCCGGCGTACGTGGCTACCCAGACAACAATACTTACGCGAATATCCCACATGTGCCTCTACATCTGTCTGAAAAAACTATATGGCGCAGGCGTGGACAGCACGCAGTCGGAGTAGTGACGAAGTATGCTTTTGCAGGCACGTATATGTGAAGTACAGGTGTCATTCCCGACGCAGACACAAGGCAGAGCCTGAATCAGCCGGGTGCCGACTTTCCGAATGAATCATTTTACGTGCAGGCGTTCTTGGCATGTGTAGGTCGCGGAACGGCAGCAGCAGTCAATTCTATGTAACGCTGTCTCCATTCTCGCGGTTTGATGGATTTTTAGTAGCTATTGGGAAAGCCGTCAGTGGAATTCGAGGCCTACTACGTGTTGTGCAAGAAAGAGTACAATGCGATGTGAACCAAAGGCCGGTGGAGGACTGCTTCACTGTCGAAACAGTACAGGTTATTTCTGCGTAAAGGTGATGATGCAGAACACTTTTATTTGTGGGAGGCTACGCATGATAAAGGAACAACTGGAGATGTAAAACAAGATATCACCGTACCGCGGGGCACTCGAAAAGCAAGTTGCGGTGACCTCGCGATCGTTCACTTGTCCGGCTGGAGGAAGCGTCTCCAGGTAAAATATGTTTTCCATCTATTTTGTGTGTATAAAGCAGCCCATTTTTTTCTATACGTTACAAAAAGCAGTGACCGCGATCATGAAGACTAGGTCATTTTGGAGCGTATCCAGGAATTAAGAAACGTCGGATATGACCGGTGACGTGTGTCCCAAACGTACCTTGCTTACGTACTGGCTGGTATATTAAACTTTCCTAGATGCTTAATGTTGCAATATGCGCGTAAAACAGAAGAACGGACTGTCCACCGAGGGTGCACTTCTTATTTGTCTACAAGTAACAATGATCAGTTCTTCTGTGCTTCATGTTTGCCTACAAGTAACGATGACCAGTTCATCTTCAAACAGATGAGGCGTCAACTGTGCATTGCGCCCCGCTGGGAAAAATGGGTGAGGCACATTTCTGCGCATCTCACGTACACGCAGGCCACTTTAGGTTTCACAGAGCGCACTAAATATGAGAGAATACGTAGATTTTCTGCGAACAGCTGTGCGGCCAGAGATGAATATCAGTCGCTACCGCAGGAAATCTCTAGTCATTTTCAAGCCCTGAAGATACGTGGATACTCGCACTAGTCATACACACTTTCGTGTACATCGAACACTCTCTTCTAGCACTGCTTCACCCGGAACGACGTTTGAGCAAAAATTGAGGTGTTGTATCCAGCTAACGGACAGCAGATAATATAGTGCTGCACATTCAAAGAGAAAGAGCGCGCATTTAGGCTTTCCGAATTCCCTGGGCCTTCCAAAGTTCCTTTTTTCACACAGAAACTGACCAACAAACCATTGTGTACTGACATGTGCTGGTGCCTTTTTGCGTGCTTTGTGAAGAGGCAGAAGCCGAAACTTAATCGACCAGGCTCCCTAATTTTTGATGTCTCAACTCACTTGCATATAACTGCTAATGACTTCTGGCGAGGTACTGACCAGCCTCAGCACGTTCCTTCAAGCGGTTTACAACCAAGAAGGGAACGGATGTCACGACTGTCAAAATGACAAGAAAGCATCTTCCGTGAGCGCCAACGGAGACAACTCTCACTATGGAATACACGTTGGAACTATGCAGACGCCTGTACGGATCTCTACGTCCACCTCCCTGTTCTGAATACCATTGGTGCACAGTAGTATGCAACACAAGTGTCTGCCCGTGGTCAACGCTGGAGTGTGCGTATCGCGTACGGAAGGACCCGTGCAAGAGGCACCAGCACACCCCCACGTGTACTCTGTAAAAGTGCACGGGTACGTTGTCTGCCGTGTACCCACACAACAAATCAATATCAGCGACGCGGGCGAAAGCATAAACCTAGCTTTTCGTTCCAGTAACAGAGAAGGAAAAAAAAACATTCTCTGTGCTCCTCGATCGAGAAAGCGAGGCAAGGTCAACCCGTAGAGGGTGCGCTGCTGGACGCCTCCAGAGTAGCCACACAGAGGGGACGCGTTGCAAGCCGACGTCGATATTCTTTACCTACGGATAGAGCGTGTAAGGGTGCATAAGTTCAAGTTCAAGTGGACGCAACTGAGTTGGTTACTGGTGCAGGTGCGCCGTTGAGGGCGCGGCCTGACTGCCGCAGCGCTTGTTTGCAGCCAGAACCAGTCAGGAGAACGGCTATCTGCTGAAGTGACAGACACATTCCTTGCTGGACATGTGTTTGCTGCATAGGCAGGCACGATGTTCATGAGTGGTCAACATACACCTAAATGACGGTAGCTGAGCTTTACGTGCAGGCACACAGACCGCAAAAGTACGTCAAGTGTTTAAATGCACCAAATCTACCCATGTAGACGAAGGTATACGCTTTGGTACGGACATGTATGTATGTACGCTTGCATGATATGTACACTCCTTCCATATACGCATATATACATGCATGATACAAGCCCTACCCTTTAAGTATATCGTGATTGTGGGTGAGTACACACACACAGACAGTGAGTACATTGTTCTGACACATACGCTCAGGTCGCTACCCGAGCGTGCGAACAGGTCTACACTTGTGGCTCAGTGCATGCTGCGCTGTGCGATGTAGTCCACCAGCCTCCGATTCAATCTCTTGTATTTAGTGACGAAGCGTAACATATGTATAGTTGTTTGTGCCTACGTAAATGCCATCAGAACACACACAAATACACACACACACACACCATTCAACGCACACGCATTTAGAACATTTGATTTCTTTGGCTTCCTCCAGTAAAATTGACACAGCACTCCCCCATGCAGCAAGGTAGAACTGCAGACACTAATAACAGATGTGACCTCGTCGCTGCCTCGCATCGAGAACTACTCAGCGGCCGATGCAGTGACAGACGTGGACTCTGTGCACGAAGAAGAACTAGCGAGAGATATGCTTAAACAACAAAGTTACGTTTGCGGGGCAGTAGCCCGCAATGCTGGAAATCCTGAAGTCGCTAGGGTTTTTCTGTAAAAGCCGGTGGGGCGCGTACATTGGTTTATTCCCTGAGAATCGCTCCCCTCCGGCATAGCTCCAGTAGCATCTAGGGTTAGACAGCAGAAGGCATATTTATGCCTGTCGTTCGTTGGCAGACAAAGCGTGTAAGCACTCCCCGTGCAGGAACGCACATTACACTGTTGGTTCCAACGTCGCCATGCCTGCACTGAAAGAGTGGGCTGTTGTTTTTGACAGTCTGCGCACTTTTTTTTTTTCCACGAAACCGTGACACCTGCTCAATCTACCCAACTTGCTCTTCTAGCGTGTGCGCAGGGGAGGACGAATTCACGGGATGTAGCATATTAGGGGGATGCGAGGATGGAATTTGTCCGACTCATGCGGACCTTGGGTCACTTCTGTGGCGCACAGCTCTGTTTAGCGCCCAGTTATGTAAAGTCGATGTGCTTCCACTGCGAGCATCTGTATCTGCGCACGCATACGTATGTGCACATTTAGTAGTTCTTTGTGTTTCAGCAGAGAGATGTACACGTTGCTGCGCAGCAGTTGTACCCGCAAACCTGTGTACAAAATCATGCTCAGAGACGTCCAGCGGTAAACTCAGCCTGGACTTGTAGAGACTTCCCCGACTTACACACAGCAGTCCGGTAGGCGCGCCTGTCACACCGGTCATACAGTCTGTGCTTCTTCCCCGATGCCTGTTCATCAGCTGCGCGTTCCGAAACGAGTCGTTTCTCTGTTGTAGACCACAGTGCCGTACTTAGTAAACATAAGGCATTTCGAGAAAAATGAGAGCTTTCGACTCTCCAGGTGAGAAAGTGTACCATTCTACGTGTGCACGATTTACGTGGTATACGGTCTCGCCGGTGGATAAGCCTGCGGGTAACGCGTCACGCTGCGCGCAGAATAACGGGCATGTGGCAGCCTCCGTTGACTTCATTTTAGTCCACTTGCCTTTTAATATACGTCGGGCTGGACACCGTACTTGTCTCGGTGCTTGCGTCGAGTGGTGGACAAGTTTCGAGAACTGTACAGTACATGGTTTGTAGGTTGGTAGTATACTGTGAATGTTTACGGAAATCCGTATTCGAAAGTAGGTCTCAGGTGTACCTGGTAACCGAGGGCAGTAGAATTTTGAATGAAACTTGTGTCGGGCTCCCTTCTCAGTATGCGTCCGCAGGTCGTTTTATGTAAGCAAAGCATCTCTGGTATGTACTCTACACTCCGTCTTGCCGCCGTTGTCTGTCTTCTGGACTGCTCTACGCGGCTGAGCACGATCTTTCACAGGATCCGCATCCGCCATCCTATGATACATGTTGCAAGGCCGTCTGTCGCTGAGATTCTAAGCCCTTTTCCGTCGGTTAACAGTGTGTCTAGTACCCTTCAGAGGAGATTGTAAAATGCATTCGGGCGAGTCTGACGCCAGCATGCGCCGTGTGGGGAGAGGAGGTGCCTTTCTCGATGTGGAGGTATAAAGCAAGCACGGACGACCAGCCACTCCTCACCGCACAGCTTAGAAAGTGTAGTTATGACGTTGGGTGTCCTGTAGCCACGAGGCAGGACAGGGGCGCGGCTCTGCTTCAGTAGTTTGTGCCACACGGGTTCTTCTCAGAACGTCTGTAATGCCGGGTCCAGTGAGGCTGCCCCGACATACACGCACACATATAACTACACAGAGGTCTCTCTGCACGTAGACGTGTGCCCTGGATAGACAGACCAGGCGTTAACTGTGTATACACTTGTATCCGTAGGTGGACCCACTACAGTGTCCACGTATCACATACGTGGACGCTGGGTACGTGGATACGGACGTGTACGCCCAACCCGGCGACGCTCTGAGCCGAGCGTTTTCTCAGTTTTTGTTGCAGTCCCCTGTCTTTTCTTCTCTACATTTATTGTGCTCCTTCTCTCTGCAATAGTATATTTCCTGGCGTTAAGTGGCGGTTTCTTTAGTCTTATTTGCTCGATCCGCACTTGCGCTCTTTGTCGAGCTGGATACACATGCGACGCGGAGGAAACTGTAGAGATTTGTCTCCTTGTCTGTCTCTGACCCTTCTGCAGAGCACGAATCAGTTTCCGAATTTATGCGACGTGCTGCGGGGCGGTTAAAGGAAGAGATTTTTTTGCTTCGTCTACTCTTTCTTTTGCTCAGCTTTACTGAACCGTGCCCCTCTCCCGCCCGTGCTCCATCTGTGCAGCGGACGTGTGTGGAGGATATTGTCTACGCTCTAGTGAGGCCCCCCACTAGGCTCCTTTACCGTACCGTAGCCCGCTTCATTTTTCCAGTCGCCGGTTATTTCTCAGTATGTGCTTCGCACTTTTCTGCGGTAGTTCCGGCTTCCGTTACTTACAAACCACAGCGAGTTCATGCTCCCTGATGGCCCCTCCCCACTCCATCGCGTTGTTTCCCAGCAGCAGCTTCCATAGAACTCTCTTACACGGAACATTTGCCGGTCCGTCGCTGGAAAGAGGGTTTCCCTGTTGAAAGCTCTCCGTATTCCTCGCGTCTTCTCGCGTGTAGCACACCTGCCCTACACCTCTTTTGATGGGGTTCCCCCCCGCTCTAGCGCACTGATTTCCGTGTGATATCTTCTTTTCTTTGAGCCGGCCTCCGGATTCGAGGCTGGCTGGTTTGAACCAAGTAGGACGAATTCAGGTATCATTTCTATATGGGTCCATGTGTTCAGGTGGTCGCGTACTCGCCGCGTCCCGTTCACTTTCCAGCCCCGAATCGTTTTGTGGCTTTTAAGAAGTCACTGAACATTACTCGTTACTTCTGTGAAAGCTGCCGTTGGTTTCAGTGGACTCCGACATTTTTTTCGCGTGGTCGTTCCCCTACATTTTTCGTACAAGGACACTTCTCCTCTTGAAGCCTCTTTCCGTCCACTTTCCATCCACCATTTTCATGCTAAGCTGAGCTGAAGGGACATATCTCTACTGTAATATGCGCGCTCCCAAAAGATTGTAAACAGCTTACACACCGTGCGACATCGTAGCGTTGGACACACACGTGAAGAAGTAATGGTAAATCGTGTCGTGTGCGGAGCAACAGAGGCGCACGCTGTCTTGCAAACTTCTAGAAGGGCGGGTTTACAACGCTTGTGGACTTTTGCGTTGCGGGCGAAGGACGAAAGGAACACTTTATGGAGCAAGGAAGTTCTGCGCCACAGGAGACCCACACAACTTTATTTCGAAATGGGAAGCTGAAGGACAGCTGGGCTTATACACTTGGGGTTGCCATGAAAGCGTACCGATATCCCGATATCGGTATCGTTGCAGAGAAAGAATAGTGTAGTATCTGTCGTCTCGGGTATTTGTGGAAGACTTCTACGTGACAAGGTAGTCTGTCCTCCGATTTTTCGAGGTTTTGATCGCCAACAGCATGGTCCGCAGAGCTTCACTCTCCAGAGCTTTTCGGGTGAAATCACAGGAGTTCACTGTATCCCACTTCACGCCGTGTAATGTCGCACTGCGACGTAGGGGCTTTCCTTGAATGCTTATGCCGCGCGCTGAAGCTCCTTTTAAAGGTCGTCATATATGCTGTTGTGTCCTTTTTGCTGAAGCTCCCCTCAAAAGTCGTCACATATGATGGTGTGTATTTCTTAGCAGCGTGCTGTCAACTTTCTCATCTCCGCACCCAATCGCCTTCAGATGCATCCCCGACAAGTTCCTGGTATCTTATTTAGCTTCCTTTTATCCATTCTGTGTCACGGTTAGCTCAGCGGTACAAGTAGGAGTGAACGCGCCCTCATCTCCGTCACGCACACACGGATGCAGGGCGCAATGGGCAACACCCACACGAATTCAGAGTTCACGTTTTGACGCCGTGTGTGGAAGTGCATAAGCACTTAATCTTGTGCATACAGTTTCTTGCGCATTTGTATTTGTCAAGTGTGGGAAAAAAGCCGCTTGTGGTGTATGTACACTACACGTAGCGTTGCACGCCCTTCACGTTTAGAGGCACCCTTCAGCCCCGCGCGTGTCCCCGTTTACCTCTACCGGCTAATCCCTGCAGCTTGTTCAGGTGCCGCCCCACTCGCGTTTCTCTGCGTCAGTCCCCATTGCACTTTCAGCTTGTGTGTACAGCTCTACGCATTGAGATTGTGCTGCACCGTTCTTCACAACGCCTCCTTTTTAGTACACTCCGATGCGTGTCTTTCTATGTCCCGACCTGTCACTGGCATTTACCTCTTCTACAAAAACAGGCTAGCAGTGCGCGGTTTGGTGTCCCGCCTTCGCATCCTTCTACAAGTTGCCCACCAGTTCCCTTTCCTGCTGTCCTTGTGTTTCTCCGTTTTCGTTGTTGTTCCGGACGACATCCTCTATTTCACGTTGACGCGCAGGCTGCAGTCCACAGGCCTGGAACGGTTGACAGAATTCGTCTTTCTTTGATAAAGCATCACCTTCTGTCCCCTACCTTCGCCAGGGCACCGTCAGCAACGCCAGGTCCAACTCAACTTTTTCGTACGTGTGTATACAGTCGTGTTGCTTGCACGTTTCCTTCACAGACTGCCCTTTCTCCGTGCAGTGCGACTTCCCAAGCCGCGTCTTGCGGCCCCGTTGCCATCCACTGCACCGCACTCCGTCCCGTGAAATGTTTGTTACCCGCTAGTACGCAGTGAAGGCACCGCTGCTGCTTCCTGCTCCACCTTCGTCCCATAATCCCTCCTCGGCTCTGTCACGAATCTCATCTGCAGCGCAGAGAAGCAGGGGACAGGCTTCTCGCGTGTGCATCTCCGCTCAACCGCACTCCGTTGTTCTGCTTGCTGCATTTCCAGCAGCGCAACTGGCCGAGTCCTTGCGGCTCTCGGTTTTTTGTGACTGGCGTCTGCGAAGGTTTCCTTGACAAGCATGCTTCGAAGTTAATTTCTCCTCTTCTGTTGCTGTCGCCCCGCCTTCTTTGCTGTGCTGCTGCTGCGACCATGACGCCTGCGTCCTGCCTGCAGAGCAGCCCTCCAGAGGGTCTGCTTTGTCCTGCGCTCAGCGTCACCTGCAGTACGTCGCCGCTGCTGCGGCTACTAAGAGTAGTGCTACTTCTTTGGGGCTGCAGCTTCTCCTCTCCGAGCAGCGAGACGTCACAGCAGTTTTCTCCGCACGCCGCAAGAGGAAAGCGACGGGAAGAGAGTCATGCTCTGGCTAGAGAAAGAAACTTCCACTCTCAGGTGTATCCGCGGCCCAGAGCACACCTGCACGGGGTGGTGGGTGCTGCGGCGGCAGCACCTGGTGAGGTTTCTTCGTCTCCGCCTTCCTTCTCGTCTTCGGTCTCCCACTATCACCCAATGCCGCCTGCCTTTCTAGTGGGTGAAAGCAGCGCCCATGCCACTGCCGCAGCAGCAGGAGAGGCTGGGCATGCAGCAGCTGGGACCGCTCCTGCTGGCGGCAACGGGACGACGGTGGACGCTGGTGCAGGAGGAGGATCACGGGGAGGGACGGACGCAATCCAGCTCGACGCATCTGTAGAGGAACGATATTCTCCGCGCAGCTGCAAGTACCGTTCTCTCCCTCGTTCGCTTAATTCGCTGTTAGAGTATAACGGGGAAATTCACACGGGAGATGTGTTTGGACTGCCTGCCTCTTCTCTGCTGCACGAGCAGCGCATCACCTTTACGCTTCCCCAGGCGCGGCAGCAGCCGCGCAACATCGAAGGAAGCGACAGCGGCGCTGAAGGTGGTAGCAGCAGCAGTGCCCCAGAAGGGAGAAGGGCCATCCTTTCCGTCAGTGTGGAGATGCACCGAGACAGCGTCGCAGAATTCAACTACTTGGAGCTGTATCGCAGGCGCCCAGACGAGCAACCGCCTCCGCTGATGTCTGCAGCTGAAGCAGCAGCAGCAGCGGACGGCGCTGGCGCAGTGCACGCGGCACTGCGACGGCGGCAGGCCATTGCTGTCGGAAGACGCGTAGAGGGCGCAGGAGGAACCCGAACGAAAATCGTGCTTACCGCAGCTCTCAGCGACGATGAAAAATCGCAGCAAAATTCAGGCCAGGCAGCTACCGGCACAATCTTCGAACTCGTACGTTCACTAGGACACATGCTGCAGAAGGCTTCTCCTGCATGCAGTCTGCTGCGTACACCTTGCGTGTGAATGGGGTGTGCTTTCGCAAACATGCTGTTGCTGCAGCCTGTCTCTGCTGCTCCTCCTGCCGCCACACCCGACACACTGTTGCTGCTGGTCTGCTCTTGCAGCTGTGTTGCTGGCTGCTCGCGCGCGTCCTTGTCCCGTTGTATAGACTGCTTCCGCTGTCCCTGCTGCGGCACGCTCGTTGCTGCTGCAGCGACCACGTCTGGCCCAATCTACTGCTGGGAACAGCGCCAAACCCACGCGTCGTTTCTGACGCTCGTGTTGAAAATGTCACCCGGAGCATCTGTGGCCTGCGTTGCACTGCAACTTCGTGTGCGCCTTTCCTTCCGAGGCGCTGCTTTTCTCGCTGCTGCACTGCTGCAGCTCATCGCCGAGGCGATATTCTTCTTCGCGTGTGCTGCCAGAGTCTTCGTGTTTTGAGTCTGCTTTCTTTCTGCGTCCTTTCCCTTCATCTTGACGCGGTCGCTTTGTGTTGCTTCTGTTCTTCCTTCAGTGCAACAACTTACTCCTCTTCCTTGTGAGCCTTTTGTCAGTTCCACAAGGATGGAATGTGGCTTGAGGTGCAGGAAACTACTTTCATTCCTCCGTTCCGCTGGCTGTGGATTTCATGTGCTCCCGTCAGATTTTCAGCTTCAGGGATTCATTGGGGAGACTCCCAGCGACCGAAGAGGGAAGCAGCGTACACTCTCCACTGCTGCCGTGCTTCCCTGTGCGCGTCGACTTGGCCCTCGTGCCTCTCGGTGAGACTCAACCACATCCGCAGCACAAGCAGCAGCCGCAACTGCAGCAGCAACAGCAGCCACACCAGGACTTGCACCTGCAGCATTCAGCAGCAGATATGCGCGTACGTGCGGCGGCGTTTGTGTACTGCGTCATTGCACTGCCGTCGGCAGAGGTGGTCAAGACGAAGAGGACAGTGATCCACGAGATGTCTGTCAGGACACTTCCTGCAGGCAGACGCGCGCAGCAGCTGCCCGCAAGTGCCATCCAAGCCGCGCGAATGTCTACCCGCCACTGGCCGTCTCTGCCACGCAGTGGCTGTCGCAGAGAGCGCGTGGACGGGAGACTGTCTGTTTGTGAAGCACTTTCAACGGCCTACTTCTGTACCTGCAGCATCCGCGAACACATATACGTCAAGTAGACATCGACACATGTGTGCGGATATAAGTATATATGCGTAGTACCACCAGTATACGCAGCACGTCTTACCAAACGTGCGTGACTCTCCACTTCGTGTGCGCGTCGCTACGGGGAGAACAGCAGGACATATATTTATATGCATATATATGTATGTGCGTCGCTATTAGCTCGCGTGAATACGTATATTTATGCGGTAGGTATCGAAATGCGGGACTTAGGAAGAAGAAGCACTTTGTTATCTTGTACACGCAGACAACGGGGGGCCTCGTCCCTTGTGCATGCGGGCCTATTTCTATATACGTAATATTTACGCAGATGAACAAGACGCCGTCGCTGTTTTTGTAGCGGCAGTCGTGGGCTGCGTTGCTGGCGCTGAATCAGCCGCGACGCCCACGCACCGACTGGGAGTCTGTGTAGCCGCAGCAGTATGATGCCGCCGTGGCGTTTGGCTGGGCTGGGCCGCTGCTGTCTCTGCTGCTGCTGCCGTTGTTCCTCCAGAGCGCATGCCACTGCACATGCCGTCGAGCTGCCCGACAGCCTCGCGATTGCCTCCGGAGAGCAGCGCGCCACTCGTGCTGCAGGACGAGCCGCTGCAATTGTCGAACCCTGCGGAGGCTCCGTTCGCTTTCGTCTTCAGCAACTCTGCGGCCTGGCCGCCCTACAGCCTTGCGGTGTGGAAGCAGACACTTGATATTCCACGCAGGCTCCACCGCTTTGTCCACCTGTTTTTCCGGCTTTCCTTCCGCTTCCTGACAGGTCAGACGAAACTCACAAACAAACACATCAAGGTGCACTTGCATGCGACGCGACCCTGCGAGGCTAATTTGCCACGGCTACTGTTGCTGTTGCGGCCGCTGCTGCAAGTGCTGCGCTGGCTGCTGTTGTCGCTGCCGCCGTACCTCCTCGTTTTGCCGACACCAAGATCTGGGAACAGACGGGTCTGCACGTGCGTCCTGCGATCTGCGTCTCGTGCGCCTCGTTTTCCGTCCCCGTTGTTTACATCCGTAGGGTGATATGTGGACGATAGAGGGAATGCAGCAGCAGCAGGGGCACGTTTGGCGAACCCGGACGCGGCGCGTGCGTAAACGGATGTGGATGTGTTCCTCTATATATGTACATATATATATAATGGGCGTACAGAAGAATGAGCAGCCCTGCCTGGCTACTAGAGTGAGAGTGTGTGTGATGTCTCGCTCTTTCGTCCACAGAGATGTGTATAGGTGTGTATACGCAGTACTCAGTTGCGCGGGGTAGCTACATGGACGTGTGTACACGTAGAACGAGTGGGTGGGTGCTTGAGATGAATAGCGATAGAAAAACACAACAGCGTCCCTAGAGTAGCAGCAACTTCAGGGCCGGCTCACCAGGAACTGGACAGCGACTGCAGGACACAGCTGCGTCCGAAGCGCAACCATTCGCAAGGATTCTGGCATGTCGAACGCAGGAGCAGTGCCGCGACTGTTACGGTGGTCGTGCGCGCAGCACGAGCAGCGGCAAGGGGAAAAACATTAGCCAGGTAGAGCAACAACCAAGAGCAGACACGGCACACCCAAGCAGTCTGCTTGGTATACTCTGATTTCGTGCTGCTGCTGCAGCTGCTGCTCTCGCCGCAGAAACTGACCCCATGGCACGCGTCTGTGGAAACGGCCGCACCGCGCTGCTCTGTTGGAGAGTTGCGCCGACGCAGCTCGACACCTGTGTTCTTCGTCTGGTGCTGCCGCTGCTGTGCTGTCTTCACGTATCTGGGTGGCGGCTTTCCTGCTGCTTCTGCTGTTCGCTTGTATGCGTTGGTGCTCGTGCTGCTCCTGCTGCACGTGACTCGGGTGTGTGGCTGGTGTCCCTCCTGCGACAGGGCCGATGCAGCTTCTCCTGGAACTGTTCGACGAAAAGTCGCGTCCAGACGAGACGGCAGCAGCACCAGAATGCTTGCTGGGCTGCTTAGGCGGCACGCCTACGTTCAACGGGCAGCTCTTTGATCACGCCATGCCCACAGGTTAGTGTTGATATACGCGTGCTACCGAACAGAAGCAACGGCATTGAGGAAAAGGAGAGCCTTAGCAGCACCAGGCGCACGAACAACTACACTTCCCTAGCAGTATCAACAGCAGCCGCAGCGTAAGCAGTCGGGACAGCAGTAGCACCACGGGCGGCAGTGACGGCAGCAGCAGCAGGAGTGGCAACAGCGGCGGCGTGCGCAGTGGTGGTAGAGGCAGCAGTTACACCGCTGGCGACACGGGCGGCAGCAGGGTAGAAGCAAATGAGCAGGAGCAGCAGGAGCCGCAAGAGCAGCAGGAGCTGCACGCGTAGTAGAACGGCGTCTACAGTTCCGCCGAATAGCCGGGCACAGCATTCTTCGGCGCAGTAGTTCTTCTCGCAGAACAGCGGAGTGTACTGCTTTTTCTCTTCGCTTGTCGCTGCAAAGACTTTCTTCCGGGCAAACCTGGTGAACTACTTAACCGCTGCAGTGAAAGCCCTTTACAGCGCAGGCCTCTTGGACCATATCTCGAACCGTGCCAAGCCGTCCATTGGCTGCATCGCAGCAGCCTCTTCTTTCCTTAGCGTTTACTGCTGCTGCACGATCTGTGTGCTTTCCCTGTAGTGCCGTCCTTCGTCGTGGACTGCGGAAAGTTCCTTCGTCGCGCGTTCAGCTGCCGTCACGTGTCCTTACCCGTTTTTCTCTTCTACTGCCGCAGCAGCTGCTGCTGGGTCATTTTAGCAGAACTCCTGTACACCGGGTAGCTGTTTTAGCTGCTGCCGCTCGTATTCCGCTGCCTTAGCTACTTTCTTTGTATCGACCATCCCTCTGCGTATGTATCATTTTCCCTGTGCCGCCACTCTTGCTGCAGTAGCTGCCCTCCCTCGGTGCTGCTGGTCCTGCAGGTGCTCCTTTCCTGTTCTGGTGCTGCTGCTGCTGCAGCGGTGGCTGCCGTCCCTAGCGCTGTTACTGCTGGCGCGGATGCCTCTCCTCGTGCTCCTCCTGGTGTTGCTGATGCCGCCGCAGCAGTGACTACCATCCCTAGTGCTGGTGCTGCTGCTGCTGCTGCAGATGCTCCTCTTCGTGCTCCTGCTAGTGCCGCTGATGCGGCTGCTGCTGCTGCTGCTGCCGTTCCTGTGCGTGTGTCGCTGCTTCTGCCCAGGGTTCACGTATAAGATTTGGATTCTGGCAGGAGAGCCAATGTACCTGGATCACCACTCGACGCACTGCGCAGAATTCGACTTTGAATATGTAGTGCAGTACGAAGCCCGCCTTACTCCGTTCGAAGTGAGGCCGCACGCTTGGCTCTGCCGCTTCGCCCGCCTGCCCCTCGCTATTGAGCAAATCCCCGAAGGTGCCGCTGCTGCAGCGGCTGCCGGAAACGCAGCAGCAGCAGGAGTTGCGGCAGCTAGGCTCGACAGAGGTGCAGCAGGGGAGGGATTGGTGCGGGCGCGGAGTGTCGATCTGAAGGACTGGTTTGGCTTCCCGGTGGACGAGATTGAGGAGATGCTGCACTTCGTAGATCTCTACATCTATGAGCCCAGGTACAACGCAGCAGAAGAGACACTCCTCGCAGCGCTTCCTCTCTAGTGACACGCCTGTGCCCACCCGAAGGAGTATGACTTTGTGTACACCTGCAAACACAAGAGATTCAATATTCTAAACACCTACGTATACATACACGTACACGTGTTTGCCTACGCACATACGTATTTGCACGCGTGTGCTTCCATTTGTGTATATACAGTGCTGCATACGGACGCGTATGTGTACATATATATATATATATATGTATATAAGTATGCACGCGTGTGGATATGTATGTTTGTATATATATACATATATACATATATATATATGTATATATTGTGATGGAGTGGTTCGCACGGAACATTTTTGCTGTCTTTGTCGTTCGGCTACGTGCGTCGGACCGAGAGAGGGCACGCACGCGCGCGCGCTTTGCCGGTTTATCGTCCTGTACGTGGGCGTCCTAATATGTGCGTATGCATATACGCTCAGCCCACGTTGGTTGTTCTACGATCTCCTTTTGTTCCGCCTTACACTGGTAGGGAACTGGACTGTCCAAATGCCGACCGCGAGTGCGCGGCATTTCTGTTGCAGGCGGGTCCCTATAGATGCAGGCGTGGTCGTTTCTGCATGTGCGGCAACAGCAGCAGTGCTACGTGTCTGTATTTCGTCGTGTGGGTCAGCCCTGTGAAGGCAGGAAAGGCAGCACCGGCTGCTATCTGACCATGGCCGTCTGAGCGTCGGCGTCCTTCTAGACCAGACATGTCACAGCGATTCTTCCATGTATCGAAGGAGTCGCAGAACTGAGCGGATGCGCGCCAGAGGCTGGGCAAACAGTAGAGACGGATGCTTCTCCTCGAGGCGAAGACACCGGCCACGTGTTGGTGCGTGCGCGACTCCGGCAGTTTTTCCCCAGCTTCTTCGTGCAGGGGCGCGCTCATGTTTGACGCCCTGAGGGGGTTAGATGGAGACCTGCCGACAGCTGCGCCTGATGAACTCCTCCACGAGACCTGATCCGTGGCTGACGCTTTAACACCGCCCAGTAGACGCGTGCATCTGCAGAGAAACAGAAACATACTGGCAAATACGTGTGTGCTCGTAGAGAGATATTTGAGATGATTTATATGTATGTATACATGTGTGTACACGTTTGGATGTGCCCATGTTGCGCAGCACACAGTCCCCAGGGAGACGTGTACATATATGTGTGTACATTTGCGCGAATGTAGATACGCATATATATATATATGTACGTATGTGTGTTTGTTGTGTGGGGCGATACGTGTCTCCGCGTAGATAGCAAAGTCCAGCGATGGGCGTGTGGCCAAGGCTGGTGTGTTGCTCCTGTTCAGCGATGTGCGGGCAGCGGTGTTCAAGTCGAAGCTGCGGCTGCGAGTGGCGTTGCTGTCGACGAGCTCCTCTTCCGCGTGGAGCAGCAGCCGCAACGGCGAACAACAACAGGATGCCACAGCCGCTGCAGCGGACGGGAGAGTGGTCTGCTCAGAAAAAAAGTTAGCGGGCCAAGCAGGTGACGGTGACGCGATGCTGCGTATGCACTGCCGTCTGCCTGCTGGCCACTTTAGGCTCGTCTTATATGCGGAGTATCCCCTGGGAGGCATTGCACCGTGCGACGGCTTCTACATGCATTTCACCTTGCGTCCCCTCGCGCTGCTCAATGAGGTACGACCCCAGTCCTGCAGCAGCACCGCCGCGAATCGCAGCAGCAGCAGAGGTGCAGCGCAGCAACAGCATCGCGGCATATATCACCGCAGCAGGACATGGCAGAAGCTGAGCAGGTGCAGGACAGCCAACGCAACACGGAGACAGGTGGCGACAGCGGCACAGCACTGCTGCAGGAAGGAGCGGCCGGTAACCCAGCAGGAGCGCAGCAGCAAAGCAACATCAGGAGGCAGGTCAGGAGAACAGCAGCAGTAGCTCGTGCGTTAAACGTTGTGCGGAGACACCGTTTTGCCAGAGTGGAAGCAGCGCTGGCAGCGAGGCCGCAGACGAAGGAAGGCCTCCCTACCCTTGACTTGGGACTTGGCTGCCGCCCAAAGGAGCAACGCCGACGCATCAGCAGCGATCATTTCTAGTCAGCGCCACCTGCAGCAGCACGGGGGGAACGAGTGCCTGTAGACTCCCCGCTTGATTCAGCAGCAGTGTGTAGCGGAGATGAAGTACAGCAGCACAGAGAAGATCTGCGCAGCGCGTAGCAGGGAGTGGCGCATTGCAGGAGGTCTGGCGCAGTGCAACCGGCGGGTCCTGGAAGTTTCTCGGCGGGTGGACGACGGATTCAGGAGCTGGTCTTTTCACCGGCCTGGTGTGACCACCCCTGACTACCGTGTGCTGCTGCTGGTGCCCTGCTGGTGTTCGCGCTATTCTGGCGCTGCTGCGTCTGTGAGCTTTGTGCGGCCGCTGCGGTGGCCATGTCGTAGCAGCGTCAGCAGTTGCTTCCCTTCACGTGGCGCTGCCAGTTCTTCAGGTACCGGACGCTCCTTGTGTTGCGCCGTGCTGTCTAACCTTGCTTGCTGCACCGTATGTGGACGCAGGATGCTGCTGCGCCTGTTGTCAGTATGCTCCAGGAGCTGCCGCTCTTGCCGCTGTGCTGCTGTTGCCGCTTTGCAGTTGCGTCTCTGGTTGAGATCTCGTAGCATTCTGCTGATCTGCTGCTGGTGTTGCAGCCCATCTCTTCTTGCTGCGGGGACTGAACTTCTGTTTGCCTCGTTGAGGTGCTGGCGCTGCTTTATAAGCGTGCCGGCTTTAACACACTGCTGCGGATGGTGGTGGTGGTGCTGCTGCTTCTTTGTTGTGGTGCATGCAGCGCTATGGGTGCAAGCAGCAGACAAATCAGCAGCAACTACCTCCGCTGCTGCTGTCTCCCCAAGGGCCTCCGCCCCTGGCGATGCCTCCCGTCTCGCACCAAGTGATAGATCTCGGTGAGCCTTGCAGCAGCTGCAGTTACGCAGCAGGACGTCGCGGCTCTTCACCTTCCTGTAGAAGATGATGGAGCGCACTTTCTCAGGAGTGCTGTCTGAGACCGACGGCGCATGATTAGCTATTTCGTCCGTTCGGCTGTGCGACGAATAATGAAGTTCGATAGCTGTCGTCGGAGAAGCAGGCAGAGTGCATGCGTGTGGTCGGATAATTGCAAGCACACACAGGAGCTTCTCTGCAGGTGTACGTACACCGCAGTTGTGGTGCGCACAGAGGGCTGGACACATACCAGTGGCCACAGCGCCGTTTCGCGTTTGCGGCGCTGCTGTCTACACACGTTTTCTACATTCCTACCAACACATATGTATGTAATAGGTGTCTCCTATCTTTTTGTCTCCGTGTCTACATCTTCCTCTTCCCCTCTCTCTGTACGTAGATTCGTTGTATGTTGAAGGGAGGACGCGTCTCTGTTTCGCCTGATTGTTTTCTTTCTGCAGGCCGAGTGGAGGAGAGCACGCTTGAGAACTTTCGCTCCTTTTCGTTCGAAGAGACCCCGCCGACGGCTGCTTCGCCGAGTGCCTTCTCCCCCGTGGCCGCTGGCAACTTCTCGGTCCAGTCTTCGTCCGCCTCACAGGTGCGCTGCTTCGGCCTCTGCACGTGCCTCTTTTTCTACGCGTCTGCGTATTCCCGCAAACACGTATATGAAGGTCCACGTGTACGGACGTGCAAATATTCCTTGCGACGTAGCCACGTCGTCCAAGCAAAAGCCTCTCTGTGTGACTGCAAGGGTCTTTGCAGGCGTCCCCCCCCAAGGCCGTCGCTTCTTCATGCGAGTGCACTGCTGCTATGTGACTCCCGCCTTCTCTCATGCGCCGCCGGAGTGGTGTCGTTCTGGACGTTGTTCCTTCCGTATGCACGCTCGCCCAGACCTCGTAGACACGCCCACGTACTGCAGCGTGACCCTTCCTTCCCCGGAGGCACACCTATATACACATATGTAGATACGTATGTAGACGTGCGTTTCTGTGTTCTTCACGTAGAGACCCCTCTGCAGGGTGCGGCCCCACATGCCTCGTGTATTATATTTTGTGGACAATACAGTCTCGGAGTTGCTACGCGCGTGTCATTCTCCCCTGCACGTAGACACGTAGGCGATGCATCACGAGGACGAGCCCTTTTTGTCCGTGGGAAGCGGTTGTGTTGCCTGGGTGTCTCCGCTGCACACATACCTATAGCTGCGTCCCACTTGTATATCTCTTTCGTTCCCTGTGTGTACGTATGCATGCGTATCGGTCGCCGGCTCTGAGGTACGCCTGCATCTCGTTCCATACGTCAATGTGTATATGTCTGTCTGTGTATGTGTGTCCGCTCCTACGTACGCCCATACACATGTATCTGCCTGTCTGCCTGTCTTTCTGTATTTTCCGAGATTACATCTCTGTCGCCCACCCCGTGTCTCTGCGGGGGGAAGAGAAGTTTTTGCGGAACCCACCAGCGGGGGTAGACGTCTCTGCGTTTACGTTCGAACCTGACCCACGGGCTTCGGCGGTCCATACGTCGTTGATGCCGCTTTGCTGCCGTGGGTGTGCGTCTCTGTCTGTGTTTGCTATCTCTGCAAGCGCCGCCTTCCTTGTGGTCCCCACGCCACGTGTATGTCTGCTTCTGTTGCAGCGGTGGCACATGTGCCGCAGGACAGCTGTTGGAGATTTACGTTGTGCTCCAGCCGCTCGCTGTCCTCACTGCGCTGTCTCGCTGTCTGTATGTGAAGAAGCAACGTTTGTACATCTGTGAAGCTGCTGGATGTGCTGCGCGCTTAGATTTTTCTTCACGTCACGCTCCTGTCTGACTTCGCCGCTGCCGACTTAACCGCCCTCGTCCGAAGGAGGGACGCGGCAGCCGACGCTGCGGACGACTACGTGCTATCCTTCTCCCACGACTTCCAAGTGAGAAGCAGCAGAAACGGAGGCAACACCAGTAGCCTAGCACCGCAAGCGCGCAAGCAGCAGCACCGAAGTCGCAGGAGGCGAGCAACAGCGGGAGCGTTGACGGAGGCGGGACAGCGCCGTGAACAGCAGCACCAGCAGCAGCACTTGAAGCACGACAGCAGCAGAACTTGAAGCACTCGCATTAGCAGAGGAAGTCTCAAGCAGATGCAGCACCTGCCGCGGTAAGTTTGCACCGTACGTATATCAGAAACCGCTGGCTGCCTCAGCAGTGTCAAACGCAGGAACAGCACCTGCCGCAGAAATACTGCACCAGTTGGCAAGCAGCAGAAGCAGGTGCAAGCCGCTGGGTGAGACGCATTCCAGTACGTTGTGCTCTGCCGCTTTTGTCGGGGTGCTGCGGCTTACTTGAGGGATATGCGGTAGTCTTCGCTGCTGCTTCTGCTGGCGGTGCTGCTGCTGCTGCTGCAGCTGTCCAGGGGTTTTCTTGCCGATGAAAGGTGGGTAGGCGCAGCGCGTCGTATCAAGATGTGCTGCCGCTGGGTGCGTGCCGCCCTAACTGCTGAAGCTGTGGCAGTGAATCTGCTTTTCCTGCAGCCCAGCTACTGCTGCGGGGCGCTGCGAAAGGAGGCAGCTGCTTGGGCTACGTGATGCCACGCTGTGTTGCTGCTGCTGCTGCTATCGTCCGGTTGTGTGATGCAGTCGTGGGGGCGGCTGCAATTGCTGAAGTGCCGATGAGGCTGCTGCTACTACTCGTGCGCGTCTTCGACATTTTTGCACATGTCTCTCTGCATGTGGGTGAAGTCCACTGCTGCTGTCAGCAAGCGACACGACGCCCGTTCTCGTGGTATCAGCTGTTGCACTGCGTGCCACGCTGCCGCTCCTGTCGACCTGCTGTGTTGCTGCGGTTGTGCTGCGGCTGCTGCTTCTGCTCCGCTACGACTGCAGCACTTGGTGGGACCGTTGGACGCGGGGGATTATCGCCTGGAGCTTGTGTCTCTCTCTGCGCAGACGGTCGATGACGCCGTTGCAAAAGAAGTGGCAGAGCCGGTGCGTCCCTCTTTCTCAACCTGCCAGGGGTCTGCGCGTGTATATCGCTGCTTGCGGGCTGAGCCTGCGCCCCTTCCGATCGTCGTCGAACAGCGCACGCAGAGAGACGTGTGGGCCGCCTTGTCGATCATATCTGCGCCTCCACTACCCACGTACAGATATGCTTGCTTTACACCCTTGCGCGAAAAACGACACCTTCGCGGCGAACGAGTCAGACTTGCTGCGCCTTCCTTGTGTAGCTGTATGCGTAAGGGCACTGGGGAACCATGTATAGCTAGGCACGTGTGGATCGTGCCGAACATTAGCGCTGCAGCAAACGCTATTGCTGAACACAGTTTCCTCCACAGATACAAGCAGCCAGGCGCGACCGTGACCCGTTCCCGCATCGCCGCAGCAGTGCCAGCCACCCGTTCGGACGCAGCGACAGAAGAGAAACTGAAGCCCGCCTCTGCCGGCTTCCACGCAGACTGAGGCCCATCCACACCCCCTGTGCATGTGTGTTGTCTGCGCATAGGCGCAAGTATTTGACGCGTTTCTATCCCATAGAGAGTATTCATGTATCTGCATGCGTTTGTGGGTGTGGGTTTCACCAACAAAAATGCGCGGGGCGGGCTGCGGCCCCGCCCAAAAGAGGCGCCGGCGCCTCTTCTGCCGACGAGATTTCTCCCTCCGTTCGCACGTGCTGCTGCTGTGCACCGACTCTCTACACGCGTTTGACCAGAGGCCTCTCACGCCTGTGCTGGTTCTGCTGCTGGTCCTTCACGCGTGCGCGTGCGCGCCCCTCAAGCGTGTCCATCGTCTGCGCTGCGCTGTCCCTTGGTATTCTTCCGTCCCGTGGGTCATCTCCCGCAGATAACAGTCGACCTGTGCGTGTGTGTGGCATGTGCGCTGACACTCTCGCCTGTTTATTTGTCGGCGGTGGTGCGCCTGCAGCAGCGACGCGGACTCGGTCAACTTCTCTTTACCAAGATTCACACACAGTCTTGCGCTGTGGGTTTTTTGTTACACCCCGGCAAGTGTCCTGGAGCTTCTTCGCTGCCGGTGGTGTAGGTCCAGCTGCGGGGCCCTGGCAGCAGGACCTCGACCTTCCGGTCTGCGTCTCTGGTTTATCTGGTCGCTGCTATTCTTTTTCTCTTCTTCTTTGTGCAGGGGGCCTGTTGCAGGTGTTGCGCACGTGTCTGTGTCTCCCCGGGGGTGGACTTCGCCTGCGCAGACATGGTGTCGTGCGCCTCTGTACGTTTGCGTCTCTTCTTGAAGAGAGATGTGGTGCCTGCTTTTGCTCGTGTCGCAAAGAATTACTTGCTGCTAACGCCCCAGCAGCCACTGCAGTCCTCCTCTGCTGCTGCGTCCCTCCCTGCGGCTGAGGTGCTCCTCTGCACCTAACGCTGCGCGACTCCCGCTACCTCGCCTCCCGTGTGTGACGCTGCTGCTGCTGCATTGCTGCTGAACGGTCCGGTAGCGTGTATGTGTTTCTGCTGCTGCTGCTGTTACGGCGCCCTCTCTTTTACTGCCTCTGCCGGGCTGCGTCATGGTCTGCTGGTGCTTCTGCTGCTGCTGGTGCTTCTGGCCACTGTGTAGCTTTGCCTTCCCTTTCTGTTGGACCTGCGGCTGCTGCGGCGGGCGGGAGACGACTTGCACAGCGCCACGTGGAGCTGCTCGCAGCAGGTTCCCCACCTGCCCCGTTATATTCGGTACGCGTCCTTGTTCGACCTTCTTCAGTGAACCTCCTCCACGTTGGGTCTTTCTGCGGAAGACAGCCACCATGGCTGTTGGTGTTGATATGTCCGCGTGTGCGCCTGCACAGGCGCACGAGCGTCGACCGGCTTAAGTAGAATTTCTTCTCTACGTGCTGAGAAATGCATGCGTCTGCCTCTGCTGTAGAAACTCATCCGCCTTTCCACATTCTCCCCGTCTATGTCCCTGTCTCTTAGAGTCGACTCATTGCTGCACCTGCCCTCAGCTAGCGTCAAGAATCGGACTTCCGCTGCTGTAAAGAACCGCCTCTTCACCCAACTTGTGGTGTGTGTCTTTGTGAGCGGAGAAAAATTTCACTTCTTCTCTTCACGTAAATCTGAGAGACAGAGTTTGTGTCTGGGGAGAAGACTTGGTCGTCTGTCTAGCGAAAGAAACACAGCGCCTCTCCTTCTCCGACGGCAAGCTTGGCCACTTTACTCGAAGACACAGATAAGACGAGAGAAGGCATTTTGCGCTGCTTAGTCTGGCAACGTTGCGACGTCAAAAAGGGCGTGTGACTGGTCTCCTCGCTTCGGTGGAAACTTTCTCGTGTCCTCGGGGAAAAGACTGGCCAGAGAAATCCAATTCGGCATGCGTGCTGATGTACCGATTGGTTCCCACTCTGGCAGTCTCGCCTCTTTTTGCGCAGTTATTTCTTTCTTCTGTAGGATATTCTGGTATTCTTCACGGCAAACCGCCTTCCTCTTTCTTGCTTCTTCTCCTTCCTTCCCCCTGCGTTTCGCAAGTCAAACACACAAAATGGCGGGCTTCTTCTGTTGCCGATACAAGCTACGCAGGAGTGCGTCAGTCTGCGTCACCCTTGCTGGCGACAGTGCGGGCTTTCTCTTTGTGTTCTTGCCTGTTGCTGAAGCTCGAAGACGTTTCTTCCAGCTTTGCCAGGACAAAAACGAATTGTCCACACAGGGCCGCAAACCCATGCATGTGTAAAAACACATATGTGTAGACGTGTATCTCTCTACATGTATATATATAGAGAGAGACATGGAAAAAGAGGGAGAAGAGTTTGTTTTGAGCGAACGTAGGGGCATACCTGTGCATGTAGACCTACACATGTGTTATACACACGACACGGCTTTACAGGTGTATACAGCCGTACATACATATGGAGTGATGAGGCAAGCACACACATGTACGTTTGTGTAAATCTTTCGGCTCTCTCGCGCGCTCACCCTGCTGCTTTGCGTGCGTTTCTCTCTTCGTTTTTCTGTCTCTCTCCACCTCCTGTGCCGGGTTCTGAACGCTCCTTTCTTCGCTGCCAGAACCTGCAGCACTTCCTCTCCGCGGGGAATCCGTCACTGTTCGACTTCACTCTACCTCCACAAGAAAAACGTCCCTGAGTGTCTGCCTATTTCCCTTTCGCTTTCTCTCTGTGCACGTATATGTCTCGGGCCTTCACACTTCTCGCCCTTCCCCCTGCGTCCCCTATATATCTCTACCACAGAAGAACAGGCGCTTGTGGGGGGGGAAGGCACGCGGAGCGAAGACAAGGGTGTGGGTAACTGCTGCAGTGCCTTTTCTTTCACGCTCAGCATTCGTTCACATCTTTTCTAGCGTGACGTGGAAAAGGCCCTCCACAACTAGAAATACTTGACTGGCCTCTGAGCGAGACTGTGAGCGGGGGCTCTCGAACGAACTCTATGTGCTCCGACGTTTCTTCCACGCTGCACCTCCTGTGGGGCAGCAGGAGAGACGATGAGAGAGTCGAGTCAAGAGCTCCTCCTACCTCTTTGCATGGCTGTCGGTCTCTTTCGCACCCTTCCTTCCCGCCTGTTGGAAAAGTTTTCTCTGCTTCTCGTGCTTGCGCTGGCCTTACCAAGAAATGGTGGACTTTCTGAGCGAGACGCCGTTGTTGGCAGCGCCGCTCCGCTGCTGCACGTCGGGCACCTCGACGCACGTGTACACCTGCATAGGCAGGAAACTCTGCTGACTTCTCTCTCTCCCTCCGTGTTGTGTGTCTCTACAAATGCCGAGCACATGCACAAAGAGATAGAGAATGAAACACAGAGAAAGGTGTCTGGTGAGAGAGGAAGAGAGAGCGGTGTCTCGCGAGAGGGAGAAAGAGGGGGAACGGTGCCTTGTGAGAGAGCGCGAAAACGGTGTCTCGTGAGAGAGAGAACGGCGTCTGCTGGTACTGTAACTACGGCTCTGTCTGCGCGGTGGCAGTAGTGGCTTAATGCACGACCAGCCGTCTGTCTCCCTACGACTACGACGACGACTACTCCTATTTTGTAGAGGGCAGAGACGCGTAATAAATGCCTGCGTCTGCACGTCTTTGCGAGACAGGATCTACACGCGTCCACCATGCGGCTGTTTGCTTGCCGCAGGTCTCCCGTGTGTAGTGCTGTCTCCGTCTCTGCATCTGTCGTGTCGCTCTCCTTACACGTGTGTCTCTCTCTGTGTGTGTCGCCCGAGAGACAGAGAAACACACAGAAAGAGAGAGCGAGGAATACGTGTTCCCCGTGCGAGGAATACGTGTTCCCCGTGCGAGGAATACATGTTCGCCGTGCGAGGAATACATGCTCCCCGTGCGAGGAATACATGCTCCCCGTGCGAGGAATACATGCTCCCCGTGCGAGGAATACATGTTCCCCGTGCTGTGTCCGTGTTGCCGCGTGTCTCTGCATCCGGTGAAGTGGCAGGCGTGTCACCTTGCCTTCGTGTGTGCGTGTGTTGTCGCTGTTGGCTTCTACGCAGGGGCGAAGCAGGCTTGCAGATGACGCTGGACAAGGAATTTCGTCTACCGACCAACGGCCACCACACCGTCCACCTGTTCATCCCGAAGCACTCGATTTTGAAGCTGCACGTCCACTCGCCCCACTCTGGGGAGCCCCGTCTCTCCATTGCTGCAAAAGACACGCCGCAGGAAAACCTCGCCAATGCCTACGAGGACCTCTTCTTAGGTCCGCGTGTTCCACATCCCATCGCTTTCCACAGGGTGCAGCGTGGAACGGAGGGAGGAAGGTGGATCCCTGTGCTGTCGTCTTCTACCCTACGCACATGCATGTCAATCTAAATAGTTGTACGCGTATGGTTCTGTCTACGTATATACTTGTGAACGATTCCATATGTATATACGTGTACCTACTATGTGTATAGATGTGTCTGTGTGTCTCTCTCTATATATATACGTTTATGCGTGTACCAACTATGTACACAGATGCGCGTGTGTACCTGATGCCATGGACGCGTATATACGACTCCTTCTGTACATATACATGTGCATATATATATATATATGACTCTGTATACGATTCCGCGTGTACATATATATATATATGTATATATATAAGTAAAAATTTGATTCTGCTTAAGCCTGTGGACGATTCCGCGTGTATACGTGTGCCTACGTACGTAGACGTAGACACGTAGGTAGGTTTTCACATGTACACATGTGTATTTGTGTACACTGATTTGTGAAGAATTCTCTTCGTGTGCCGACGTATACCGTTCTACATATACATGTATATCTAGGTACATACGTATGTACAAGATACGGCATATACATGTGTCCACTTCTGTCGATGTGTCTCCGTGTCGTTCCTCTTGTATGGCTCTTCAAATGCTGCACATATATATATATATATGTGTATGTTCCTACAAGCTGCCTATAAGTAGACATGTGTCAAGATGTGTGTTTTTGTATGTTGCATTCATACGAATATGTGTGTGTATGCATCTGCCTATGTGAGTGGTTGATTCTACGTAGGTATGTTCATATGTATATATTCTTTACATGTGTGTGCGTACGTTCCGTTTTACGAGTATGTGTATGAAAACATGTATATACGTGGATGCGTGCGTGTGGACACATATCTATATGTGGGAGGGTGTGGGATGTGTAGATGGGGGCGCTCGCGTGCCTGCCCACTGGCCCAGAGGTAGGCGCGCAGCTGAAGCTCTGCGTCGGGTATTTGTGTGCAGCTGAGAATGCTCGTCGAGGTCCCTTCGCCGTGCACAGGGGTGTGGAGTGTTGCCTTCGTTGCTTTACCTGCCAACATGTAAAATTAGATGCACACACACGAGAGGACCGTACACAGGCCTTTTCGGCCCAGGCGATGGCCGCCCACAGCAGAGTCCTGCGGGCGCTGGTATGGCTTCTACTCACCCATCCATGTATCTTATTGTAGAAGACACGCACATACATACGCACTTCTCAAGGTGCCTCTTTGCCTTCATGGAAGCATCGGTGCAGGTGTATACATATCTCTCTCTATATACACATACATACATATATGGGTGTATGCCTGCCTCCCTGTCATGTATATATATGTGCCTATATACCCGTGTGTATATCTCGCTGTCTCTCTCTCTCTCTCTCGCCTCCCTGTCTCTCTATATATACAGATACATGCACACCTCTGAAAAATGTGTGTGCACAGCCGTACGTACCAGCCCACATGTACGCGTACGTTAGTGTCGGGTGGCTCGCTCGGAGAGGCGGGTGGGGCCCGCCTTCGCAGAGCACTTTGCACCTCCGTGTGGGGTCGACGTTATCCGGCAGCAGACAGCTACAGCTGCATCCGCGAGCCTCTCTGTACGAGTGCGTCTGCCTGTGTATACACGTGCCCCCGTGGCTGCTGTCCGCGATGATGTGACGAGCAACGAGAGAAGGATAGAGAGAGACAGAGGGAAGTGCAGCGTGTAGCACGAGGTGTTGCGGCGCAGCTTTGGGGAAGGCGGAGCAGCAGCGACCTGCTGCGCGTGCACGCGTCGCGCCGCTACGTGCCCGGCTCTTGAGCAGCGGAGAAGCTCGCACCTCACGACTGTGGGGGGTCTCGGTCCGTCAGCGCCGACTTTTTGAAGCGACCTGCGGAGACAGGGACGGCTGGCCAACGGCGTCAGCAGCAGAAACTTTAGAGTCTTTCCTGTGTGGGCCCCCGTAGCGTTTGCCTGCAGTGTCTGCAGCGGTGTCCTCTTGATACGTCGTCGCAGCTGTCGCAAGCAGCGTTCTCTGTGTAACAGCAGCGCCTCGTCGGCGACGGTTCGCACAGAACGGGGCTGCTCGAGAGGCACGTGGGGAGTGAGCGCACAGCTTCCCCATATGCCGTGGCGGAGAGTTTTCTGTGCCGCGGCAGAACTGCATCAGCACCGGTAGAAACGCATGTGTGGACGACGCGTTTTGCCACCTCTGCGCCGGTACCTGCGAAAACGTTTTGTGGGACGGGGGGAAGAACTGACGCAACGGCGGCGACGAACATCTGCGCGTGTGGGTGTGGCTGTTGTGTTGGCACTGCTGCAGAAGCAGACGCCGAGGGCGACTACCTCGTGCGCATGCAGTTTCCAGCAGCAGCGGGTGTTCGGACGACGCAGCCGCTCTGCCCCACCGTGCAGCTGCATCTGGTTCTCATCCCTCGCGGCGATGTGCCGCGCTGTCCCTGGGGTGAGCTCGCGGTGGCCACCTGCAGCGGCGGAGGTCTGTGTGTGGAGGAGCAGCAGCAGACGCTTACGAAGCAGCGGCCAAAGCTGCCTGATGATTAGCCGCAGCAGAAGCGAAGCGTAGCAGCACTGGCTCGCAGTCCTCCTTCCTGTGGGGTCATCTTGCAGGTGTTCTCCGGGACCCTCACGTCCCCGGCGACGGCTAGTTCTTACGTAGCTGTGCGCCTCCTTCTAGTAGGACAGCAGGTAGTTGTTCTCGTAGCCTTCTTGTCCGCAGTACTCTGTGAGCGGCGGAGAGAGCTCGCGGCATCCCTGTGCAAAGTTGGCTTCTGTCCATCGTCCTCCCGCCCCTCTCGGTCACACGTATATATGCGTATATACTTGCGGGCCTGTGTTAATACCTGTGAACGCACCGTATAAATGTGTGTAGGTACGTATGGATATACGTATGTGTATGTATGTATCTATGTATGTAGGTATATATGTACATATGTATAAATGCGTATATGTACATGTGTGTATATGTGTATTTATATATATGTGTGTATGTTTGTGCGTATGTACATATGTGTGTGTATCTGTGCGCACGCCGAGAACGCGCCCCGGGGCGCAGCTCTCTCGCGTGTGAAATTGCTCACATGCGAACGCAGCCGCATCGGAAGAGCCTCCTGCGCGTGTGTGTTTGCACCCGTGCATTTCCACTCCGTTCGTAGAGATGTCGCAGCAGCAACTCCGTTAAAACAGGCCGGAATCAGCAGCAAAATCTTCGCGGCGCTGGTCGCGTGTGCGCGCACGGGTATGGCGTGAATCCCCCACAGGAGAGGGCCTGCTTGAGGCTGCATCGCGATCAGCTGTGCTGCGGCTGCAAGATGCAAGGATATATCGTCATTTTGCTGCTGCTGCTGCTACTGGTGCGTGTGGTTACTGTTGCAGCACGAGGCCACCAGCAGCTGGACGCAGCTACCTTGCGGCTCAAGGCCGAAGAGCAAGTGAAAGCGCCAGCCCTCGCAGATTTCTTCCGACCGAGGCAAGGCCCCTTCTGCGACTGCGCATGCATGCCACGCGCTCGTTCTCGAGAATCTGCTTCTCTTGAGATGCCACACGCAGTTGCGTAGTGCCCGCAGAACGCGCTTTCTCTCGGTGCCTCTTCTGTCTCTTCCACATTTGTGCGCGTCTCTCCCTGTCAGCGTGCGTGAGGTTCTCCGGAAACTTCGTGACAGGCCACGTCCGAGCACACGGCTAGAATTTTGGCACGTCTGCACGCACGTGGACACAAACGCATGCGAGCGTCTGTACCAGGGAAGACACTGCCTCTGCACCTGGCGGGGGATAGAATTATGTGCGTCCGGGTGCAGCACATCTGCACGTGCTGACCTGCGTCTGCACGCGTGGCCACGCCCTTTATTCGTCAGCGTCATTCTTCAACGCATGCGTTAATATTGTCTCGGTCGCGACGCATGTGTGCATATCCGTGTGGGCGTGCGAGTGTGTGTGTGTGTGTGTGTGTGTGTGACATCTGCGCCGGACGGGCGCGGAGCCCACGCGTCAGCTGCTGACACCCCTGTACATACCCACAAAGATGTCTCAGATTTCACGTGGGCGTCTTCGTTCCCGTCTTTCGCTGTCTCTGTGTGCCGCTGATCGACCCAAGGCCGCGTCTCCATGCGTTTAAAGATGTTTCTCTGTCTGCGAGTGCGTCCTCTGCGGAGAGCGCACGCAGTCTGACGCTCCTCTTTGGTGTAGACCGAGAAACAGAGCGGTGCCGCTGTGGCACGGGACGGGAACTCTGGAGAGAAACAGTCTGCGCACACCTCCTCCTGCGCGCGCGCCTGTATGTGTGTGTACGTGCTGCCGTGTAGGAAGCGGGCCCCCAGGCACCCGCGTGAAGTGTGTGAGGCCCTCGTCGCGTGCTGAGAGAGAAACACGCATGCACCCACCTGCAAACATATCTTCCGGGGAAGAGCTGTTGCGAGCGTCACCAAGTTGTCTCTGCCCCATCTCAACACGGCACGTGTGTTCGAACTGACCCTCTCTGGCGGTGTACACTTGGTACTGGCGTTTGCGCATCTTGCTATACGTACACACACACATATATATGTGTTTACTTCGCGTCTGTGTCTCTGGTGCATTTGCCTGTGTGGCTCACTGGCGTAGACGCACAGAGAGAGCTGTATTTGTGCGCGCCTCACTGGTAGGGGACGCAGGAGGATAGTCACTTGCGGGTGTGATTGCAGCGGGATGTGTCCGTGGGTATCTCTCTGTGCGGTGGAGGAGCGCCGCTGCGCTGTGTGGCTGTGTGTACGGCTGCATCCACGCAGGGGCATTGCTGAGCAAAAACTGGAAACGGAGGCTCCCGTCGACCTCTGGCTGTCGCCGTCGCTGCGCGAGGCCGAGTTCTCCTTCTCCACCCACACGGTGTCCACCAGGTGTGTGCCTGTCTGCCGGGGCGACGCCAACAGCAGGAACAGAGGCGGCAATCACAGCACCGTCTATCTCTGTATGATAACGTGCGCCGCTGCCATGTAGTGATTTCTTGCCCTTTGCAGACACACGCAGATCGCCGGCACATACATGTGCGCCCTTACTCGGGACTAAATAGCGTCGCCAGTGTCATTACGTATGGGCACAGGATGGGACGTACCTAGAAATACTTTATACATGGATATATGCCTACATGTCTGCACTCCAGCCAACCGCTGTAGACACGTGACTCTCTCGCTATATATGTATATATACATCTACATGTGTCTGTGTACAGAGTGCTGGGCGATGGGTAATGCGGAAAGCCTGTCGGCAACAGTGACATGTGGGCGACATGGACATGTGTGCGTGTGTGTGGCTGTACGTATATTTATTGCTGCATAGATAATAGACGACCGGGTGATCGTATACAAATATGTGGAGGTCTCTCCGTCTGCGTATCTGCGTAGTGCTGCGCCGTATGTGCGTGTGTGCGTGTTGCGTGTGTATGTGCCTCTGTTGCTTCAGCGTGCGGGTGGAGATCGTTCTTCACCCTCCTTGGCTGCCAGCGCGCCTGCTTCTTTTTCGCAAAGATAACGGCGTCCTGCGGAGAACTCCAGAGTAAAGAAGCAGAGAGTCGCTTTTGTCCTTCCGTCGCTGCCGTGTCCGCTGCACCTGCCGGTGTTCCTGGCAGTTTTCGCTTGCTACTGCGCTCTGTGTGTCGTGCTGCTGTTTTTGCTCGTGCACCACCGCTTGCGGGTGCCCCTCCTGCTGCACTGCTTGTGGCTGCTGCTGCTGCCACTCCTGCTTCTGGGCTTACCGCTGCAGCTGCCGCCGCGCACGCGGCTGCTACCTGTGTACTCGCCGCTGTGGCTCCTGTTGGAGAATTCGGTGCCTGCGCACACCACTGCGTATGCTCCCGCAGCTGCTGTTTCGCCTGGACCGTCATTTTCCTCTGCTACGGCTGTTGCTCTCCTTTTTGCCGCTGCCGATGCTGGTGCTCAGGGCTACTGCGCAGGTGGTGCAGAACCGGCTGCTGCTACTCGCGCCTGACGTGAGCAGCGGAGATTTTCTCGTCCAGTTGAAAATCTTTGATGAAGTCGATCTTTCAACAGAGCATCTCTGCGCCCATGCAACTCTACATGCAGAGGTATGTATGCGTCCGTACGAATTGCGACAAGTATACGCGTGACATGTGTGAATGTCAATTTACACATGTATGTATCTGTGTTTGTATATGCATGCGAGGCCACATATATATATATATACATATATACATATATATATGTGTATATGTGTATGTGTGGGAGCGAGCCATTCCTGCAGATGTATACACGCGTCTACAGAACTCGGAGAGGAGTGACGCTGTGAGACAGACATGTGTCTTCGTCAGGCGTGCTGCGCTTTGACACACTGGGAAACGCGTGCAGCGGTGTCACCGCACCACAGCACTGTTGCATATGCCCCCGTTGACAGCGACGGGGTATTAGAGGGCGGAGGGGTCCTGGACGTCTGCATCCGCATCCACTGGCCGAGAATGTGCTGCTGTTTGCTGGGGGTCTGTATACCACGTTGCTCCCCAATGTGATCCGTATACATCTACACGTGGCCAGACTTGTGATGACCCGGAGCTTTTTTCTTGAAACCGGCGTCTTGCCGACGCAAAGAGGCGCTCCTGCAGTTTATCTTGGCCCCTCCACAAATGTGCGGAGAGACCATGTGTGGGCGCGGTTCGTGCATGCGTACGCACTTGTGCGGGGGCTGGTGGGGATTCTTACGCAGACAGTCATATCCACGTACGCTATCCTTTGTATAGAAAATGTGAGCGCGTGTCGCATAGTCGTCCCGAGAAGTCGGAGCTGGCAGCGACACACCTTGTGCACGTGTGTGCCTGGGAACCTGTTGACGAAGATGTAGGGGCCCTGTGAAAATTCATAACGTCGACGGAGCCACTGGGAACTTCACTACCTCTAAGCGGAAGGCGCGTTGTTGTCGTTTTTCTTTTGGCATCTTGTTCGACGTGCGCGTGTCTGCAGAGACACGGGGGTGTTTCTTGATCATCGACAGACGCGCGTGGTGTGCTTGTGCTGCATACATGTTTGTGTGCCACACAACCCCCAAGCAGCAGTGCCGGGTGCAGCTCCGGCACCGCCAGAGACTCGCGCGCTCCTGCCACGAGGGACGCTGGCCACGGTTTGAGTCCTGCGCGTGCCGGTCTCACGTGTCGCAGCGTCGTGTGTGTACGTGGGGGTGGGTAGACGTTTCTTCTCGCCGAGGTAGAGACGGCTGCCTGCTGCAGCGTAGCACACACACGCAGACGCTGCGGCGTCGTGGCAAACGACGTGGCGCCCGACCGCGTCGTCGGGTCGCCGCCGAACACTAAGGCCCGTGCACGAGAGGGGGAGGGGGAACGGCTGGCTAGCTGCCTTCTACGCAGAAGAATTAGCCGCGACACCTGGAGCTGATCGTCAAGATGAGTTCTAGTGTGCACGCGTGTCGCTGCTCCAAGTGTGTTGTAGACACGTCTCTCGGTAACGTCTTCATCAGACCCGTAGAGCGCATGCAGTGTGCGCTGCGCAGGAATGGCTCCGCTTGCTTCTCTGCGCCCACGGACTTGCACGTTTGTGAGGACCGACGGGACTGGCAACCCGAGCGCGCAGCCGTGCGGGTGCGCGTCGCTGTCTTTCGGTCCGTGCCTCAGTCTCCCTGGAGCCGCTTCAAAAGTTTGGCCGGCTTGTGCACGTACACGAGAGATACGGACAGAGAACAAGAGACACCCGCACACTTGCAGATTTACACACAAAGGCCTGTCCTGCTCGCCGGTCCTGCACACGTACGCATGCGAACACGGGTGACATCGTAACTACGTATGTCTAGCTCGGGCATCGGCGTCTCCAGTTGCGTCGCAGCTCTGTCTCTCTGTGTCTGTCTCTTTCGCCACGTGTCTATATGTGTGGTTGTGTGTATTTGTCCTCTCTGCGTCTCCTGGTGGACCCTGCTGCTCACGTCTATATCTGCAGATAGGCGCTGCAGACGAGACTTCCCTCAACGCGCTGCGGGCAGAGCTTCTGGGGCTTCCGGAGCTCCTACCCGCCGAGCCTCCCCCTACCTCCTTCAACCGCCGGTGCGTCCGCGACCACAGCAGCAGCCGCAGCAGCCGGGAGCTGTTGCGCTTGTCTGCTGCGTGCGCGTCTTCGAAAGCGCACGTAACGCTAGTTGTCGAGAAGGGCAATGAAGCGCGCAGCGGGCTAATAACCGCAGGACGCATACACAAGTAGACAAGTATATCAAAATGTATGTGGTCAGTACGTATAAGTGTATGAACGTGGAGGAAAAGAGAGAGCGAGAGGTACAAAGATAGATACGTTGACGGTTTGCTGGCCTCTGAGAGACACCAGAAGCAGCGTTCACGCTTGTTCTTCGAGTGCGTATGTATGCAGATATATAGTTGCATAGACCTGTGTGTATCTGGCTCTCTGCATGTCGTGTATATGCATGTGTCCGCGGTTCCGCACTGCAGGGGTGGCGAGCCCACAGGTAGCAGTAGTGGCAGTATTAGTGTACGAGACGCTCGTACGCACCGGCAGATGTGTACGCGTGTTTCTATGTATACTGAGTCTCTGCACGTGCCCACGCGCGTCTCAACCGGTGCGCAGCGTCAAACAGCACTTGCTGGTGCAGCATTCGTAGACTGCATATATATATATATATATGTATGTATATATATGTATATGTATATGTATAGACGCGCGTGTATGCACACATATATCTGTTGAAACACCAATGCGCGCGTAAACCTGTGCATGACCCTGACTGTTGTGGGGCTGTAAGCTTTGTCTCGGTGGCGGTTCGGAGTTCCCGGTCGGCGCCAGACGCCTCAACGCCGCCTGCTGCTGTTGCTGCTGCCCGTTGTCCTCCTGCGTTGGCGTTGCGATTGCTGTTGCGCGAGTGAGAGTGCGTCGCCTCGACGAACGGCCTGCTGCGAAACTGCAGCCGCGGTGTATTTGCTGCGACTTCGCTCCAGTGCGTCTGCTCCCGCCCCCACTGCTGCTGCTGCCCCCACTGCTGCTGCTGCTCCCACTGCTGCTGCTGCCATGATTACATCGCTCAGGACTTGCTGTGCTGTTGTTGCTGTCCTGTCTCAGCGCACCGCAGGCCTCTGCGGGAGATTGCCGTTTCTTCCCGTAAACCGCGTGCTCGTCCATTCCTGCCTCAGTTGCTGCAGCAGTAGTAGATGCTCCTTACCTTCTGGCTTGCGCACGGACGCATGCACGTGCGTGTGTGTGTGTGTGTGTACGTGTGTGTGTGTGTGTGCGGGTGGGTTCTAAGAGAACCACCTCCCTTGCCATTGAAATGCTGCGGAGTTACGTTGCCTGTGCTGCCGCTGCTGCGGCTGCCGCTTCTGTCGTACGTCTGTGTCGATATCTCGTGGATCTGCTGTTGCTGCTGCTGCCTTACCAGCGTGCCGCTGGTGTTGCTGCTTTAGTAAGGTAAAAAGCTACGTGCGTTGCCGTTGCAGCTGCAGAGCCGCGGCTGTTGCTGCTGCTGCAGACCCACGTGGCAAACTAGCGGTGCTTCTGCATCTTTTTTTGCTGCTGGCGTGCGGACGGGCCTGCTGTTTTTGCTGGTGGGGCGGCTGCTGTTGCTGTGCGTTTGCAGCGGCTGGCTGTCGCTGCCGGACACGCCGGTGATTGCCACGTCGATTTTCCGTTTTGGGAAGAAGGCGCCGAGAGACCCAGCGCCAACAGTGCGTCTCATTACTGGCGCTGCTGCACTGTCAGAACAAAGCCCGCAAGGAGGCAGCGACGGAGCGGCAGCAACAACAGGCCGTGCCGCGGGAGAAATCCGACGAGAGGAGGCGGTGGACGCAACAGAGCTCACCAGAACCAGCAGCAGCAACGAACGCGTCGCGGAGCAGCGTGCGGCAGCAGCAGCAACAGCAGCAACGGCAGCAGAAACGACACTGCTCAAAGTGGAGAAGCCGACGCTGCTGCGCGTGGTTGCGGAGCCCGCGGTGCTGTCTCAGGACAAGCTGCAGCTGCAGCTGCGGGAAAGCAGCGCGTCGGGTGTCGCGCAGCAGCCGCACCTTGCAGAAGAGGCCGAGAACGCTTTACTGGCGCTGCTGCTGCCTGGAAAAACGTACCAGCTGCAGTACGCAGCCAGTGCTCCTTTTCTGCTCACCATCGGTGAGGCACAGCGAGCTCTGCAGTCTTCTCGTGCACTCCCCCCCGCCTCGTTGGCATCTGGGAAGCCGTCCTGTTAGCATTCCTCCTCCCGCACATGCGCAGCCTGGCTGGTAGCCCTGCGTACTCGTGAACGCACCTGTGCAGCTCGCGTGGTCGCTCAACTCGCATGAGAGAGAGAGGGTCGTTGCTCTGCCCTTCCGGTCCGTCTCGGTGTGTGTGTGTGTGTGTATTTCTCAGGGATTCCTGTTTTAAGTGCCGTCACCCGCATGCACAAACGTGTGTGTCTCTCCCCACGTGTGTACAGCAAAGCAAATACGTATATACTGGAGTAGTTGTATACATGTACACATACGCACGTGCGTGCGTCGTATTTGTACATACATGTAGATGCATATATGCATATATATATATATGTATGTGCCTGCGCTTATATTTATGTATAGCTATACGCACGTTGGTCGAACGCTGGACGCGGGCAGCATGTTGTGCGGCAGCGCTCTACGCCGCGGGTTACGCAGTCGGCGATTTTGCATGCCCAGCAAGCCGCTGCGCCCTGAGACGGGGAAGGCGTCGACACCTGCAGCCGTACTTAGGCACAAGGAAGAAAGCTGCCTTACACTCTTTTTTCCAGCGAGCAAAAGAAGCGCTTCAGAGAGCGGCAGCTGCTGCAGAAGGCGTGGACGCACGTGGAGATGTCTTTTATGGTATCATTGCATGCGAGACATGTGTGAAGTCTACTCGTATTTCTACGTGCGTGTGTCTGCGTCTGCTGACCCACGTTCAGCGGCCTTAGTCGCAGAGGTGGCACGGCAAAGTGCATGCATGCTGTCTCCGCTCCCCCCCTTTCCCCCGGGCTGGGTTTGGTCGTCTGTCTTCGTCGCTGCTCCCGCGCCTGTCGCTATGGACCTGCTGTTGCTGCTGCTGCTTCTTTTTTTCCCCAGGAATCTCGTCGGTGGAGCAGCTGCGCCGGGACATGATGTCTGCTCCGCTTGTGCTGCCTAGCAGCAGCAGCAGCGGAGGCGGTAGTTCAGCAGACTGTCTTAGCAGCATGCCCGAGCTGTCCCTCCCCACCCCGCTGCCTCACTTCTTCGAAAGTGAAACTTTCGATATTCGGCTCGACCCGTCCTTCCTCCAGCGAAAGGTATGCTGCTGCAATGTTTGGGGACGAAGCAGGGGCAGTCAGATGCAACAGAAGCAGCAGCTCCACTTGAGCGGTAGGGGCAACTGCAGCAGCAAGAACAGCCAGAGGACATGCAGCAGCAGCAGACGCGGGATCGTCAAGCGCTGTAGGAGCGCCAGGAGCGGCGAAGCCCCCGCCGAGGCAGAGACAGCAGCACCATCCGAAAGTGTCGGCAGCGGAAGCCTGGATGGGGAACCACACAGGAACCTGCAGGCAACAGAGCGCAGCGAATAAACCAGCACCTCCCCGGCCGCGCATTCGGCAACAAACGACGCGGAGCAGCAGGCCCACTAGTTGGCGGCAGCTGCACCCGTGCCACTGCAGTAGCGACCCCAGGAAACGTTTCGAACATGCGGCCAGAACAGGTCCTGCTGACAGCAAGAAGAGAAGCCGCCTGTAGTCGTTGTCCGCGGCGTCGACTCTATATAGACCTCTGCTGC
Source organism: Sarcocystis neurona (assembly GCA_000727475.1). Classification (NCBI taxonomy): domain Eukaryota; phylum Apicomplexa; class Conoidasida; order Eucoccidiorida; family Sarcocystidae; genus Sarcocystis; species Sarcocystis neurona. The sequence goes on along the minus strand of KL647310.1, from coordinate 1,171,557 downwards.
TCTGCATGCGTATATATACAGAAAGATAGAGAGACATACGTGTGCATGTACCTTTTTGTGGAAATAGTGTTTGTGGAGAGATAAATTCGTTTGTGAAGGAATTTTTCGGGTGACGGGCATCCATGTATACGTCGTATATATGTACATCCACGCAAGTGTTTATGGAGGGGTGCTTCTTCTGCTGTGGAGTGAAAAGGAGCGTCGCGACCACGCAAAGACCACCTCATTCGAATTTTGAAGTATTCGTCAACTCCGCGTGGAAGCAGACCACCTCATTCGAATTTTGAAGTATTCGTCAACTCCGCGTGGAAGCAGAAAACAGAGAAGGTGGTACAGCAGCAGCTGCGTCGGTGCGAGGTGTTTGTGTGGTTGCTTCTCTCCGCAGGACGACATTGCTACGGTGCCGATCACGCTGTCGACAGCATGTGTGATCTACGTGGAGGCCGTTTCCAACTTCTTCCTCGACTACGTGAAGTGAGTCGCCTCTTGGCTGTCTCCCTCTGTCTAGCTTCGCTTGAGCATCGCGCGCCTTGTAGTCTGCGCATGCATCGGCATGTGTCCTTAACGGAGAGGAGCTCGCTTGACTGCCACGGGCAGCAGCAGCAGCGCGCCTCTCTCTGTGTCTCCTTGAGGCGGCACTACGTCTCCTTTCTCTCTCTCTTTCTCTCTCGGCTGGTGTACTTTTTCATTGGCGTCCACCTTCACACAAGCGTAGAAAACGCTTCTGTATATGTAGATCCATACATGTATGTGTGGACGCCGAAAGGGTGTGTGCTTCAGCCGCAGCAAGGGTACATGCATGCGCTTTTTCTCCCGTGACTCGGAGGTGGCTGTTTCTGGAAAGGCGTGGGTCTTCGGCAGGTCGACAGGGCGCGACACGACCTGGGGTGCACCTGTTGCGTTCTGTCTGCACGCTCACTACGAGTATGGTAGTATTAGTAGTATAGTATTCCTGCTGCTCGCTGTCATTAGCTGCCGGTGCTGCTGCCGTAGAAAATCAGGAGGTAAGCTTGCACTGGACCCAGACCGAATCTGGTGCTGCAGCAGATTCTCGAGAAAAAGTGTTCCGGGAGCGGCGTAGCGCCTGCGGTTTCTGCAGGGCTGTCACGCACATGTGTCTGCCTTGTTGGACTGAGGACGCCGTTGATGAGTCGTCTTGCCGGGGTATATTTTGTTGCGTCGTTCTACTGAGAAGATTTTCATATTCGATAAACTCGTATCTTCTTGCGTCTTGCGTGATACGACTGCTTTTGGGGCTGAATTCTTCGGAGAAAAGACTCTCTCCTGGGCCACGGGTGACAGCAGCTTTCCTGCACGCAGGAGTAGACGGCATCCGTGGGGTGTGCATACATTCGTCCAAGTCGTGTAACTCACAGCGGTCAGATTTGAGCTGCGGGTGGCGGTGGTGCTGCTGCTGCGTGCCCTGCCTGTGGCTCCCGTCATTACTGCTGCCGCTGCTGCCATCAGGAGTGCTGCTGCTGCTGTTGTGACAGTCGTGCAGTTGCTGTTGCGCCAACAGCTGCTGCCAGGCCCGTTTCTGTAACTGTGCCGTTTGCGTGTGCGGTGGTTGCTCGGGACATGCGACGCGGTTGCCCGTCCGTCCTCTGCAGTAGTTTTTGCTGCATGCGTGCAGCTGCGCCCCACGTTGCGTTGCGGGGGCTGTGTGCATCTGCGCTGCTGCCGGTGTTTCGTCTGCTGCGCGCTCTGTTGACGCAGCCAACGACTGCTGCCGCTGCGGCCGTGTTTCTAGCCACCTGTCGCTTTTTTTGTCGTTGCACCCCTTTGGCGTCTGCCGTGAATTACGTGTGACTGCTGTTCTGTGCGGCGGGCTGCGACTGTTTCACATATACATACAGGTATCTATCGTCGGGGTGCATCAAACGTATACACGTGGTAGTTCGTTTGTTCGCTACAAGTACTGTGTGTTTTGCTGCGACTGTTCTGATTCTTCTGGAACTTTGCTTGGGGGCCTTTTTCCTCGTGGTGCTCCCTGCTGCTTCGCTGCTGATCCACTTCTGTTCGACACTCCTGCTGCTGCTGCCACCGCTTTGCTGCTGCTGTCGCGACGCGTGGAGGACTTGCCTCTGATGGGCGGCTGCTCTGCTGCTGTTGCCGCTAGGGTGGCGGTGCGCGTCGAGGAAGGAACTTGGATCGGTGAACAACATGGACAAGCCAATTTCCTGCGGCTGCTCCTGGACCCGGGGCAGCACAACATCCGCATATATAGAGGAGTAGCAGCTAACGCGCTCCACTCTGAAGACGCTATTACCCAAGGGATAGACGTAAGAGAAGAAAAACCTTTCGTTTTGTTCACGTCTGCTCGTCGCTGGCGGCAACAAGCGGCAGCGCAGCGATGGCGCCACGACCGCCTTGATGCGGCGGCCACCTCTGCGCGTTTTCATCAGTGCTCATCTCGTCTCTCAGCGCCCGGCTGCCGTGCTGCTGGGCCGCGTCGCATCGCGCGGGCTGCTGCCGCCTGTGACCTCTGTCTGCTGCGCGCATCGTCTGGCGGCTTCGTGGGCTTCTGCTGCTGCTACTGCTGCGCCCCGGCCACCTGCTCGCCCGCGCTGGCTGTTGCCGTCCTCTTTCCTGCACTGCGTAGTGCTACTGCCGGAGCACGCCCTGCACCGCTGTGTAGAATGGACGCCGCTGTTTACCGTGCGCCAGCACACGCCTGTGAACTGATGCCTGAGCGCCCACGTGAGGAAGCCGCAGAGGGTGACGCAGCAGCCCGTCACTCCGTCTGTGTAGACATCCTGTTCGACTGGACGTTCGGACATTTTACGCACCGGCTTGCCTCGTGTCCGTAGCCGCTCCTGCATACGTTTGCCTCTGACACATCTGTGCGCATGCCGCCTGCGTGCATCCGTTGCGTATATAAGCGACGTGTGCCCCGCACGTGCGGAGCTCTGCGTTCAGAGACGAGGCACGGGAACTTTTCTCTCTCTATGTGTGTTTCCGGTCCGTCTAGGACGCAGCAGCAGCGCCTGCAGATCCCTTCTTTCTCTCCTCCTACGCATACGTGTGTGTGTATACGTGTTTGTTCTACGTTTGTGTTTGTGTGTCTGTGCACACCCGCGACGAGGTCTGCATTTTTTAGCGTCCGTCAAGCGTGCTGCGTGCCTGTTTTCCTTGCAGATTGAGCGCTGCTTGCACTTTTCTCTGAAGATCAAAGCAGTCGCGCTGACATATGCAGGACCGTCTACCGCTGTCGAGGCGGGACAGGGCTGCTTTTCTTACGGCGCTCTACCCCTCCCGCTCGATTTCCACTCTCGCGACGGCGGCAGCGCAGCACTCGGTAAAAGCAGCCTTTCTACGCACGTGTATCATACATCACGTGCAGCAAAAAAACACCTGTCTCTCTGGACCACCTGTACATATATAGAGAGATAGACAGAGAGAGATAAATATCTCTTTATATTGAGAGAGAGACGGATAAATATCTACACATATGTGTAGGTAGATACGTATATGTGTATGAGCGCTGTAGGATTGGTAGGTTTCTCGAGTAAGGGTCTCGTGTACACTTGGCCGTTCCCAGGTGGTTGGCTATAGCTGCTGCTAGAGAACGCGTGTCACCTTGTCTCGAGGGCGGATCTGGATGCGTGAGCACGTGCAGATTTGCAGCGTCGCTTTGCAGAGGGTGGGGTCTCACTATCCGCTGCGGTCGCTGATGTTGCTGCTGCGGCCGTATCCCGCTGCGGGTCGTTGCTGCGGCTGCACGGTACTGCTGCGTTCTGCTGCGCTGCTGCTCGCCAGGTGGGCCGATCGACAGCGAGGGGCGGCTTCTGGTGCGCTCTAAAATCGTCATTCCCGAAGGCGCAGGCAGACGCAGTGTGGCGCTCGACACCCGAGGTGAACTTCCCCCCTTCCCCAAAATATACATCTGTACACACGTCCGCGCACAGAGGAGGATCTTACACATATATATATATATACATGTATATCCATATATGTATATGTGCACGCGTGCATGCGTGTCCACACGCGTACACTCATGCATGTATGTATATATATATATAGGGACAGGCGTATGGACCTACGTGTATACATGTGTGTACTCCCATAAACTTGCACGTGTAAGTCTTTCTTCTCTGTAGAAACATAGAGAGCCGCCTACTGGTTGAAATGCCTCACAGCAGCCTGCCCTGTAAAGCCATATAGAGCGTTTCTGACGCTATTGCCTCCCCTCCTCAGAGCGGCTGCCTGCAACAGCCGCAGCGTGGATACGCGCAGGCGATATACGGCACAGGAATCCGTCTCTTTGTGTGGGGTGGGGGAGAAGTATATATCTGTGTACACGTGTAGACAGGATTCGTGAGGGGCAGAGAGAACATTTGACCTGGCGGCCAGTTCTTCGCGATGAGCGGTTTCTGCGCATACGTACAGAGATACCTACGCGCGCGCGTGTGCCCGACGTTCACCAAGACAGCGTTCTGCTGTTCGTCTAGGCAATGGCAGCAAATGGCTACCTCCCTTTTACACGTTCCTTTCTTCACGTCCCACTTACAGGTGGACCACCGCTTGTGCGGAGAATCCGCTGGAACACCGCCTGTGAAGCTGCGCACATCTCGGTCGACTCGGTCGTTCAGTCGCTGTTGTTGGTGCGGGAGGGGGGCAGTCGTGCAGCAGAGAGACGTCGAGAATTGCCGCGGTGAACAGCTGCCTTGTAGAAGAAAGCCGACCTAAGCAGGCGCTGCCACACACCTGTGTGGGGTGTGCCCAGCCCCCAGCAAGTGGTGTACGTGCTGCTGTCTTCTCTAGACAAAGGGAACGTCTCGCATGTGCCTCCGCCTGTGCTGCTGCAAAAGACGACGGTTTTAGGAAAAGCCGACGGTCTGCTGCACCGTGCCCACGCAGAGAAGGGCCACACGTGTCTGGCGTGCTCGCAGCAAATGCTGCAGCAAGTCCGTGTCTCGCCAGCAGGGAGGGAGCTACACGAAACGGGAGACCGGCTGCTGCTTCGGGGAACCTGGTCGGGAGTCGCAGTGTGTTTCTAGTTGCTTCCGTCACCTACTGCGTAGGATTTCTTCGTCTGCTGCTGTCACTTCGAGTCTATGGATGTGTCGGGGCTGCCGACCGTGAGCCATATACGTGGCTGTCAGCCTGTAAAGTGTCGTAGCTGCTACTGCTGCTCTGTCTGGAGCTGCCTGTGGGCGGTGCCTGCTGTCTGTGGGAGGGGCGAGCGCGGCGCATATAGCGCGGCCTGCCGCCGACATTTGGCAAGGGAACCCAGCAGGACCTGGTGTCGCCGTCTGTAGAATCGAACGCAGACACAGATACGTGAGGAAGTCGACCATGTGCGGTGTTGTAGCGTATATAGAGAAAAAGAGACAAGCCAGTTTATCTGTACTTCCGTGTGCCCGCGTAAAAGAACGCTGCGTGTCACTGCCCACAGCCCCCGCCAGTCTTATCGCGTCTTTTCTGGAAGAAGAGCGATTCGACGCGAGGAGAACCCGGCGCGGGGAGACACGGGTGGCCACTCGATCCGCTTCTTCTGCCTTTTTTTCGCCATTGTGCGGCCCACGCGCCTGCACGCACACCTTGTCTGTGTGCGCCCTACGGGCGGAAGTCTCTGCAGACACGTATGCAGACGTGCTCCCCTGTGGGGAGTTCCACGTCGTAGGTCGTAGGCTCCGCTTGTTTTCGAGCGTCGACGACCGCGCGGTCCAGCATCCTGTCCCCCTCGCTTCACCCACTGATACAACGGAAGACAGGCAGCTTATTGCTGTAAACGTAGAGCTGTGATACTGTTGGGTCAAACTCTGCGAGGAACGGTGTTCCTGGAGCTGTGCGGCTGCACGCCGTAGTGAGTGGCAGCCCATACGGCAGCCCCTTCAACTCACTGTCACTCAGGGGCCTTTTACGCGGCCGGCATACATAGAGGGAGAGGCTGCTGAGGCTGTAGAAGACGGGGTGGTAGAGGCGTGTGTGTCGGGAACGAAGAATTGTTTACACTTCTTCTCCTTTGCAGAGGAAGAAGAGCCTTCAACTGCGACGTCTTGGTAACGTTCCTCCGGAGAAGCTCGGGCGAACTAGCTGTGGGTGTAACTTGTTTGCGTGCGCTGTTGTGCAGGAAAGAACGTGGTACTGAAAGTCGGCATATTTGCGGAGGACCGCAGTCGCCTCCTGCTGCTGCAGGTGAGGACACTCTTGCAGGTGCTGCTCTGCATTTCCACCTCTGACAGGACGCTGCTGCTATTGCTGCACCGGCCTCTCTTCGTTATCCCCGCCGGACACGCGGTGCGGTGGCGCTGCCGCTGCTGCTGTTCTGGTACACCCAGACAGTGGGCTGCTCTAGCTGCAGCTTCGGTTCCTGGATGTTCAGCTGACACGCTACTGTTGCTGCGGAGGCCACTGATTTTCGTTTTCCCGCTGCTGCCGCTGCTGCAGCTTCGGTGGAATGTGTACGGCCATGTGTGGAGTCGCGGCGTGCGAAGCTCAGCAACTGCACGCGCTTTCTGTAGCGTGCAGGACCGATGTCTCGGCTCTCACAGGCGTGGCCGCTCCTCCTTTTCCGCATGCAGATAAGGAGTCCTGAGTCCACGCCTGCAGACTCGCCGACTTCGCTGTCTATATGAGAAAAGCCAGTGGCACCGCGAATTGGGACATCCACATGTTGAAGTCTGTCTGCGCGCCTGTGGAGGACTACGAAACACTTGTCGCTCCTACACTTGGTGCACGTGAACACCACTCGCGAGGGCTTCTACGTCTCGCGCTGCGGTCGCTGCTGTCGTTGTTCCTGCCGCAGGTCAAGGACGGGCACTCGCTGCCGCTGACGCCAGCGATGGAGTGGGCAGTGGCGGATGGAGGCTACGAGCGCGTTTTCGAACTGGACGGCAGCCGCAGGAGATACGGAGGTATTCGCTGTCGCGCTGCTGCTCCGCTTGTGCTTTTTGCTGTTGTTTCTTCATGCCCCAAGCTGCTGGTGTGGGGGTTCACGATTGCTGCAGCTGCTTGCAGACGGTTGTGCCTGCGTGAAAAACGGTGATGCTGCGTGTTCTGGCGCTACGAGTCGGCCTGCTCCGCAGCGCCTGCGTCCTCCGCCGCAGGTTCGCGCGATGCTGGTGCTGGCGGTGCTGCTGCTGATTTTGCTCTGCTCCTTCTGCTGAGTCTGCGGACGGGTGGGTGCTGGTGGAAAAGGCTGCCACAATACGTGTGTCTCGTCAGAACGCTGTTGAAAAAAGGCACTGGTGTGGCGACGCCTCTGTTGCAGGAGAGAATTCTTCGGTGTTTCACTTGGACTTCCGCGTGGAGCAGTCGGGACTGGTGTTGCCGTCTGCATGCCTCGTCTTCGATCTCGTCGTCCAGACGATGCCTCTGGCCGATAAACAACGCGTACGCTCGTCACTTTTCTTATGCGTCTCTACCACGTATTCAAGTGTCACTTACGAATATGTGCGTGTTCATCTGGACACACGTGTACGTATATTTATGTGGAGGTACCTCTTTTCCCCTGCAGTGGTGGACCTGCCTGGTGCACGACGTAATCTACGTGGGTTTTCCTTAATATTTTCCTTATCTGTGCGACGGTGTGCACGTAGACGCTACAAGACGTCTTGCTTCGACCCCATCTAAAAGGCTGCCTTTGCTAGTGGCACGGCTGCTGGTCGACCACCACCACCTGTTGCTGCTGCTCGCGCGCAGTTGCTGCGTCCTCAGCAGATGGTCGCCTCTCAATCTCGCGCTGCTGCCACTGCACCGGTGAACGGTTCTTTTGTTGAAGCTGCTTCTTCCGTCTTTGTCTAGCCGGCCAGTGCACTGCCGATGTTGTCAGTCGCTCACGTACCTATTGCGACGCCGCTTGGTGCTGCGCCGTCGCCACGCGCGCCGCAGGGGGTCCTTCACGCCGCTGCAATTGGACGTTCCCTCTTTCCTGCTGCTGTCGGGCGTGGGTGGTTCGAGCTGATGTGATTGTTGTTGGTGGCGACGCCTTGCTGGGACGCAACTTGCTGTTGTCAGAACTGCGGCTGTGATCGCCTGTTGATGCCGTCGCGCCTCCGGTGCATGCTGCTGCTGTTGTGTGCCACCGGGGCGATGTGCTGCTGCTATGTGCGCGCGACGTCTGCTTTGCTGCGCTTTGTTGCTGCATCCCTTTGCTACCACATACACATATATAGACGTGTCGACTGCTGCTGCTGTTGTCACTGCTGCGGCTATGCGTACTGCCGGTCCTGGTGTGTACACTGCTGATGCGGTTCTAGGTGTGTTTGGGTGTGTATGCTGCGGTTGCCTAACGACTCTTGCTGCAGATGTCCGCCTGCAGCGGCGCGGGTATGCCACAGCCGCAGCTCCCAGAAGATTTCTTTCCCCGGGCAGCCGTTGCAGCAGCAGCACGGCAAAGCGCCTCCCACGAGACCGGCCTCCAGCAGCACGTCTGGTCTCCCTTCTCGCTTGTTACTGAGGCGGCAGAGGGCTTCCTCACAGAAATTCCTTTCGCGCTTACTGAGGTACGTTGCTTCCCCAGCGTCCAGCTGCTGCCATTGCTGCTCCACCGATGCGCTGCCGCAGTCGTAGCAGCAGCGCACCTTCTGTGCACGTGCCCACCGTTGCTGCTGCTGCACGTCTTGCTTCTTCTGCTTCCGCCAGCCAATGCTGGGGCGCGACTTCTGTGCTGCTGTCCGCTGCTGCTGCTGGCGCTGCGGTCTTCTCCTCGACCACATCGGCGACTCCTCCTCCATTGCTGCCTTCTGCGTCCTGCTGCTGCTACTTCTCACGATCCTGTTGCGCCGGGGCTGTCTCCCTGCCCCCTGGACTTCTGAGGGTGCCGCTCACATTCTGCTGCTGCTGCTGCGCTGCCGGTGGTGTCGTCGGCAAGCCTTGGGTCGTCTCAAGTGTACAGGAGACAGGCACACCAGCACAGGAGCAGCAGAAGCGACAATGAGAGAGCAATGTCAACAGCAGCAAAAACAGCAGAAGCAGCAGCCGCACACCGTGCCAGGGTGTACGTGTCAGTAGCAAGCACCTTTCTCTGGCCCGCCGGTGAATAAATTCCTCGTTTTGCGTAGATTCACGTGGATTCGACAGCTGGGGGGAGCCCAAGTTTCAAGTGCCCTCGCCTAGTGATACGAATGCTCTTCAGCTGGGCTCACTTCATATGTGCAACGAGCTACGGTATGCGTCTGTGATACGCATGCACGTGGTCAGCACCCATATACATATATTTACATATTCTTCTTAATACATCCACATGTGCCCGGTGTGTACGCGCACAGAAATATATACATACACATAGATAGATAGATAGGTGCACGTACGTGTATAAATTGTAACCTCCCACGTTCCTTTGATACGCGTGCCCGGTCAGCATTCATATGTATATACATACTTTCTCTTAAACATATCCGTGTGTACCCCGTGTATACACGCACACAAATATATATATAATGGCAACCTCTCGCCTTCCCGTGGACGTAGTGAGAATGAAACGGGATTGAACGCTGCATCTCCCCCCTCGCGTATTGATGGTGTACGGCTGCGTGCCAGCAGCATCTTGTCCGCAAGTGTCTCTAGCCTTTCAGAAACAAGTAACTGTGCGTCGTGGGGGACGCCTGCGGAGGAATCGCTTGTGGACAGCTGACCCAGGCTTCTGCGCGGGCAGTTCGCACACACGCACAGACACATTTGACCATCTCAACGGAGGGCTGGGGGGGGCTTCTGTAGCGTTCGAGTCTGCGCGCGCGTGACTCGTCGACGAAGTAACCACCACGTGGGGCGCACGCAAGAGCTTCTACCTTTCTATTCCGCGAGCACATAGGTATATTACACATGCCTGTGTGAAGGTGTATATAGAAACGCCTTTACCCAGGAAACAGGCGTGTCACGCGCAGCGGCAGCCCCCTCCGCCGCAGCGGCGACGTGCAAGTCGACGCATCTCGCATACACGCGGCCTCCTGCTCCACTTTCCTCCTTCCTGCAGTGCTGCTGCGGAGGCTCGTCGTCCCACGCGTGCCTCCTTTTTACTCGTTTGTGTGAAAATATGTATATATCTGTGGGTGTATCTACGTTTGTACGTATATGTGTATGTACGTATGTATGTATGTACGGAGGTATGTATCTATGTATGCTTGTGTGCATGTGCGTACGTCGTGTGTGTACGGACACATGTGTGTATCTGTGTGTGTGTGCGTGTACGCACGTCGTTTGTATACATACATGCATCTATGTATGTTTGTGTGTGTAAATATATATATATATATATATTTACACACACAAACATATGTGTATCGAGAGAGGCGTACGTTGGGGAATGGCTGAATGAAACGGTCACAATGCGTGAACGTGTGTGCATATGTGCGTAGGCATGCACAGGTACAGATGAAGCAATACGCACCAGCGTAGCGACGTAGCCCGTGGGAGAATACGTAGGTCTGCAGGGTGGTACACTTTAGCATGGGCTTCCAGGCCGACTCTTCATAATGAAGCTGTACGACAGGTGTTCTTTTTACGCGGTCTACTTGTGCGCACGGACCACTTCTACACACACTCGTGTGTGTGATAGAGGTCGAAGCAGCGGGAAGACCCGGTGTTAGGTGCGGTCTGCTGCCCGCAGGCGGCTGTAGGCTGAGTGTGTTGCTGCTGTGGCTGTTCCACAGGAGTCCTTTGTTGTGGCAGAAGTGCGCTACAACTTCTTCGCTTCACACATCGAGGTGGATCTGCTGGACAACAGCAGCCACCCGGCGGCGGCGCACAAACACGGGGTGCCTCTTCCGGCCTTCTCCGAAGCGGTACGAATCTGCGCAGCTGCTCCAGCAGCAGCAACCCCAGCGTCAGCAGCCACCGCACAACAGCAGCGCACACAGAAGCAGCAACACAGAAGATGCCCAGCATTTCCTCGGCCTGACCGTCACAAACACCAGCGCGCCAGCGACCGCGCTGCACCGGGGTGGCCGCAGCACAGGCGTGCGGCCGTCCCGGTGCGGCCGTCCCGATGCGGCCGTCCCGTGTCGGCGCGAACTCCAGCCGCATTGGTGCCACCCACCACCGGCTGCACCCAGGACGATGTCGCCGGGGGCTGCAGACAACATCGAAGTCAGAGACGCGCGACGGTCGCCTGCAAAACAGCAGAGGAACCGCTGCAGCAGCTTCCTCCCCTGAACTATACACTCCACTGTCCCTCCGACACTGCTGGCCTTCCTGCTAACACAGCCCTTGTCTCCGTATTTGTCTCTGAACTCCTATCCTACATATGCGTACAAATACATATATTTATGTGTATGCTCCAGCACACGTCTGTAAGTCTACGTGTATATATTTACCGGTAGACCGACGAGTATATGTACTCAAATAGATGTATGCACGTGTATGTATACACGTATATATTTGTGTGTACGTGTATACAAATGTATATATGTATGTATGTGCACATCCGTATGTATCGTTAGTGGTCTCGACTGCCCGCGAGCAAGCCTGCGCACACTGCAGTCACGTGGCTACACGTACACAGCTCTTCAAGAGAGGGAGCTGCGGACGTGCCCCGCCTGCATATATATGTGTACATAGAAACATATGGCACTACCCGCGTGCACGCAGGAAACCATCGCCGGAGGAGAGCTGGACTTCGTTGGGCGGGGCCGCGACCCTCTCAATGTGCGGCAGTGGATCGCCACACAGCTCATGCCGTAGGTCACCTCACTGCTTCATAAGTACGCTACCCAGATCCTCGCCTTCTCTGCGACTTCTTTTGTGTTGCAAAGCTAGGTGTGTTCTGCTGCTTTTTTCGAGAGGACTTGCTGCGGCGCTGAGGTCGCTGTCGCGGCTCAAGCGTATGCGCACGAGGCGAGCGAGGACATGCCGCACAGGTGTGTACATGATCGGGTGCATATATACATGTGTAGTTATGCGAGCGTGTGTGTCTATGTCGGTGGGTGGAGGCGCAAGCCTACATATCTATTGCTGCTCCTAGGGGCAAGTTAATATACCGAATAGGTGTCCTTCTACGTGCGGACACGCGGAAGTTTTTTTTTACTGCGCGAGGGAGTACGAGTGAGAAGGTCTGTTCGCGAGGGATTACGATTGCGAAGGTCTGTTCACGTGTTTGCGCGTTCAGCTTCCTCCTGCGTATGTACACGGACACGTGCACATATATATGTGTGCGTCGACATACAAGCCCACACAAATCTATTTAAACCGGAAGGACATATACATGTCTATATATATATATATATATGTACTATGTAGCAATCCGGTCCTTAGGTGTGCGTGCCCGTATCCGGCTACGCATGTAGATCGGTACGTCGTTCGTATTCTGCGAGCTGTGAACGCCTGTGCCTTTTCCCTGTTTCTGGAGAGGTGACGGTTTGCTACCCGCCTTTAAACCTCTGCGCCTTCTTGGCCTCTGCGACCTACCGACACGTTGCACGCCCTCGGTGCTGCTACTGCGCCCTCGTGAACGCCCTGCGCGCTTTTTTTTTTTGCTGCCGAAAACGCAAAACTACAAGAGGTCTTCAAAATAGCAACAAGCTACCCGACCGCTCAGCGCTTTCAAATGCTGCTGCCCCTGCGTCCTCCTTAGCACAGCTGCCTTCGGTCGCGCTGCGGCTGATCTTCCTCCGCCTGTGCTGCTTAAAAATATCTGCGTGCTTCTTCGCTGGCGAAGAGAGACCCGTGGTGATGGCGTTGAGAGCTGTCGCTGGTGGAGAGGCCGTTCTTCTGCTGCTGAGCTGTGCTGCCGGCTGCGACGCGCTGCTGCAACTGCTGCTGCCACCGTGTTCTAGGTGTTGCTGTGTCGGACTCCTTGTTGCGGACACTGGGGGGACGCTGCTGTTCCTGCTCTGCTGATGTGCTGCAGCGGACACTACGTGCTGCGGGTTGCTGATGACCACTACGCGCCCCACTTTATGACTGCAGCAGCAGACGGCACGCAGCGACATGCGTGCTATCCCATGGAGTTCCGCTTCCAAGTGTATTCTCTCGTCGCTGCTGTTCAGCAACAGCGGCGGATAGGCAGCAGCAGCAGCGGCACCGCTGTGGGTTTCGCCGCGCTGCCTGCGCCGGGACTCGTGCTGGGCATCCATCCCGATCCCTCACTGCCTGTTAAGTACGGCCAAGACCTGCTGGTAGGTGCACGCGTACGGACCCACGCGTGTATGCGTTCCTGCAGTATCCTCATCAGCAGCACCGGCAGAGCACTAGACAAGACTTCAGCAGTTGCCTAGCAGATTCTGAGCAGACGCAGAAGGGACACGCACGCACAGATGGCGGTGCAACACCCGACGCTCAGAGAATGCAGAATCAGATGGACAGCAGGCAGCAGAAACGCGAGGAGCACGTCTGCGACAGTTGTATATCAGCATAGCAGCGGTAGCAGCAACTTCGTCAAAAGGCAACGCGTTCTCAGGGAACATGAGACGCATCGCAGCTGCTGACCGCAGCATACGCAGAGAGCAAGACGCAGACATTCCGACAACAACGGGGTTGCTGCCGGTAGGAGCGGCCACTTAGTCGCAGCTCCTGCACAAGCGCAGAGAGACCCAGATGCGTCAGGGGATTTGCCGGAGCGTCCGAAGCGTAGAGAGAAGCGAGGGACGCAGGGGCTTGACGTGCCTAACGGGCACCCGCGCAGTAACAGAGACTGCGTGACAGACACACCTTGAAAAATCGACCACAGCAGCAGGGCGGGGGCCATTTGCTCCTCATCCAAAGGGACGTACAAAGAATGCCAAACACGCGGTGAGCAGATGCCGTGAGGTCAAAGAGGAGCCAAAAGAACAATACACGCCGAGAGAGGAAGACATCGACCTGTACTTATTAGCCGTCCATGTGTCTGGATTGCCATGTGTATATACATGTAGCGAGGGTCACGTGTACGCACGCACTTCGATACATGCCTGCGTGTGTACATATACGGCTTGCGCGACGGACGGTATGCGCTCCTGCTCCGCGGAAAAGTACTGAGAGGATAGGGCAGATTCGTCACAGCAGCAGTTCTTGGAGTTTGCCGTCAGACGGTATGCTCACTTGAAAGTATCGCATCCCCTTCTGCCGATGGGCAGAACCAAGGATGGGCAGGTGCTGCTGCCTACCCAGCTCACTCCTGCTCGCTGTCAGAGGCTAGCTGCTGCTGCTGGACATTTATTTCAGGCGTGTGAAATGCTTACAAGGTTACGCTCAAGGTACAGCACTTTTTTCGGCTGCTGCCACGCGGACGCCGCCGTGGTGCTTAATTCTAGGAATACATTCGTATGACTACTACTTGCGGAGTTCCATGTCGTTTGTGAGTGCCCCTGCTGCTGTGACTGCTGTTTTATCGCGACTTTGCGATGGCCTCTGCTGTGCGTCAGGCTTGTTGTGTCATCGGTTGAAGCTCCCCCTGGTGCTCACCTGCACCGTGAACTGCTGTTCGTGGTGCTACGCTGTCGATGTCGCTGCTGTTGCTCTTCCTGTGGCGTATGCGTCGCAGATCCTGCTGCGTCTGTCGACGCCTCCTAGTGTGCCGACTCGCAGAGGCAAAGCGCCAGCAGCAGGCGCTGCCAAGGAGCAGGAAGCAGCAGTAGCAGCAGCGGAGCGCTCGGCGTATTTGGTGGGAGAGAGCGGCTTCAAGCTGCACGCGTCGCAGTTTGTAAATATAGACGTCGCAGCAGACGAGCACCAGGGGCAGAAGGTGAAGCAGCTGCAGCAGGGCTGGAAAGAGAAAGCAAAGGACGACGACGTCGGTGACGAAGCAGAAGAAGAAGGCGAAGGCGGGCTGGTGTGGTCCTTTCTTTTTCCCGCTGAGCAGGTGGAGCGTCTTGGGAACAAGGCAAAATTTCGCCTGGAGTTCAAAACAAAAAGTGCAGCAGCAGATTACCTCTTCTCCTTCCCCGAACCTGGTGTACAGACGCCTCAGCTGTGGTCTGCAGGCAACAGCAACAGCAACTCCGGCAGCAACCGCGACGCCAGGAAGTACGTGGAAGAGGTGGAGTTCACTTTCCTGTCGCCGGGCGCGCTGCAGGAGAACGTCCCTTGGCATGGCATGGAAGGCGCCGTGCTTCCTACGTGGCTCCAGCAACAGCAGCAAGCATCACCAGCGGATTTCTCCGCACAGGACGCAGGTGTGCCGCGACGTGAGGACCCCCGCCAACAACAGCCAACGCGCGGCCAGGAAGCATCTACTGTCGCCCCCGCCGCCTTCCAGCAGCCGCCGCAGCAACAGTGAGTCGCCCTGTCGTCCACGTGTGGGAGTGATATGAATCAGCCCTTCTTCAGCAGCACAACTGGCTTAAACACCCCCCCCCGTAAAAGCCGATCGAGACGCACATCTGGAAAGGAAAACCAGAGGAACTTAACATATAGATATATATGTGTATGTGTATACGTGCACGTCTATAGACACACCTGTATGTTTCTGAGTGTATACGTGGCTACCTCTCGTTTCCTCTCTTTTTCTCTCTTTCTCTCTCTACAGGTATATACTTGCCTGCGGGTATCTGTATCTGTAGGGGACTGCGTCTAAATGTGATTGTTTCTATAAGTGACTGTATCTATATCTGCCTGCCTCTGTGTGTGACGGTATATATGTGCCTGTGTATTGATGTGGCTCTATCTAGATCTGGCTGGCTGCATCTGTGTGCTGGTTCATCTAGCTGTGGCTGGTTTTGGATGTCATTTATCTATGCGTGTATGTGTATAACGTGCGTGTAGACATATATGCATGAGTCGGTGGAGTGGCCGGTGTACGCCTATAGACGCTGATACACACCTGTAGATATGCATATATATATATATATATATATATATATATATCTGTATATACTGGGCCAGAGGCGAAGAAAGAGAGGGAGGCAAAGGTGAAATTATACGAAGAAGAAATCAGAAGAAGCAAGGGGCAGCAGCTCGCGTATGCAGCAACCCAACAGGAGTGTCAGTGTGCACGTGCGTCTTGCTGCGTGTGTTGCGAGGGATGCACGTGCTCAGAGCAGCAGCCAAGCGCAGTCGCAGACCGACGGCAGTCCACCGGACAACAGCAGTCTGCATGCACGAAGTGCGTCTTCGCTTCTGTGGAGGAGAAAAGGATCGCTGTCCTCCCTGCTCCGGGTCTTTGCCGCTGGGCACACACACACACACACATATATATATATATATATATATATCTGTAGCCACTCCTGTGTGGGCTTCGTATCTTTCCGTATATCTTTCTTTGTGTAGAATATTGTTTCTTGTAAGCTCTTTCTGAATCGT
>KL647310.1:1117910-1155019 GCA_000727475.1 Sarcocystis neurona | reverse complement strand
GTCCGGTTCGTTCGTCCGCGTCGGCGACACACACACACACACATATATATATATATATATATATATCTGTAGCCACTCCTGTGTGGGCTTCGTATCTTTCCGTATATCTTTCTTTGTGTAGAATATTGTTTCTTGTAAGCTCTTTCTGAATCGTCTACGTAGTCGAGCAACAGCTTTGCCCTGAGGCATACTGGCAAACTCCCGTATGCGTCGCACGTGTACCTGCGGTTGCATGTGTGCACGTCAACGAACAGAGGGAGAGAGAAGAAGAGAAGGCGGAGTTCGCGATATCTAGACGTATAGACGTGGCTGAGTGTCGTCGCAGGCCAGTATAGACACGTACTTAGGAGTGTACGCACGTGTGGATGTAGAGAGGCGTTTGTTCCTGTATGTGCAGCAGGTGAAGGCACGAGAACTCAGGCGTGGCTGAATGTGTGCATGTGTGTCTATATATATATATATATGTACATATACGTGGGGACACGTACGTGTGCGTGTGTGGATCCGAGCAACGTCGCTTCAACTGGTGAAGTGTACATCTCTGTGCGTGTCGATTTGTAGGGCAGGGCTAGGCACCGTGTGCAGTCGTGCGCGTTTGTGTTCGTGCTCTGCTTGGCTGCTGCTGTCACTCGCGCTGGTAGGTCTTCCCCTGGTGCGCCCCTGACGCCTCCGAAGGTTCCCCGGGCTTCGTTGATCGTCGAAGAAGACGAGGAGGAGGACGAAGAGGATGCGGAGCGCCACCTGCAGCAGGAGACCGGAAAGAAGCCGCCGCGTGCGGTACCCTGGGAGCGGCATCGCCAGCCGTGGGAAACGCAGCCAGAGCGGAAGGAGGGGCAGTCCTGGACCGGCAAGGGCGCCGATGGCCGACCGCACGCTGATCCGTACTACATCGAAGAAAGCGAATTTGAGCCCACGTGCGCCGAAGGCATGCGCTGGAATGACGAAACAGGGGACTGCGAGCGAGCACCTACAGCGTAAGACTTTGTCCCCCAGCTTATCATTTGGTCAACAGGAGTTGCTGTCTGTAGGCGCAGGTTCTACTAGCTTCTGGTGGCTCTCCTGCAACGCCTGCTGGTGTCGTCTGCTGCTGCTGCTTCTGCTGCTGCTCCTTTCGACTCCTGCTGCTGCCTGAGAGCTTGGTGCACCTGTCTCGTACCGCGTTTTCTGCTTCTTTTGTCAATCTGTGTAACCCGCTGTGTTCCTCTACCCTCTCCATCTGCGGCAAGTGCGCATCTTAAACACGTCCAGGTGTTCTGCGTGGCTGCTCTTGCTGCTGAGCGTCAACAACACGTCGCACCATGCTCTTCAGTCTCGTACATGCCCCAAGTGGAGTGTAGTGCTTTGCCTGATTCTTTCTGGAGAGGAAGGCGTTCCTAAGTTGTGCCCCAGGCGGCGACGGGGCGCGCCTTCAGTAAGACCGCTGCCCGTGGTCCGCAGCTGGCTGTCACGGGTGTATGCTGCTGCGTGAGCGTCCTAAGAATCCCTTGCTGCTCATTCATCTTCCGCAGGATAAGCTGCTGCTCGAGGTGTCTGTTGCCTGCCATAGAATAGACACGCTTACGCAGAGAGCTTGTCGCTTGCTGCTTTTCGGTATTCACGCTGTGCTCTCGTGCCTGCTGTTCGCGACGCCTAGTGGTGGTGCTTGCGTTGTGTGGCTGTCGCCTTCCCATGGTGGGGCTGCTGACGATGTGCCGGCACATATTGGCTTGAATAATACCTGTGTGCTTTTATGAACAACAGCTGTGTAAGGAAGACCCGGGCGATATGTTGCGCTGGAGGATGGGCCGTACGGTGCAGTGGCGGTCGCTCTGTGAGCTGCTCTGGTTGAATTGCTGTTTTTGCTGTGTGCACAGAGATAAACCGCCGAGTGCGCTTCTCGTGTTACTAGTGTCCGCTGCGGGTGTGGGTGGTCTGCTCCTGGTCTCGCACTACGCACTGCGACGCCGTCGCAAGGGCGTCTCTCGCGCTGAAGCCGAGGGCACCTTTGCCATGACCAGGGTAAGCTGCACGCAGAGAACAGCATCACCAGTAACAGCCGCAGCTCATCAAGCAGCTGTAACACGAGCGACAGCTGTCGCAGCAGCGCAGTTCTAGCAGAAGCAGCCGTAGCAGCGGAACCAATTCGGGCACCAGCAGCACCTGTAGCGGCAGCGATAATTGTCACAGGAAGAGTAGCTGCAGCAGAATCAGGAGCACGCCAGGGGCTAAGGCCGCAGAAGAGCAGCCGTTTCGAGGGCGAACCGGCTTTTTTTTGAGGACGAAAAGCTGCGAATTGTGGCGCGGAGAAGCGCGGGACAGAAACGGTGCTGTGCTGCAGAATCTTGAGGTCGTGAGTGCAGCGATCGCAGCGTGTTCAGAAACACCTCGTATGTGTAGAAGAGCACATCCTCGCACATTCCAAGCTGGTCACGCCGTCTTCGTTCCAATCCACAGCCACGTAGGGCGCTGCGCTCCCATTTCTGAGTGTTCTAACCGCAGTACTCGTGTAGCCTACTTGCAGTCGGCCTTTCCCGCGTGGTTTTGCCTGTGGGCCTGCAGTCAGCACCTGGGAAGCAGTAGGAGCAACAGTGTCTAACACATTTTGCAGTGTTGCTGAGGACTGGATTCATTCTCTGTCGTTGTAACTACTGCTGCTGCTGCAGCCAGTGGAACACAGCTGTTGACTACTGATTGTACGTAGCTGAGAAGTCTAAGGTGCTCGACCGTTATTTTACGCGTTCGAGGTGCGTCGCGTCAGTCGCGTCAACACATAGTCTCAGGGTTCGTAGCTCTGTCGGGATGCTGCAGGGAACAGAGGCACATCTACGTATGGCGTGGACGGAGGTGAGCCGTCTTCCTTGCTCACTGCCGCTGCTTGTACAACTGCGTGCCGACTCCTGGACGCTTCGAAGACACAGGGAGGCCTGCTGTTAGTGCTGTTGCGGATTCTGGGTGCGTTGAGGGTGCTGGCTGCTACAGTGATTGGTCGCAGCGACAAGTCAAATTGCTGCGTAACCGGTGTGTTGTTGTGTTGCTTCGCTGTTACGCGTGACGTTGTGTCAGCTGCTGACCCTTTTTGTTGTTTTGCGTTGCGTTGCTGTGGCATCCGTCGCGTTGTTGCGACCCCCAAGACGCGCGATTCCTGCAAGCTTTCCTGTTATGGTGCTGCGCGAAAGTTCTTGTCTTGCTGCACAAAAGTTTTTTAATTCGTTTGTTCGATTGTGCAACTGCGTGTCAGTGCTGCTTCGTTGCCCTGCTGCTTGCTGGCGTTGCTGCAGTGCTATCCTGTTGTTGCTTTACTCACAGCGTTGCACTGCGCGTGTCCTGCAGTGCGTACGGTCGCTAGCGATGTCCTGCTGCTGACGTCGTTAATCGTTACGCAGTAGACGCCTGCTGGGTGACTCTTCGCCGTCTCCTGCACGGCTGGCCGCTGCTGTCTGTCTTCGTCCGGGATGTGTCCCGCATCTGGACATCTTTTTGCATGGCTTCCATCTGCTGCGGACAGCGGCCGTTACTGCGTTCTCGTGCGTTATCCTCCCCCTCTGCATGCGCCCCATACGCTGGGTCCACTTCCACAGACTCCCGCCTGTGGCACGCCTTTCCAGCATCGCACAGACTTCATCGATGTCGTGTATCTTCACTTGTGGCGTGTGTGCTACGGGCGTCCTTTCGTAGACGTCGCATTAACGCAGACCTGCACGTTCCTTATTTTCTTGCGATGCAGCACGCCGTTGTGGTCCTGCGTGTGTTTTTCACTTACTGTCGATCACGGACAGTTTTGGTCGTCTACGGCTGTTCGTGCACCTGCTAAGTCCTTCTGTATGAATTGCGACTTTTTTTCGTTTCTGCGCCATGTTAAATTCGCCGCTGCAGCTAAACAGCGACGACTACGATCAGCTGGATTTCCTGCACCACCGATACAACAGCGGGCCGGTCCTCCGCCGGGGCCTCAATGAGGACGAGGTGTGACATCGCTGCTGGAATCGGCGGCTGTTTTCTCTGCGACAGCCTTTGCAAAAAAGACAGCGTTGCTTACCGGCAGCGGCAGGAGCAGGTGGGTTGGCCCGACGGAAGCGGCAGGGGAGGCGAGCAGCGCCGGCAACAGCAGCAGCTGCACTTCCGAAGGCGACGAATAATTATTACACGAGGATGACAGAGTTGCTCCCGCGGCTGAGGGGTGCAACTGCTGTGAGGCACTGCGGTGTCATTGCTGTGGCTGACGTCTTAGTTACAAAATTATCCAGCGACTCAACGGCGTCAATGGAAGAGCTGAACGCTACTACGGCATCATAAGCGGAGCCGTTCGCTGACAGGAAAAGTCGCAGATGTTCTGGTGGTATACGTTCACGACCCTGACGGGGGACTCACAACTGTGATGGTGTGTGTACTCGGTATGTGGTTTTCTTCCTGGTACGGTTGTCGCCAGTGCACTTCATTATCGCCGTCTTTTGCGTGCGGTGAGCGGCCCCACGATTGTTCACCGACCTGAGGCTGCTGGTATTACGCGGTCGCACTTTGCCAAATTTCGGCGCTTTGCCGCTCTGACCGCAGCACATGGAACAGAGAGTGATCTGCTGTGTGAAGCGGTTGAACAACGCACTTCCCCAGGATTCTTGTCTCTGAGGGTCCGCTTTGAAATCCTACATTTCGTTCTCAGTGGCGTGCTTGTAGTGGCCTTCCTACATCTTTACCTCTATAACAAAGATATACATACACATACCCGAATGCGCGCGCATATATATATATGAATGTACGTTTGTACTGGGACATACACTTGCGTGTACCAATGTGATAACTTGTATACGGGGTGCACCACAGAAACCGTCTTCAGAGTTGTGATACCGAGAAAAGTGCTTAACACATACGCGACGGCTTGCGCTACGGATGTCTTAGTGTGTGTGGAGTAACATGGGTTTGTACGATCAGTTCGATTTCTTGTATGTCTGTTGTGCCTGTCACGTATGTGGTGTAACTGTGTACTGACCTCTGTGGGTGACTGGCAGACCAGAGGAAATTCCGTGTTCTTCTGTGTGCAAAAACTACGTGCGCGGTAGGAAGCCGTTACTATTCTGGTGAACCTGCGTCGCCGCTGTTGCTTGGCCGCGCGCACCCGAGGCGTGTGCGATCCGCAAAGGTTCAAGTTGACAGTCTCCTCGTGACAGGCTGTTTGGTGACAAAGAAGACGTGTACATACATTTCGATACGAGGAATTGGTCCGCTGCCCACTACATACCTGTCAGACTCACACGCATCTAGCTTAAGCAAAACTATTTCATTAAACATGCGGTGCATTCGTCGGCGTGCGTGCCAACACAGCAACCGGAAAACACCGAGGACCAAATGTTTCATTCTTGTATATTCGTGTTTGTAACGATGTCGCCGACGTAATAAGTTTACGCCAAAGGAGTTTCACTACGTTGGTATCTCACGAGAGAACATATCTACGGGTCCCGTTCTTCCTGTATGTGGCGGTAACTCTCGCCTGCAGACGATAATTTCTGTCGCGCTTTTGCGGGATTCCACCGTGTTCGTGCCTGCCATGTCTACCTGCTGCGCGGTCGCATAGCACGCTGGCAGCGATGTTCCACAGAAAAATTGAGGTGCAAGCGCGCATAGCTGCTTGGAGCTTCTGAACCATGGACAAGTCCATACGAGAAGGGAAAAACGCGTCTCTTCTTGTATGTAGTGACAAGGCCTAAGCTACTGCTGCGATGTACGTGCCTTACCTCAAACCGGATGCATGGCTGTACGCCGACCTCAACCGAGGGAATTCTGCTTTACATCACGCATTTCACTTCACCGCGCTCACGTCTGTATTCCCTAGCTCTCTGCACCTTGTTTGCGCGCGTCTACCTCGTATTGCACGCGCATCCGTTCTTTGAAGTTACGCAGCGCATAGCATTATTCGAACAGGGAGTGCAATCTGACAGGGGAAGACGTAGGGGAGTATACGGGTACGCACATGCAGGAGTCCGCGGGCGAAAATATGTCTATGCAGGCGGGTATGCGTGTACGTATATATATATATACGCCTGTGTGTGTCTGCACATTTAGGCGCAGCTGAACATAGCGGATGCGTTCACACAGACGCACTGCACGAATGTGTACATAAAAAAAGAGAACATATATGTTTGTATATTCGTAGGAAGGCATCTGGAGTGCGTGGGCACCTGTACGGTGATCACCGTCGCCGTACTTGTCAACTGAAAATCGGGGTTCTGCGGAAGTGAGTAGTATCAGCCCCACCTACCCACTTCACCGCATAGAAAACAGCTTTGTTGCAGAGATCATGCTTGCGCTTGTTCTTCCTTCATGGAGAAGCGCACGTACACAATACTTGCCTCACATACCATGGGGAAAATGTTAAGAAAGACAATGTGTACGAGGTGAAGTAGTCTCGCTCACAAGCGCACGAGCAAGGTTTGTGATAACACGCACACCCAGAGTGCCATGTATTTCTACAAAAGTGACGCATATATGTAGGAGTTCACGTAGGGAGAGCTTCACGAGCTTTCTAACTTGAGTACACACGCTCGTGAACTTGTATCCGCACACTTTACGAAAAACGTCACCACATCACCAGGTTAACTTCCAATACACAGTGCGCCTCGTGCAGCTTGCCGGAGTGCGCTGCGTGCGTAGAAGTGCAGAGGGTTTCTGCAGGAAAATTGGACCTACAACAACAGTCACAAACCCGGATTCGTCGTCTGTGAATCCCAGCATTTCACGATGTTGCCACTGGAGCTCGCCACGTTCTCCTCACAAAATACTTGTGGCCTCCCGTGTAGACAAAAAATCTCCACTTCCTTACAATGCACGATTTTGCACATTGAGACGTAACAAAGATTCCCACTTCGTCACAAACACCTTTGCAAAAAGTGGAGGCAGTACAGGGGCGAAGCTTGAAGCACGGGAAGGCAGCATCTCATAGTTTGCATACATACGCATATGTCATCACAGGCCTTGACTCCTCCACTCTGATATATGTGAAACTGCGTCTCAGACGCGGATTGTGCGAACTGGTGGACGCTACTTCTTACCCCCGAGAGGTAACATTTGCAACACCGGCAGCCTGAAATGAGTTAGTTCTATAATACATGTACAATACAAATTCTGCGGTTGTGATAGGATCCTGAAGTCGTTCTTCGGCTTTGCATTTTCGTCTACACACTTGCGTATAACAAGAGTGAGGTCGTTCTCTTGCGTACGCGCGTATGCATTTGCGCGAACCGGTGTTAAGTCTTGTGCCGGGGCTGTTCCCCCCAAGAACACGGCTGTGAAAAAAAAGGTTAGTTCAAAATCTGTTGCATACTCTGGAGCTAGTGCCAAGAGTTCAGATGCTCTGGAACGACCCTTTTAAAATGGAGAAGAACATGTTTACACTATTCCCAAACCCTTCAAAGTGACGACATTAAGGAAAACTGCAGAAATCCAATATTCCAAGTCATGGCGAACATCGTGGATCCGACAGAAGCCGTAGGTACCCGCAGTGCCGGCGGCTGCAGAAGACGGCAAAAGCTGACTGTACAACTCTGTCAACATGTGTCCGCGCAGCGCCTCCGAAGCCCCCGCTTAAACGCGCGGCCTCTTCTGTGAGACATGAACGATTCTGTTCTAGAAGAGGAGAACCAGGCCTTTGAATAGATGTTTTTGTCTCCGTTGAAATCCCAGCGCCTAACAGATTTTTTTCTCTGGAAGGCCCTCACAGACATGTGTAATAGCACGTTCTCCCTGTCCAGTCCCACGTCCTCAGACGGACTCGCGGTCCCGAAGATATCCTCGTGCCTCTTCCCGCCTCCGCTTCCAGCTTTCCGGCGAACAAAGCGCGGACTGTGGGTCTTCCAGACGCCGATTCGCGTTGGATTATAAGGATGGGGCCGCTGCCCTAAATTGATCAATTCAAGAAGTGTAAGCGTAACGTTATACAGATTCTTTCGCGGCGTCACCTTGCAAACGTCAGTGGGAGACAGTAGAAGCCTTAAAAGATCTGCGTGCACCGCAGCGGATCGCGATCCCCTTCTACCTGCACGTTCGGTAGTCAATTTACGCGCTTTATAACACTGTCCACCGCGATCGCTCTCGTCGGCACTGCTATCGCTTCCTGAATCTGCTTCGTAACCTCGCTCTGTTACGAATGCTTCCTCTGTGTCCGCACCCGCATCCAAAGGTGCTGCAGCTACTGTGGCTCCAGCGTCACAATCATTAGTGGTTCTGCGTGGCGTCAATGACACACCGATGTCACACTTTTTCATTCCACCCCTGCTGTAGCCTGCTTCTGCTGGACTATTACTCGAAGTCCAGTCCTCTTCTGCAGTATCAGACACGTCCTCTTGAGTACTGTCGCTTTGTGTCGTCTCGCAGAAGGCCAGTCCTTCTCGAGTCGACGCGCTTTTCCGTCGTCCACTTCCACTCGACCTCTGCGTTGCCTCGACTGCGGCAGCCCTTTTCTTCTTCTTGCTTCTTGGGAGTATTCCCGCAGCTTCAGCAAGATGGCACCCTGTACTTTTGCTTGCGGCGACGGAAGCTGGGACTGATGCTCGCGACTTTGCCGCCTGTCTCCTTCGCGGATTGCACCGGCGATCCCCGTGCACAGCCTTCCTACCGAGGCGGGATGGGAAGTTTGGAGCATTCAAACTAGAAGCAGTCACATTAATCATCTTGCACGGGCGTTTCAGGTCGTTGCTGCTGTACAGTTTGTGCGCTGCAGCTGACTGCATCAAGAGGGGGTACGCAATCCCAAGTTCCGTTGCGGCAACACTTGGTTTTGACGGATTCATTCTTCCGTAGTATAACACTGTTTCAAATAGCGTCATCAGCGAACCTTCCCTAGGATCCTGTAATACATAGGTTTGCTTTTCCTCGTGCGCCAGTCTACAAAGCAAGCTGCTTCTGTCTAAATGAAGCAGTACGCGATTCACACTTGACTGCGCACTTTCTGACAGCCTGCCTAGAGTAGTAGACAGCCTGAGGGCTTGCCGTGTAGCGCCCCACTTCCAGATGATCCTGGATGTAGCCGCCTTTGAGCGAGTGTTTAACAAAGCCGACTGATTTCGTCTCGAGTCCTCACCGGCTAATGGCGTCTCCTCTAGCACTACTGACCGCAGCCACACCCCCCTGCGACTTGAAAGTGCTTGTGTACCTCTGTTGTCCTCCTTTGTTTCTCCGTCTTCCTCCTTTCCTTGGTCTTCTTCGTCTTTCTCGTTTACGTCTTGTTCCTCTTCTTTCAAGGGACAACTCTCGGTATCGCTTGCTTCTGTTTCAGACGTAGACAATCCGAACGTATCCGTTGAAGTGTAATGCAGGAGACTCATCAGTAGGCGCCGATTCGGTCCGAGCGGTTCCCCTGACTCTGTGTCCTTGCCGGCGAAAGTTGAGGTGCAGCCAGTTGCGCATGACGTGGTCGAAGGAGCGCTGCCGCTTCTGTCTCTGCAGAAAGTTTTGATACGTCTCGCGGTTACCAAAGAAGAGCACAAACTGTTCAAGCTTTCCGAGCTTGAGATCGGCGCGGTCGCAGTACTCCGCTTTGTTTGGCACCTCTCAGGTGTACCACTCCAGACCAAATCTGCTTCAGCGCTACTACTGCCATCCGGTTCTAGCACCTTCCCAGAAAGCCACCGGTGGAAGTTCAGTACACATTCCTGCCACAAGATTGCCTGCGGGTCTTGGGGATCATTCCACAAACCACTAGTAGGTGCAGCCGCCATCAGCCTGAGTGCAAGACCGCCGACCCCACGACCTAAAAGAAATAACTCCACGCGCGTGCAGGTTAAACCAGAGGTTAATTCGCCGTCTTCGTCCTCCGTACGTTCGGCCGCCCTGCTGGTCCTCTGGTCTGACTTATTCGCATTGTCTACTGTTGTGCCAGCTGCGTACGACGTTGTGGCTTTCTTCGGTAGCTGTAGGGAACGCTTAGGCAAGATCTTAGACAAACCAGGGAATCTAAAAAACGATTTCTGTCTAGGTGTCTGCTTAGAGCCGTCCTCCGGCTGCGCATGTGGCGCCAAAGCGTCCCGTTGCACACTATCGGCCAAGAAAGTCTTTGGGGAAGACGGCACCGCTGACGAGCTTCGTGACTCTGTTTCTCCAACCGCATACAGTCCTTCAAAGTCATATGCAGAGCCAGTGGAGGACGAAAAAGCAGACGGCGAAGCATTTACAAACGTACAGCCTCCGGACGAAGATTCGTTTCTACTGCCACTTGTCGACTCAGACGTCGCGCTGAACAGCCGCCCTACGTCGCGTCGAGAGCGTGGTGGTGTAATCACGTCGTCGTCAACAAGATGCGGGACCTGCGGAGGTACACGGCATGGAGGTGCTGGTTGAGAATCAGAGGTGAAGGCACCCTCCTCAGGCTCGGGTCCGCGGTCAGGCGGAAGAAGAGACGCTAGCACGCGTTGGGTGCGACGAGCAAGGAGAGCAGCATAGTGGTACAAGCTTGTGACTACTGAGGTCTTAACACGGCCAGTACTCCTCGCGTCTGGTGCCACCACAACGACCCTATCATACTCCCCCCGACGCTCCAGCTCTCTTTTGAAGTAGTACCTGGAAGGAAACAGGTTACGCATCCAAGAAATAGATAAGGGATAGTCGCGTGATGTCGGTTCCTATTCCTGTAGATGTAAAAGATAAGCGAACTGGGACGAAACTACGACTTTAAACATTGCGTAAACCGAAACGCATACACTTGTGCCTTCATGCGTGCCTGCAAGCGGCTTTCCACACAAAGTGCACACCATGAGCTTGAATGGGGGCAAGAGGGAATGGAATATAACAAATTGAGCAAACGTAGTCCCCTAGAGTCTTTGTGTCGTATGCTGAAGTGTCAAAAGGGTCCTACAGTCTCTCGCACAGCAAACTGTTAACAACATAAAACCATTTGACTCTATACATCTGTTCGTGCGTATGTACACATATACACGGTTTTTCCCCAGTTTCCCCTGCAGGCCCGACACAGGTGTGTGCCTTCACTTCCGACGCCACTTCAACCGGCATACACCGAGGACAACCCAGATTACTCGAAGTCTTTCGAATGCATGCAACGGGACCGTGCCTCGAAGGCGGCAATTTTTATTACGTGGAATCCGAAGTACAAAAAGTGGGTGACCACTGCGTTCCGCGTAGATATAAAATAAAAAATACACGCAACGGCACGCTTGCATACACGTACACCTCAGTCCTGGAGATAATACCGGCATTTTGTGCGTCTTTAGTGCACCACAGTTATTGTCGTTCAACAGTCTCATTAATCAGATGGCAATCAGATCAAGTCCTTTGCTGGAAGCTACTGTGCCCTGAAACATACCTGAATATATTCATGTTCAGCACAGCCACACATACACTTACGTCTCCGGCTTTCTCAGGGCCAGTAATACGCCGGCAGCAGCACGTATCACAAGCTGCGATGACCAGCCATCCGTAGGCTGTCTCTAGATATTGGGACGCACGACTATAAGGGGAACAAGGATACAGTGTGCGCCTACACATACCGTTTTTATCCTCACTCACTAGTATAGTACCCGCTGGAGGAGCCAGTCTGCCTGCTAATGAATACTTGTATCACGATTCCGCCTTCCGGCTGTCTAAGCTAACTCTCGACAACGTGAGGTTAGATCCTGCTAGGCGATCCTGTTGATACTATTCGTCACATCCTGGAGCACAGTAGTCGCCGGGATGGCTTATTTGAAATGAGGAAACGTGTGCAAATATAAGTACACTTCTAACAGCAACCACCGTCGTACCTCGACAGCGAAACAACACTTGTGCATGAATGTCGACCATTGTCAGCTTGGAAAATGTTGCAGAGTGCACGCTACAAAGAAGTGGCGTGCGCAAATGACCAGGACGTAGAAAACAATAGTTTCACATAGCCAAAAGCATGCGGATATTCTCTACAATAAAGTAGCGACGCAACAGTGCAGAACCGAACAAGCAGGCCGTTTACATCGACAAGCCCACTTACCAGTGTCGGCTCCAGTCGAAAGGTTCTTTACTTTTTGCTCCACTGTTGCGACGACTAGGCAGTGGCCACTCGTGCGCCCATACTAAAACAGCACACCTTTTGGCAGTGCCTTGCTCGCCGGGCACACCGGAGTGTGTACCTTCTTTTAGCCTGTGATGTTCGTTCGGTGTTAGTGTCGTAGGCGGTACAGCAGCGTCAAATACATACGATGTGTTAGCGGCAAGCATATACGCGTCTTCCGTTTCTGTCGCAGCACCTGTCTGCATTGGCGAACATCGCCGCACATATCTCATGCGACGAGGGCCATGCTTTACATCGTCGACATCCACGTTGTCCTGCACCCGCAGTACACACAGTCATCGTCGCAACAGCACTGCAGCCGCAGCCCAGCGGTACCCCCCAAGCTTGGCGCGAAAACGCTGCAAAAGAACGCGCTGCCCGCACTACTGCCAATAATTTGAGTATGGGCACGACGGAGAGATGAAGAATCAACTGGTTAAGAGTGAGGAGCACAGGAAAATCGTTAAGAAGCTCCCTTGCAACGTATCAGTGCTTCGGCTCTGAGATATACACTAGATTACACGCTGCGGTTCCGCAAATTGATCAATCTATCACACTTCCGCAGTACACGCGTCTGGGCAACCTATGTTGTGCTCGCGTTTCAACCGGCGGTGGATCGAAGTGAACGACTGTAATTCACTTCTTCATCCGTATGCACAACTTCCATCCCACTTGCATTCAAGGACAAACGCGTCACTGTACGTGCTGTGAGTCGCATACAGTTTGAAAGGCACGCTCCATCCAAGCTAGACCGGTGCTACGCGCGTACGCGTCTATGCATAATGTATATGCTCAAACGAGTGTACGGAGACGACACTGTATGACTGGTGGAACTTCTTTTTTGGAATACAGACCACCCGCGTGCATCCTATAGCCCGCCGCCTCCGCGACGTAGACAGTGTCCTTTTCTGGCTTCCTGTCGAGGCTACTACATGAGCGCATATTCAGCTGTCCTTCGCATCCTGCGTGATGCAGTACTGTAACCGCGTGTGCGCTTCCGCGTGGGGCACCACTTCGCAGGCCGACACCGGGGGATTGGCTACGTCCCACGGAGACGGCGTTAAAATGTCGCTACTTCGACACCAAGGAAGAGTCCTACCCACACAAGATGTAGGCTTGTTAAACATAGAGAGGGACGGAATGGTGCACCTGAAGACAGCCTCACAACCACTTGCAGACCAACAGCAACGCTCAGGTGCACTGATACCATCCGCTGCTTCCTGAGTGAAACACTGGCCAACCTGCAGTATAAAGCGCTCCGTTTGAGGAGGACATCTGCAGAACAGCCCTAACCGTCACATTTGTGAAACTTTCAACAATAGTCCTTACGCGTGTGTATATTACGTAGTACGCACGGGGCTGCTTCCGCTCCTTGCGCCCCCATGTCGGCTTTCATTTTTGTTTCACTGAAGCTACAACTACGTGACTCGAGCAACTCGACTGCGCCGCACGCGCTGCCTCGAGGACATTCTGATGTTCAAGTCCTCAAAACTGACTAACGGTGGCTGGAGAAAAGACGGCTGTGGAGGTAGACACCCGTTTCCTTACCAAAGAAGCTGCCGCTGTCGAATGCAGGGAGAAAATCTTATTGTTGTCATGCCGGTCAGGGGGCTGAATGGGCATGAACAGTAACGAAACCAAAATGCAGATCAGAGGCGACACGCCCGACAACGCCGCGGCCCTCTGAAAAGGAAGGTGAAGGTACAGGGTAATGTCCTTGTATGTATTGCAAGGCGGTATTGTCACCTCACCCGCAGCCGTACGCGCTCCCACCGGACTCTGCTCTTCGCATTGAGAGCCGTGTACGTGGTAGGGTAGACCCGGTGCCCCTTCTTGGCGCATCCTCCGCAGCTCCCCCCGGGTAGGATATTGTTGCTGCCGCATGGCTTTAGCTATGTACATCCGCCTTAGACGGCAACTCTGCGGTCGGTACTTGCGAACACGCACGTCGACACCCCTCCGCTGAGACGGTATATTGGGCAGGAGTATGCGAGGTACGTACCAGAACGCCTCCAGTTACAATGGGCACTGCCACCGCTTCTTTTGATTCTGATGCGAGATCTGCCACGAAACTCATTAGGAAAGAAGGAGGTGAACCTCCTGTCCAACGGCGAAACTGGGCTGCCACCACTTGCCAGGAGAACAATAGAACGCGGACAGGGTTCCTCTGAGCAGCTCCGCAGGACATCAAACCTCACAGCGAAGATGCCAACATTGAAGGTGTTACGTGGCCTCCGAGCGGGACTACGGCGGCGACCTCGAGCTTTCAGACCAGGATTTTGTGACGTTTGGACTGTTTCAAATGCAGGTCAAGTAAGTTCGAAAGCCCAACCGGTACAACGTATCACTCACGTTGCGGCTGCTGGCTTGTGCAGCATTTTCTTCGGGTTCCAGACTAATGCTGCTGATGCCAGTTTGGCGTTTCGTAGCGCCCCGATGACCATCCCCACTAAGCAGTAAAGTTACTGGAAGCGGTTTTGACGCTGATCCAGATGTAGTGGTGTGTTCGTCTCTGCGTGGGTATCTCTTCCAATACACGAGGGTACTGCTGACTTCGCTGGTAGTGACCCTGTGACTAGCGTCCTTGCTGTGACTGTGCTAAGCGTCGAAGTCACCACTTGGACCCGTCGTTACTGTTTCAGGAGGAACACGGCCCGATGGTGCAGCTGCGTACCGTTGACGCATGTTCAAAAGTGGTTTTGCTGTTCGTCCGTCATCGCTTCTGGTGCGACAAGCATAGCACACTCCGCGGTCGTTGACGCGCACTTCCTTCGCGCCTCCTGCTGAGGGTGACACTCTTAGAACTGCTGCTCTTCCCGCGTCTACCGCTGATACAAGGAGTATCGTCTTACAGTACTTTCTCGACGTAAAAGTGCGGTGATTGACGCGTAGTGACGCGCTGATTTAGTGAATCTCAGTGCATTGCAGGCTGCGCCCCTTAACTGCGTCAATCGTTACTGATGGCCATACGAGGATGCTGTGCCCCGCTAACCCGGGGCTGCAGCACTTAATGCAAACCCAAATACAAAGCCGTGGAAAATGCGTACACGACTTCCACGTGGCCGTATACAACAAGGTGACACTTCGACAGAGAAAAATACAAGACTGTTGTCTCCGCTGAGCTTGACTGCATGCGTGCGAGGGTACTGTTGTGTTTCGTCTTCGGCGTACTGGCGATGTGATAAAAGAGACGCACGCTCCGCGCCGCGGCTTAAGAACGCAATATCGGAGACATGGTAGGTATAAGGCAGCCCGGAGACGACCCCGCCACCACCTGCAACATCGACCATCTGATGGGCTGTTAGCTGGTACCCTTCCTTTTCGTCACTCCACTGACAAGTTCCTCAAACCTGGAGACCCCTGGTGTTGACCTGATACGGTTGCGTAATATGCATGATAGTCCTGCGCTGGAAATGCAGCTGGGCGGACAGCAACCAGATGTCGCTAGCACGATCAGGGTTAACAAGGAAGGATGCAGTGAGCAGAGGTAAGAGGGAAGCGAGATGTTGGAGCGCCTTCACATTGCCCCTTTATGTGTACGCCAAAATGGAAGGTACCCCCCTCTCCGATGCCCTCGTACGACAGCGTGGCTGCGGATTATCACGCAGAGCAGTAACTGCCTAAACGTATGTCACAGCCCTTCTTTCTCTCATACTGCGTACGGGTCCGCATGTACACAAACACGTGTACTTACACACACATAGAAGCCTTTACTGTATCTGCCACAGGCGAGTGTATGTTTGCAGAACGGGGCCGAATCTCATCTATTACACGAAGAGTTGCGTTAAATGGTTACGCTATTCAGTTCACCTTTTTCATCCCTGGTTGAAGAGATCACTCGCAGCAGCGGCCATGATACCGCTTGCCACTCGTACCATTGGTGATATGACCTCTCCACCAGACGACGCAGTAACAGAAGTTTCTTTATGGGTTTGAAACTCGACTGGTGCACCGAGGTGCTATCATGTGCGTGTAGTGGACTCTGTTGCACGTAGGAACTGGTTGGAGACAAGCTGCGGTGAGCGCAGGGGACCTGGTGTTCCGCCGTAACTGGAAGATTATTTTCACCTGCCCTTCGTGGATACGTAGATTTTACCTTCGCACGTGTTTAACTCCCTGAGCAGGTCTGCCAGGGCTGGCTGTGCGAAATACGGATGCGCCTTTTACTGCTCATCCGTAACCATGTAGATGCAATGTGTGCTCAGCCGCAAGTGTGGCCAGGGATTCCTGCGTCGGGGAAGGGTGCGGGATTGGACGATATGCGGAACATTCGACGCAGCATCAGAGAAACCCACGTTCCACGTGGGCTACATCTAAACCAGTCGTTACCGAGTAACCGTGTTCATCGTACCACAGCAACGACAGTAACCCCCCGGCGCCTACAAGGGAAAGGATGTGTAAGAGCCTGAAGCAGTACTGTGGTGGAGAGCTGTCGATAAAGGAAGTAGGTGTCATCAGCCGGCGGCGGAGGCGGGAGATTCGCAGTGAGTACGGGATGCGGTGGAACAAACAGATGTCGCACATACTGCGTGTTGCGGGTACAACTACTATTACTATCCGTCTTCTAAAGTAGTGGCTGCTGCTGTGCTACTCTCGCTTTTGCCTTTTCCCATGCTGCGCTTCGTCCGCGGTCATTCGTTTGCGACCTCTGGTCCCCCCGTCAGTGCTGTGGTCCTCCTTGCGGATGCCACTCCTGTTCCTTGGGTCCCTTCGCCTTTCCTTGGGTGGATGTGGCCAATGCAGATGCTGCTCTTATTTCCTTAGTCCTTTTCGCGGGAGCCATGCTTCTCGCATATTCAAATGCTATTTTTTATGTTGCCGCTTGTGCGAAGCTTGCTCTTCCCGAAACTCCTGTACGTATTTCCCATTGCTACTGCCTAACTACCCGTGTCAGCGGGTGTGTTGACGATCTACCGTCAGCAAAACGAGAGAAGCGCTTGGTGCACAGGAGGCGGTAGACACGATATTAGAGGTTTACAACCAAAGGCGACACGGCAGTGCCACGTTCATAATGGTAAAGCACAAGCACACTACACGCGGCAGCAGCCTCTACCAAATAAAACAGGGGCCTTCTTCTGCAGGGGCACAAAGCAGTATACGAGACAGTAGGCCGGCGAACCGAAGCGCTTGTTGCTCGTCTATCCGTCGCGTGAGAGGACCGCTACGCCTAGCGTTCTTGTCATTTACAGCTGGTGCAGACAAAGGTACAACAGGTGTCAGCTGCGGCGTGGACCGGCATATACACAGACCACGGGGGTTCCTAGTCATGTGGCGTTCCGTCTTCGCGCAGCAGCGCTTCGCAGCAGCTGCCCACCTGATTGTTCTTCTACCCACAAAGTTTGCAGATTCGCGGCAAATCAAGGGGTACGCGCTGGTGGCACACGGACCCAGCAACGTTGTCTCTTCCGGGCACGAGCGCTGTGAGCGAGTCGAGCAAAATCCGTGCCGTGGCACTTACGTTTTCGCAAGCGGATGCATACGCTGTCGATGATCCTGGTGCTCTGGGAGGCACGGATCTCTCCTGCATCTGTGCGCAACGTGGACGGCTGAAAGAGGAGTAATTAGACCTGCACAAGCTCTCGAAGGAATGAAGAGCGGCCGAACGGAGGCCGTGCTGCTGCAACCTGCGTCGTAGCAACGGTAGAAGCACGCAGCAGCAAGAATGACACCGCCACGTCTGTGGTAGCGGCAATTCTTTGTGTGTTAATGCACCCGTCTACGTCCAGTTCTTTCGCGGTGTGTGACTCTATGGAGTCGGTGAAGTACGTTAAATAAGTCCCGTCACCCACCTTCGCCAGAGCACGCAGCGTAGTGGCGAACTGCTGCTACCTAGACGGCAGGAGAATTAATGACAGCGGAAAATACTTCTGGGGCACGCACTTTGCACGCTTCGCATCACTACCCCGCTGCGGCCCAGTTGGAGAGTCCTCGTCTCTGATACGACGACTGCCAAGTCCTAAGGATCCCCTATACACTTCCGGAAGTCAGCGTCTACACGTGCTAGCGCTGCTGCTGTTGGTTGCTGCTCCACCGCGTCCGCTGCAGCGGTCGCCATCGCAGCGCACAGAATATATCCCCGCGTTAACAAGCAGTAAGTGCCTCCTATTGCAGTTGCTGCAGGTGCTTCGTGTAGCCGCGTGAGACTCTGTGGCCGTCGTGTTGCACCGCGTCAGACGGATGCTGTCGCGGCCCCCCTTTCGCGTTGCTACTACCGCGTCGCTGGCTGGAGTAGAGTAGGGCGTGCTCCGCCTCTCCGGCTGTCCTGATCCATCTAAAGTGCCGTGCACCGAGTCTTCTGCAGTCCTTACGTGTTGTTTTCATGGTATTGCTCGCTCCATTGATGCTTCAGACTGCTGCTGCAGGTTTGCACCATAAAGTGTCTCTGTTTCGTGTGCGTCTTCGCTTCCACTGTTGCAGCTGTTTCAAACCGTTGTATGCGGTAGTGCGGCTACAGCCGCGGCTGTCCTTGCGTCGCCGTGCTCGTCTGCTGCTCCCTGCTGGTGGCCCCGCTGCGGGACCCTCATTCAGCATTTCTTTCCAGGGTACTTTTGCTGCCCCTGCCGGTGGCGCTGCCTCCCGAACCGCTGTTGCTGCAGTCTTTGCAACCGCCCCCCGAACGAGAATCGCTTGCAGCTGGGAATGTCAGGCCGCTGCAAGACTGGGTGCTAGATATACTGCCGATGCTGCCAGTCTTGCGGGTCGCGAAGGCTGCTTGTCCTGTTGCCGCTCTGGTCGCTTTACGTACCGGACTCTTCCCGTTCTCGCTCTTGTAGCACCCTCACTGGTGAGCTGCAGGTGATGCTGCGGCAGGTGCAGCTGCATCGGTTCTTGAGTGTATTGCGTATGCAACAGCGGAGCGTAGCAGAAGAAGTGGGTTGAGGCTTCGTAGCGGCCCTGGTCCTCCTCCTCCACCACCGGCAGCAGCCGCAGGGGAGGAGCAGCCGTGCGTTGCGGACATGACCAACAACAGGGGCGGGTGGCTGGGATGCAGCGGCAGTACGAGGCAGAGCGGCAACGGCAGCAGCAAGAGGCACTGTGTAGGACGAGCGAAGACTTGAAGCGCAACAACAAGGAAGTAGGAGTTGGGACGACACAGTTGCCCTGTTGCAGCAGTAAAGAAGCACCGCAGCGTCTGGATGCGTGTGTCTTCCAGTGTGATACAACACCGTAGTGGCCGCTTCGTGCGGAAGCAGCGGCGGGAGGTACCTGTCTCACCGCAGCAGCAGCCAGGGCGGAAATAGAGAGGCGGTAGTCCCTCCTTGATCGACTTACCGGAAGGCTTTGGGAGTTGCATGTGAAGGAGTGGCCGCTGCAGCAAACGTCTGCAAGCGGCAGCTAGAGCGACGCCGGCACACCTCCGCAAGCACACTCACCACACACACACACACACACACACACACCCCAATACTTACATTCACCTACAGATATCCATACGTTCACACGCACTTACATATACGTAGACGTACGCCTACGTTGACGCCTACACAGCGCAGCTGTAGCAGCAGAGACTGTGACTCATTACAGAGAGAAACGACTGCTGCATCTCCAGCGTCAAGCAGCGCTCACAAGTGCCTACCGGATTTGCCACCAGAGCAAATACGAGCAGCCACGACGTACTTACGGATGATACTTCCTCTGGTACTGCAGCGATAACAGGCACACCAGCACCAACTAACAGCGCGGGCCGGTGCCAGCCTCCTACGTGCCAGCAGCAGCAGCAGCTACACTCTGTGGTCTGCAGGAGCGGCAGCAACAGCAGTATGGTCTGTCTCACCAGAAGCACGTTGCCCTGTCCAGCAGCAGCTGCAGCAGCGGTCGCGTCGTCTGTGTGCAGCAGCAGCAAAGGGAGTGAAGAATGTGCAAGACACGTTGCTGTGGCTGCTGCTGATCGGTAGGGAGAGAGCTTCCTCGTTTCTTGTGGCAGGTGCTGCTGCCGCAGCAAAGACCGTAGCTTCTTGTGCCGCCCGTGTGCCGCTGTGAAACTGCGTATGCTGCTTTCTTAGCATTACGGAGACTTTCGTTCTTCTCCTTTGTAGGTGGGGGGCCGACCAACTGCCTGTAGTGTCCGCTGCGCGCGTGACAACAGCTGAAAGAAGAATACGTGTGAAGCAACAGCAGCAGGAGCGCATCCGTAGCAGCGGGCCCGGGCAGTGGAAGTACCGCACGAGCAGTACGTCCGCAGTGGGGACACCAGTCATCAGCAGTGGGATGGTACTGATTTTATAGCGCCACAGCACCACAGGGCGCGTGACGGGAGCTGAGCCAACACACAAACGCAGCAGCAGCGGCAGAAAGCTGGTGTGTCCCGGCAGCAGCAGTAAGCCGGGGACGAGGGAGACACGCAGTCATACAGGATTACATCGAAGCAACTAATAGCAGTAACAACAGCATTTACCGCAAGAGGAGGACCAGAGTACACCCTGCAGCGCGCACCAGTGGCACAGAGGCATGCTGTGGTAGGTCGGGCCAACCCAGGAGCAGCGGCAGTAGTAGTTCGGTCCCCCGGCGAACGTGTGCACAGAAAAATAGTACCTCAGTCTTCCGTAAAGCAGCCCTACCGCGAGAGCAAGGAAACGGGCTCGCAGCTGCGAGCGGTAACGGCAGCACTAGCGGGGCCCTGGAAGCGGGACGAACTGCCGTGCAGCTGCGCACCAGCAAAAAAACTCTTTAGCAGCAGCGACGTCCGCAGCAGCCGGCGGAGAACAAGGATTTCTTCTCGGCCGGAGCAGCCACACGCGGAGAGAAGAACTTCTGGTAGCGGCAGGTGCACTCGAGTTTTCCTGGTGTCAGGAACAGACCTTCAACAGTCGCAGGCGCAGTGCCCGTCTCACGTAGCCGCAACACGAGCACGAAGGAGACAGGATGTGGCAGGAGCTGCTGATGGCTTCTCGGCGGCAGCCTGCTGCTGCCGATGAGGGGGCACCGGAGGAGGAGGAGCAGCAGCAGCCGCAGGATGTGGGGTTGCGCAACAACGTCGATACCAGGACGGACTGCGGAATCGGAACCGACGAAAAAACGATGCACGTAGAAAACGCAGCACTTGCTGCTGTGCGCAGTGTCCTCCTCAAGTGGAAGACGGAGGAGCAGCAGAAGTTGCCGCAGCAGCAACAGCAGAACGTATATGCACGTGCGGTACCTGTTGCCTGTCCTGCTGTCGCGAACAGCGTCAGCAACATGCAAGGCGTCGGCGAAGCGTCCGGTGCCGTTGCTTCTGAAGGAGTTCACACACGAGCAGCAGCGGCAGCCGTAGGCTCTTGTACGCACACACAAGAACACTTCCCAGGGCATGCGCTACAGCAGCAGCCGTTCCAGGAGACGCAGCAGCAGCGTACGCCGGCACAGCAGGAGCAGTTTCTCTCTTCGTTGCAACGGTTGCTGCGGCTGCTGCAGGAGCAACAGAAGACGCAGGGACAGAAACAACAGGAACCACAGAGGAGTGACGTGGGCTGGGAGGAGCAGCAACCACCGCTGCTGACTGAGCCCAGAATTTCGCTGCCAAAAGCAGCCGCAGCAGCAGTGGAACGTGCGACAGCAGCGGCCTTGGAGCAGTCTCGCGCTGCTGCTGCTGGTGGTGCTACTTACGGAATTCCAGCGAAGAGCAACAAGGACTTGCCTTTTACTGCGGGACGGGAGGTGCTGCAGCAGCTGCTGTCGACGTCTGCACCTCTGTCGTACCCCGAAACATACGCATTTCTACAATCGATTGTGCGGCGGCAGCAGCAGCAGCAACGCGAGCAGGAGCAGCTGCTCCCCCAGCAGGCGCCTCTGGGACCGAAAAGTCTGGGAGTTGGTGGAGAGGAGGGGCAGCTGCACGATCCTTGGCTCAGCAGGACGGGCAAAAGCTCTTGCTTATCTGCGGCAACACCAGCGCGCGCAGCAGAGCAGCAGCGTCGGCAGCAGAGAGAGGACACCAGGAACAGGTGCAGCAATCTGAACCCTGCGCTGCTGTTGCTCGGCAGTCCGTCCCCGCGATACTTCCCGAAACGACCGCGGGGCTCAAGCAGCAACAGCTGGCCGCGCAGCAGCAGCAACAGCTGGCGAAGCAGCGGCAGACGAAGCTTGGAAGACAAGGACGCCCGGAGCAGGAACACCGCAGCAGAAGAAGAGCAACTGTATCAGGAGTGGCTTGACCATGTCCATGGCGTGTACATAGAACGCTTCGACGACACAGACCAGTACCGGGACGATTTCGACCCTGGTAGGCCAAATCGTCTTCAGCGTTAGTTTCCCGGAGCGCATATACCTGTGCGGCAGTTAGACGTGTGCATCCGTGATGATTACCCGGGATATCCACAGAGACAGAGACTGAATTTACTGTCCCTGCTGCTGCTGGTCTCTGTAGTTGTTCCCGGCCGGCGTGTCATGTGATGGCTGTGGGGCGGACATGTTGGAGCTGCTGTAGGCGTAGTGTGTTTGTTGCTGCTGGCGCTGCGCTTCTGTCTCTCTGACGTGCAACTGCAGGTTATCGCATTCTTGATATCCCAGAGGCCGAATACATCAACGACTGCAACAGGCTGAAACAGAACCCTATCCAGTTGGTGGGTGGACGGGCTGCTTGCAGTAAGCGGCCCTCGCCTCCTCCTTTTGATGCTCCGTCTGCGACTTCGCGCCTTCAAGTGCTCAGTAACAGCACCAGCCGCAAGTCAACCCCTGGCACCTCCCCAGCTGGTCGTTCTTTTGCTGTTGTTGCAGGAGCAGCTTCAAGTTCGATCAGCAGCAGCGGCGGAGGTCCGACTGCAGCAGCCTCTTCAGGAGACGACGGCCACTTCGGCGTGCCCCCTGATGGGGCGAGGAGGCCAGCAGCCGCAGGCGCACCAACAGGAACAACTCCGCTTCAGACGGCTGCTGCTCCTACGGAAGGTGACTACGAGGCTTCTCTCTGCAGCGCCTCTCGTGGCAGTTCTCCATGCTTTGGAAGCACTGAGACGACACGCGCCCTCGCTGCGGCAGCAGCACCACTTCCCTCCGCAGCAGTTGAAATAGCGGGAGCGGCAGCAGGTGTCGCACCGGGTGCAGGTGGAACTGCAGAGGGTGTATCTGTCGCCGCGGAGCAGCAGGATGGACGCAGCTCTCCGTTTTGGGGAAGCAGAAGCGGGGGCGACTGCGGCGCAACTGGTGCAGCCGAAACAGGCTGCAACTGGCCCGCTGAGTGCCCAGTAGCGCAAAATAGCGGCAGCAGCAGCAGCTTGGACACCAGCAGGAGCAGCAGCTTCATGCAGAGCAGCAACAGTAGCCTCCAGAGGAACAACGACAGGGAGGACGAGGTTAAAGGAGAACCGAGCAGCCGTCAAAACAGCTTGCTGACAAGCGGCAGCACCACCACCAAGAACACAAGCATACCTGAGAGGGAGAGCGCCGGTCCCGAATGCGGTCGGGGTGTTCCCACAGAGGACGCCGCAGATGGTGAACACAGCCTGAAAGGAAGCGTCTCGGTTGAAGATGAGCTGGCCGATTGTAAGGTCCAGCTGGCACCACCGTCTTCAGTCAGTCCGCACCTACCTGCTGGTAGTCCCTCCGCTCCTGTTCCTGTCGTAGTGACGCCTCCTGCTCTTCCATCTGGCTGCGGAGGCGCGTCGCTGTTGGACGCAAAGCAACAGCAGCAGCAGCAGCGAAGGAGGTGTGGCGAGCAGGAGGCGAGCAGTGCAGCAGCTGCAGCTGATGCCCTGCTGCAGGAGTACACCGAGGAGATGCGTCGGGCTGCCGCCTGGAGGGAGTGCTACTGCGACGGCGACGCCGCGCTGTTTCGACAAAAACAGGAACAGAGTAGGTATATGATTGAAAGCTGCTGCTGCAGCTGTAACTGCTGCGGCCGCGCAGAACGAACAGACGCAGCCGAGTGCATCCCTGGGGCGTTCGGACGTGCTGTTGCCGATGAACTATTGGCAACTGCTGGTACGGCGGATGCGGC
This sequence comes from Sarcocystis neurona, assembly GCA_000727475.1. Taxonomy (NCBI): domain Eukaryota; phylum Apicomplexa; class Conoidasida; order Eucoccidiorida; family Sarcocystidae; genus Sarcocystis; species Sarcocystis neurona. The sequence continues at coordinate 1,131,113 of KL647310.1, read as the reverse complement.
TGTTGGCGCTGGTGGTGGGAATTTCGCTTGGTCATTAAGGGGAAGTGCGCGTGAAGTGGTGCCGCTGCATGCGAGCAGTGGCGATGCCTTTTATCCTGTCCGTGTTGCCGGGAGCGAGATTCTTGGTTTCCCTCGGCAGCAGCACGAGCTACATCAGAGAGAGAAGCTGTGTCAAGAGCAGCATCTCTGGCCGCGGAAGGAGGAGAAGCAGCTGACTTTTCTAGGCTGTCCTGCTCTTGCTGGTTCTGCCGCTCCTGTTGATGCACCCTCAACGCAACTGCTGCGTCAGAGCCAGTCGAGTGTATTACAGCAGCACGCTGCTCCTGTTGATCAGCGCGTTGCTTGCTGCGGCAGCAGCAGCAGCAGCGCCGGCGAGCTGAAAGAAGCAGTGGGTTCGTTTGTAGCGACCCATATTGACCAGATTTCAGCAGCAACCGCAGCAGCAGAAGTCCGCACGGACAGACGCAGCAGCACGTGTAGCAGCAACCGAAGCCTCAACAGAAATAGCAGCGAGGGCTTCACCAGCGTAAAGCACTCGCAGATGCATGAGTCGGATATGATGGCGGGGACAAGTACTAGCAGCCGCTCGCTAGGGCAAATACAGGAGCGTGACACCGGGCACAGCTGTTGCTCCTGCTCCTGCGGATGCAGCGCCTGTTGCTCCTTTAAGAGCAACAACAACGGGAGCATCTCGACTGGTAGTCGTCTGCCCAATTCCGTCGTGTTCGACTGCTTCCACTTGAAGATCGTATTTGAAAGAGGGAAAACAGGCTTCGAAGACCACCGGGAACTTGTGCTTCCTGTCGACACTCTCTTCGCCGGTCGCTACCTCGTGCAGCAAGAGGTACGCCTTCGTCCGAACACTGTTATTCTGTTGCTGCCCCTGTTTCTTTCTGTGGCTCCTTTGCTGTTCTGGCCTCTCTGCTGGATCTAGGGCCCGGCCGAGTTCTTCGCTGCTCCTTATCCCGTGACTGCGTCGAGGTGCTCTGGGGTTGTCGCTGCATCGAGGCCGCAGTAGCTGGACTCCCGTCCCCGCCTCGTTTTTGTGGTGTTGTTTGCCTGAGCAGCGTCTGTTGCTGTTTTTTACCTGCGGTCGCTGCGGTACTGCTGCTTTTTGCCGCGTTGCCGCACGTGCACTGCTGAGGGTCGTCTAGACACCTGGTAGCATTTTTGCCGTCCAGCAGAACGTGCAGCTTGTCACACGTGCAGACGAAACCTGTAGACGTACTCACCACGGAGAAGCAAATCACGTTTGTGGATGTAGCATGCGTCTACTTTTTGACGATATCTGAAAACGTTTTTGTAGAAGGAATGCTGGTATTCCTATCCACGTTGTGCCAGTACAGGGTGTCCTCTGCCTAAACGTGCGTCCTGAGTGTATACGATTTCACTCCCCGTCTTGTATGTGTCTACCGGGCATGCATGTCCTGTGTGTTTACGCGAATATCTCATAACAAAAACTTGTAAATACGACCTGTGTGCGACAGTAGAGATGTGGCGACTATGTATGTTTGACTCCCTAACGTGAAAGACTGGCCGCTTCTAGATCCGCGAATCCCCCTGTACATGGCTACACACGCTTCCGCGTGAGGTGGATGTTCGCTACTGTTCATACTCTGTGCTGGACGTGGACCGAGTGGGTATACTGGGCGCATGTACGCGTGTCTTCGTGAGAAATTTGCAGATGCATGCAGGCGTGTGTATTCTGTTGATATGTGACGCATGAGCAGGAGGCACCACTTTCTGCGAGTTACTTACTCCCGACCGGTCCCCCCCCCCGTACAAAGTTCCGCATAACGGACACAGATACACGTAACTATATTTCCCCTGTAGAGTCAAACTACTAAGGCATATCTGCGTCCGGTTTCATCCAGACGGACTGGCGCGCATGAACAGGTAATGACGGGGTGTCGCGCTGCGATCGTGCTCGCTTTTGCAGGTTGGGAGAGCCGCGTTTTCGCGATGTCTGCGGTGTATAGACACCGCAGCAAAACAGCCCGTTTGCTTGAAGGTGAGTTTTCACTGCGAAAACCTCCTCGCCTTCGTCAGACGCCTGTGTGTCTCTTGGGTACTCCACGCGGGCTTCTTTGTTCTTCGTCTACATTTGACTTCGTCCATTCCGATCTTCGTCGCCACGCGTTCGCACGTGCGTCCCCCAGGCACTCGTCTATAAAAAACCTGGTCCACAACCCATTTTTGTATTTCCAGAGAGAGGTTCACCGTTTCTCTCTCTTCACGCATGCGAAGAATCGGCAAGTGAATATCTCTGTGCTTTCGGGAACAGTAGTGCATCTATGTATTCTCCTGCCTCCCATTGTTCTGCGTAGACTTGTGCCGTATTCTTGCATATCTGAGTCTACACGTACATCTCCGTTTCTCTCTCTCTCTCTGTATACATATATATATGTATATATATATATGTGTATATATGCATTTTTATTGCTTTGGTTGCTGGTGCCGCCGTTGAATGGTTTTAGATAATCAAAAACGAGAAAGAGTACATGGACCAATCGCTGGACGAGGTGAAGACGCTGCGGTATCTGCAAGCAAACGGAGACCCGGATCTCTTCCACTACGTTCAGCTGCTTGACTGCTTCTACCACCGAGAGCATCTGGTGCTAGTAACAGAGCTGCTCTCGCACAATTTGTATCATTTCTCATCGTCTTTGAAGAAGATGAAGCTGCCGTCTTTCTGGACGCTCGGCAGAGTGCAGCGAGTCGCGCGGGAGCTGCTGTTAGCTCTGAACTTCGTCCATAAGTTGCATGTGATTCACTGCGATCTGAAGCCGGAGAATGTGCTGCTGCGGCCCTCCTTCCTCTCCGATCTCGCCACTTATAAGGATCTTGCAGGGAAGCATCCGTTGACTATAATCCGAGAAGTCGCCCAAGAAGCTGCAGCAGCTCAGCCTGCTGGTGGCGGAGGTGGCGACGGCGGAGAACGAGCATCAGTAGGCGAGGATGGCGTTCCACCGAAGGCAGGAGAGACGCTAACTATTTCGTTAGAAGGCCCAGCAGGTGCAGGAGGAAGACTGCGGACGGCACAGCTGGACGCGGCAGGCGGAGCGGAAGAAGAGAAAGCAACAGCAACAGGGGTAGGCGGAGGAGGAGGGGTAAGTGGGGAGAATGTCAGGACCCATTTGGCAGCTGCTCAGCTCTACCGAAGTGTGCAATCGAGCAGCGACAGCAGGAGGACGCAGGATGCTGTCTCTGGGCAACAAACAGCAGCAGCCGGAACAGCACTTGTGGAGGAGAACGCGTACACCGGCAGCAATAGGAGGAAAGATTCGTGCGTGGTGCAGCAATCTGGGGAAGCAGAGCAGGAGCGGTTTTCGCTCACCAGCGGTATGCTGCAGCAACAGCAGGATTGCTACGAGCGCCCGAAGAAGCAGCAGTATTTGCAGCAGCGGCCCTTGACGCGTGCGGATCTCTATGCAGGAGAATCCTGCGTGCAACTGCAACAGCAGCAGCAGCAGGTCGACGAGCTACTGATGCAGCAGCATCCCGTGGGACAAGTGTGCCAGCGGCCGCAGACTGATCCAGCATGTCCGTGGCCAAGCGTAGAGAAAGACAGCGTGTCGCAGTTGGGTCCGCGTGTGGGAAGTGGCTGCACAGAGAGCAGGGAGACTGTAGCACCAACAGCAGGACCGACAGCAGCATCACGTACTACGCACCTGCCGCCCCCGACGTGCTGCGGCAACTCGTCTGTCTCTCCCAGCGCCCTTCCCGCAGCTACAGCAGGTGCTCATTGCAGCGGGCTGCTGCAGCGGCTGGAGCAGGAAAGAGCAGCAGCAGCTGCGGCAGAGCGTCTGCGGGGTGATGGGTGTACCACGCAGGGATCTTTGAGAGACTTCGCTGCAGCAGCGGCAGCGGCAGCAGCAGCAGAAAACCTGTCTGTCAAACTAATCGACTTCGGTAACAGCTGTAGGACTTCCGACGCACTCATAGCGTACGTGCAGTCCCGGAGCTACCGGGCGCCCGAGGTGCTGCTGGAGCTACCTTACGGAAGCAAAATTGATATATGGAGTCTCGGATGCGTGCTGTTCGAACTTTTTACCGGAGTAGTGCTTTTCATGAACGAAGGCGTCCACAGCCTGCTGGCGAGAATAGTCGGTATAATAGGACAGCTCCCGTGGTATATGGTACATAGCAGTCCTAAAAGACACGCACTTTTTGATGCTGACGGGTATTTATACACCGTGATACAGACTAACCCCTCGTTCCCAGCTAGCGCCCCTCCTGCCCTTTCAACTGCTGGTGGTGGTGTTACTGCCCCACTGGGGGCGGTTGCTGATGCGGCTGCGGCGGGTGTTAACGGAAGGGCTTCTGTCGATCGTGATGTTGGTGCGGTAGTAGCTGCTGCTGCGAGAGGTAGGGCTGATGCCGAGTTCGAGAAGGACACGCAGGCGCAGCCACAAGGGTTGCGCGGAGCATCTGTTGCGGCGAGCGGGGGGGAACGGCTGAGCAGCAACAGCAGCAGCACGTGCCACAGCACGGGCAGCTGCTGCGACAATAGCAGAGGCTGTTTGAGCAGGATGCCTGATCAGCAGCAGCAACATCAGCAGCAAGGACACGGCGGGGAGTGGGACGGGAGCAACAGAGCTCAAGGGCCTGCAGGCGTGGCCCGTGACAAAGTGGCTGCGGGAGCTACAGCTGAGAGTGGGAGAGAAAAACGCATATATGAGAGAGCATCACAGGACTCCAGTGGCTGCGAAGAACCGCAGGGCTCACCTACTGTAGCGGCTGCAGCACCGCGAGAAGGCGAGCAAAGAGCAGCAGTTGAAGAAGCAGGTACAACAGCAGGGGGCGTGGAAAGTGGACCGCCCTGCTTTGGCGGGGGTGGGGTAGCCCAGCAGGAATGCAGCGGAACAGGAGCAGCGGTAACAGCAGCAACAGCGACTGGCGCTCGCGTTCCTGCTGCAGAAGGATTGCCGAAACCCGTGACGAAGAACACAGAAGAGGGAGGAAGAATTTTCCGTTTCCTGCTGCCCAAACCCTCCAGCCTGAGGCAGCGCTTGCGCGTGGATGACAACTTATTCATCGACTTCCTCGAGCGCATGCTAAAAATCGATCCTGTTGAGCGGTGGTCCGCTGAGCGGCTGCTGGGGCATCCCTTTTTGCAGAAGGGGCTCTACGCCGATGGCCTGTAAATACAGGCTGCAAGAATAGTGGAGAGGTATTTTTCACACAGAACGACAAAGTGGAGTTGCCTCCAGTAAACAGGCTGCTGCAGAGGCCGCACAAGCAGCAGTGGCTGGCGTAGGAGCGCCGGAAGAATGGTCGTGTGCCCAGCAGCTACAGGGATGCAGGAGCAACAACTAGGGCGACGAAGCACCACGTTTGCAGCAAACGCTGGACGTAGCAGCGGTAGAGGCGCCGGACCAGAAAGTGCAGCAGCAGCACAGCAGGTGCCAACTTGTTTTGGCGACACATATCTAGTTGCAGTCTCTGAGTTAGCAGCGCAGGAGCAGCAGAGGGGGATGAATAGAGCTGCAGAGTAGGCAAAGCAGCACAGCACTTACGCGATACCAAGTAGCAGGAGGCACGCCGTGGCACATCCCGCACGCTAGCTGCCAGGGAAAATAGCGGCAAAGGGAGCATTCGAGAAGAGATGGCCGGACAGAGGGGTTTGCCGTATGACGTGACAAGAAATCGTGAAGTAGACGACAATTCAGAGATAGCCTGTTCCACCTTTGATGCCTCTGGAGCGGTTGAAGAGATGCACCCCACAGCGGAACCGAGGGGTTCGGGAGTGCTACTCGAGGTGGCTCAGTTTTTCAGTTTAAGTGGTGGCTTGCATTATGTCCCAGGCCCGTGCAGGCGGAATGTTAACGTACGTATATTTAATGTACGTTAGGCTACATGACCACCAATAAGTGTATGCACGGAGGCGAGCATGCGCCTTGCAGCAGAACTTTTTCGCTGCTTGCGTAAGTGTGATGAAGTGTGAGTTCAGGGGTCACCATTGCAGCTGAAGCACATGGAGAGCAAGATTAATGATGATTATCAACGCACATGGACGCTACATCTATGTGTGTCTTTTCACATGTGTATCCGTACAGCCGGAGTCTTGAACAGTTTCAAATGCACAGGAACAGCAAGAAGTCTCGCTGCAACACGCTACCAGCGGTGTACGTTCTGGTGGACTCGAAACACCCACGATGGTGGCTCTGGTGTCCGTAACGGTTGCGTAGATCGTCTTCGCGAAGAGTAGAATAGACTCTTTTTGTACGCGTGTACATATGTATGTGAGCCATTTTTGTTGCAGCTTGGAAACGCGTAGGAATCTGTATGTGAATGTATGTTGATACGTGTACAACATTGCTGTTTGGGGATTCACAACGTCTGGGAATGTCAATCTGGATGGCAGTGTCTCTCTACTGCGGCTGAGGGAACAAGTGCTGGTGGACGTGTGAGGCGGGTCAAGGTAAGTGTGTCCCACGGCAAGATTAGTTTCCCCTGCAGTTGCAGGTATTTTTACTGGGATTCCCGCCCTCATCCAAAATAGGCTTGAACAAAGGGGCAAGTATAAAGGTACTGCTTCCCCCGGGCCATGACTTCTACTCTGATTGACGCACCGAAAGAATGCGGTACGAGTGGTATAACTCAATGTACGCGTCGGTTGCGGTCGGGTCTGTCGGGGGGTCAGGCCCAGGAGGATCAGGTTTGATAGGTGTGTGTATCTGGGCCAGAGCAATTTCTATCTTTGTGTGTCCATCTACCTGTCCGTCCGTACATTTTTTTGACATATGGCAATGACATTTTCTCAGCTTAAAGGTTACTCAATGGCCGCCGTGTGTTCAGGCTGGACGCGAAAGAACGACCACTCAATTTTGGAAGGTCACGTCGAGTTACCAGTGTACCACTAAGTACGATTCCCCAAGTGAACGAAACACTCGGAAGTTTTCGTATACGAAGACAGTACTATGTCCTGCCTGAAAGGTTGACAGAGGATCGAAGCGGGCAATACGAGTTATTTGTCGCCAAGGACTGAGATACCTTAGAATACACCCTCCGCAGTGCCGTACCGATATAACGGTGCAAATGACCACGTCGCAGTCAGGTGGTTCTCATGCTTTTGCACGTCCGTCAAAGGACCAAGTGCGACCCTCACGCATACGTTTGACGACCAACTGCGGAAGTCCTGCACAGGTTTAACTCACACCGTATCAACGGCGTCGTAATTTTCGTCGATAGTGCGGTCGCTTACTTGACAGCTAATACCAAGTTAGGTAGCCGGCCGGTTTCTGCTGTGTTCGAGGTCGCTGAGGATTGCACAGATTCAGGCTCGTCCAGCTACTTGGATATTGGCGGACGTTTTAACATCCAGAGTCGTACAAACTCAGTGACAATTGCGGAACACAGTAGTTCACGGCGGCTTTGCACACCCCTAGTGCTAGGGAACCATAAATTACTGCAAAGTGATTCAGTTATTGAGAACTATTATTAGAAGCTTGAGAGTTTCGACGCGTGCAATTTCCATCGGACATGTCAAATGGGTGGAATAACGGCAGACATACACGCGATATAAGCATAGTTAGACTTCTTTGATCTTCACTTTCTGCAAAGAAAGTGACGAACATACGATTTGTTGTGAAAGGTTGAATCGCCTTCGCGGCAGAATTTTTCAGTAAAACACACCTCGTGGTGTATAGAAGCAGAACCCATACAGAGCACCCCGAGCTCTTCCAGTACGCATACGAGACATGCATGTACTTTTCGTCGGCTTGACAGCATACCGTCTGCTGAAAATTCTGGAAACCTTGTGTTTGGCGGGTGACAAACGTCTGTGTACCACATACTATGAGAGAACAGACGGTTACTCACGTTGCAAAGAATCTGGAGAGCTGGTTCACGGGCTAAAGAGGCCACGGTGGCTGAATTGAAGAAATGGCCCTCAAGTCCTTGTTCCTACATTCTGTTTCATCTCGGGTGATGAGGAATGGCAGGCAATCACATTGTAAACCACGACGAGAAGCTCTGACTGCGAATGCACACGCTTATTTAAAGTTGAGCCCACTGCCTCCGTCCCACCGCTGTACGTCCTTCGCGAAGAAACTGTTGGCTTGTCTACTTCCACATACGCCTGACACCGGCGCGAGCTGGGTGTCCTGCTCAGACTGGTGAGACTGAAGAAGGAAGAATTATTCCTTCTACTACAGCAGACGCGAAGTCAAATTAGCGGCATTGTCAAAACCTGGCGCTGAAGGTACAGCATACCTCGTCGATATAAAGTACTTCTCCAGTGGGTGGATCAACAAGTGAGATACACGAGGAAGTCGGGCCAGTTTCATATTACGTGTAGGTGTATTTCTGCATGAAAAGAGTCGTGGAAGTTCAGAAGATCCTTCTGGATACGTACAAGAAGTCAGACTCTGGCACTAACGGCGAACAGCAGCACAGAAACATTCTGCAGCACACACTACACAAAGCTGTGTGCCTCAGTTGCGCGGAACAGCTCAAATAACAACGTCGCACCATACAAAGTAATAATGTTACCACAGAGTAGTTTGTTACTACGTACCTCACTAAAAGTATAAAATTTCTCCCCCTTCAGCTTCTGCGGTGACGGGTGCGAACTTCGCCAAGTTACTGTGTCTTCATCTTGAGCTGTTTCACAACGTTTGCTCTGTGTCACGCGTCACCAGAGCCGCACGTTTCTGTTGTTTCCTCGGCCACAGAATCCCTCAATGTATTTGCTGAGTCACTGGTATGTAAGAACTGCAGGCATTTGCTGCTGCCTCTAACGCAGTGGATCCTGCTGCTCACACGCAGTGAGCGAAATTGCAAAATGTGTGTCATTAACAGCCCTGTTAATAGCGTGGTTAGCTATAAGCTGTGCTATGCTATAAGGTTAGCTATGCGCCAGCGCAGGCTGTGGTCGACGGCTGCAGTCGACAAGGAAGAAAGCCCCACTTGATCTTCCGTACCGTTTGGAGAGTCATACAGACGAAAGGGGTTTGACGATGTCTACACCACAAGTACAGACACGTACATATATCTATGTATACACAGGTATTTGTACGTCCATATATATACGTTAGCTTATTTATTCGTGAACGCAAATACGTAGGGCGTTACACCTATATGTGGTCCACTCATCTACGCCGATGTAGCCTTACAGCCTGCATCTACGTGGACCGGCGCTGCACGCGACAACACAGTGCCCGTGTACACACACGCAGATGCACAAAGCAGCGCAAGCCGCAAGAGGCGTGACGCAATCTCCTACATGCGATGTTTCTCGCGACAGGTTAGACAGCTGTAAGCAATCGTGTTCCTTTTTTTCCTCGTCCGTAACCTGTAATTACTTCGCTTTGCAGGAAAGCTGTACGAGGATGGTAGCGACCGTTACGAGAGTTATGGATATTCAGATAAGCGACGTATTTTTGAGCACCTAGTACACTCTGTATTGTAGCAGATCCTAGAAGTATGCATGGTCGTAGATGTCATCACTGCCAGCTGCACACAACCTAATCGAGATATGCTACCTACTAGATGGCGTTAGCCCTCACCTGATTCGCAGGCGCGGCAGGCCGCCCAAAATGTTCAGTCTTTCTGCTTGTGCCAGTGCTGCGAAAGCGCCTGTTGTTCCTGCCTGCTGTTGATCAGTACACGTTTCACTGATGCTGAGGTCGACGCTCGGCTTTAGCCCATTCTCACCTACGCTAGCAGCACTCTCGGCACAGCCATGACCACCTTATTGAATACTGGTGCCGCTGCCGTTAATCGCATTCAACATCACTACGGAGCACGCACTTCACAGAGCCGAATGATACGCGTCTTCGCTCCGATGTGACGCCCGCAGATTCGTGTCTCCGTGTGGATACACACTGCAATGCGCGACCGTTGCACCTCCCTTCACACAAATGAGAATCTTTCCCTTTCCTTCCCATTTGAAGTCAAGTTGACATTCATCCTGGAAAGCACTACAATAGTCAGCGTGTATGGGGCCTAGGGAGTTTGGTCATCGCAGCACGTAAACAGGGAATAATGCAGCGTCCAGCAGGCCAAGCTCTCCAAAAGAACTCCTCAGCGGCGTGAGAAAGAGCCGCAGGGAAGTACCGGCCGCCGAGTGATAGCCACTAGCTGCACCAATCTGGCTGGCAGCAAATCGCAGCAGACCACTGAACAACAGTAGCAAAAGTAACCCTGTGCATTGCTGGAATTAGCGGGACTTATCCGACAAGTACAGGCTGCAGCGACAGCCCGATCCACAGTTGACAATAACAGTCCAACACGCAGGTCGACAAACCCCAGCTGCACCACCGTTGCCACGTGAACAGTAACAGTGGTTCTAATATGCAGCAAAACGAAGAACCCATAAGCATCATCATCACCACACCGCTCTGACAGGTAACTACGCTACGCCGTTCGGCCGGCAGCTCAATGGCAGGACCGTTCAGAAACGGTTGACATGCGGCAACAACTTACCCAGTGCCAACCCTACGCGCGCACGCTGCGAGCGGTGTGCGACACAGCCTTAAGTAAGGTGCCAGCAGGTGTCGCTGTGACAGCAAACCCAGCACCAGCAGCCCGTCCGGGCAGCAGAATCCCCGTAGGCAGCACAATAGCACGACACTGCGAGGAGGTACCCAACAAGTACCGGCAAAAAATTCTTGCCATCTTGATGAACCCGTTCCCGGTTGCACTCCACGCATTCCGCCAGTACTGCTTACGTCGTTGCTTTATGCGGGACGCTTCGTTGTGCACGTGATCTCGTTGAAAAAAAAAAAGCCACCTCTACCGAGCATAGTATTTTTCACCCCACACAAAGGCACCGAACCAGCGTGTTCTGCTACAGCGCTGGTCTCGCCATTATTAGCACTTGCGCATTCTTATCACTTGACACCTGTTCTACTGTTCTAAGTGAGCAGCGCAGATCCCCGTCCCACCAGTACGAATGTGCCGGTCATCCGTGTGTGAACTAGCAATTCGTCGCCTGCGCACCACGAAAGAAACTGTGCACTGGCTGCCGGCTTTCTCGTATTACCCATCTTAACACAAAAGAAAACGCCGCACTCTGCAGCTGGTTAGAGTCGTCCTTCTGCCACAGCGCACGCGTCAGGGCTAACACATCACTCCTTTATCTGTGCCTCCTGTTACTGCAGGCACGGTCTACTGCTGCTGACGTGGCACTGTTCCCCCTAAAACTTCCGAACCGCAGCGTTACCGAGCGTCCTGCGGCTGCCACCGCTACAACATGAACGGATCTCGTTGCGCCGATGCCACGCTCCTTCTGTATACACCGTCTATCGCATCTATTCCCCCTGCTGACATTCTGCAACCAACAGCAATGCGTTTCCCTCCGTAGTGCCGCTGCTGCACCGTTTCTGACTACTCCGCACCGGAGAATTCAATCTGGTTTTAAACCACCCTGTGCAGCTACTCCCTTCCTGTGCGAAGAAAACTGCACCTTACAAACGCCGCACGTGCCACGGTACCACCGGCAGTGGCATCGTACACATACCATTATACAAACGCAGACTCGGCTCTGCTTGCAGCAGCAGCTGCACTAGATGCGCTTTCAACGCATACAGGTACGGCATGAAATGCTCTCGTGTCGTCCCTCGTGGCAACAACTTGCCGTCCCGTACCACCTCACTGAATGCTCGTTAGGAAAAAGAAGCAGAACGTCTGCCAGAGCGCGACGCACAGAGACCACGAGGTCAGCAAACATGTACGACTGGTGCACGCCCGTTGTTCCTGCTGCTGCACAGGTGTCCTGTCCTTCTGTCGGCTGTTGTGCTCCTCGCCGGCTGCAATGTTGCTGCTTTACACCCAGCTGTTCTTATCGCCTCAACCCGCCGCCGCTGTTTCTACCAGACAAGCTGTCGTTCCCTTCCCGCCACCACCTTCACGCCGGAAGCATTACCTGTTGCTCACCCACCCGCTGCTGCACAGGCCGGGCTATTTCTCTTCTGCGTGACATTGACGCCTGTATGCCACACGTACGTGTAGGCAAAACCACGCGTGTGTGTACACACACGTATGCATATGCGTTTCCTCACTCACACATAAATGTATGTGTGGAACCACATACGTGTGCCTATGCACGTGCCCAATGTCTTCACGCCTTTTCTTTATACAGAGAGAGAGCCACACCCTACGTCGCTTTAGACAGGTCTGCGTGCCCAAGAGCTCGCTCTCGACCTGCCGCTAGCTGCTGTTGTGCTGAGGCTGCGGCTTGGGAGTGGTACAAAAGGGTTGCTGCGGAGGAGGATACAGCTTGTTAAGCGGAATGAAACGGTCAAAATTGCAGCATCGCACCGGCAGCGCCGGGTCAAAGTATCCCATTGCATTCCACATTGCCATTTCTTCTCTGTGAAAGGGGCCCTACAAAACGCCAGAAGCACGAACAACGGGCAGCGCCAACAGCAGCGTGAATATCAGCATAAACTTATCGGCGGGCTTCCAGCAGACGACAGCAGAGCACCTCCGCACTCGAACAGCAGGAGAATTTCACAGCAACCGCAATCACAATACAAACAATCCCGCAGCAGCGATCGCAGCGCCGGGCACACAGCAACAACAGCAGTCCGCGCAGCGCCGGGCACACAGCAACAACAGCAGTCCGCGCAGCGCCACCGCAGCACGAGCGCGCTCAGCAGCGCCACCCACAACAGCAGCAGCCGTGTGGGCAGCAGCGCTCACAGCGTTGCAGCAACAAATCTGGGGCACACGACGCGGACTGTGACACGGAGCCAGCAAAGAAAACGTTGTCCTGTTGCTGCTATGTGCGCGATGCCCAGAACAAACAAACGAACACACGCAGCGGCACACACGTTACGCATATCCGCAGACATCCCATATATCCACAGAGGCATGTAAACCTATTATGTGTACGTCTAAAGATATATACATGCAGATATCACCACGACTAGTACGTACGCGTAGGGGACTCACCTGAACATTTCCCTTTGGGTCGACGTACTGCCAGCACTTGTCACGCATGGCGTCCGGCCGGTGAGGCATCGCTGCTCCTTTATCGTCAGTGAGTTCCTGCTCCTGTTCCTCGTTTCGCTGCTTCTGCAGCTCGTACTCCTCCGCTGTTCTTGCTCCACCGTGATGCTGCTGCAGCAGCACCGCTGCTGCGTCGGTTGCTGCAGCAGCAAGTGACGTCTGTGGCGGGCAGGGCGTCGCACCGCTGCATCCCCCCTCAGCAGCAGCAGCACCTGTGCCCTTTAGCAGCTGATGCAGCTGCTG
>KL647310.1:1019187-1117361 GCA_000727475.1 Sarcocystis neurona | reverse complement strand
GCTGCAGTTGTGCCTGCTGCTGCTGCTGCAACTGAAGCTGCTGCTGCTGGAGCTGCTGCTGCGGAGACGCGCTGCCTGCTGGACCCGCAGCAGCAGGCCACCGGAGCAGCTCCATAACAGCAGCCGCTCGTGCATCATTGCCGTACGTATTGCGAAGCTCCGCCACCACAGCGTTGACGTGTTGCTGCTGCTGACGTCGCAGCAGCTGCTGCTCCGCTGTTTCAGCTGCAGATCCCCAGTCCAATGCCTGCGCACCTGCTGCCCCTCCCAACCCCCCACCGCTGCGTGCTGCTGCTCCTGCTGTGGACGCATGCGGCAACTGCTGCTGCGCACCACCGGCGACGCTGCGTGTCACTGCCCCGGACGCGCCGCCCTGGGCTGTTCCTGTTGCTCCGCCACGTCCTCTCAGTTTCTGCAGCAACAGCGCTGGATCTTCCCGCGACAGCTGCGAATACTGCCTTATCAGCGCTTCTGCTGCTCCGGCTGCAGTCACAGCTGCTGTACTGTTGACGGCGCTGCGCGTCGCCTGCTGCGGTTGCTGTTGCTGTTCAGCTGCCTTCAGCTGGTGCTGCTGCTGCAGGTGCGCAGCCATTAGATCCACCAGAAACCCCGTCTCGCTCTGGCGCTGCTGCTGCTGCTGCTGAAGCGCTGCTACGGCTGCGGAGCGCTCAATGCCACCTGCGGCTGCTGCCGCTGCTGACATTTGCTGGGTGTGTTGTCCTGCATTGTGGTACGCGGCGGCGACGCGTTGCTGGAGCTGCTGCTGCAACTGCTGCTGGAGCTGCTGCAGCTGCTGCTGTTGCAGCTGCTTCTGCTGTTGGTGTTGCTGCTGCTGCTGCTTTTGCTTCTGCGCAGCAGCCTGCAGCAAAGCCCACACAGCGTTATTGTTCTGAGCCAGACCCAGAGCATCTGCCGTGTTTCCGCGCTTCAAATGCTCCAAAAGCTGCAACACCTCCTGGGCGTGCACGACATTTGACTGCTGCTGAGACTGCTGCCGGGGAGAGCCGGTCAACACCGGTGGTGCTCCTCTTCGTGACTGACCAGCCGGTGCCGCCGCAGCAGCAGGAGCGCATACATCTCCTCCATATTCTGTCAGCGTCGCAGCTGCTGCGGCTGTTGTTCGAGACAGCTGCTGCTGCTGAGACTGCTGCTGCTGGTGAAGGCGCTGTTGCAATTCCAGCTGCTGCAGCAGCGCCTGCATTTGTTGCTGCTGTTGTGGGGTGGCGCGCACCCCTCGCTGCTGCTGGGAGCGCAGCAACTCCAGATACGCTGGAATGCTCGCTGGTGTTGCTGCTATTGGTGCTCCTGCTGCTGCGCTGCTTGGCACAGTAGCATTCGCCGCAGCATTTCCCTTGGAGTGCTGCAACTGCAGCCGCGCGAGAACAGCTGCTAAGCTTTGCTGCTGCGCCTCAGTCGACAGAGGCGTGTGAGTGCCTGTCGTCGACGATGCTCCCGTGGTCTGTTCCTGGCCTTGCTCTTCCTCTTGTAGCAACTGCTGCTGGTGCTCCTGCTGTTGCCGCTGCGCCCGCTGCTGCAGCTCCTGATGCTGTTGCTGCAAGAGCGTCAGGGCACTCGCCGGCACGACGTTCTTGAAGAGTCGCAGAATCTCCTCGTACTTCTGCAGCTGCTGCTGCTGGTGGTGCAGCTGCTGTTGCTGCTGGCGGGATCGCTGCTGCTGCAGCTCCTGCTGCTGCGCCTGTCTTAGGCTGCTCGTTTTCTGCGCGCTGCTTGACCCTTTTGCCACACCGGCAGGAGGCCCAGGCGCCTTCGAAAACGTGCTGCCGCTACCGTTTCTTCCCGCTGCTGCAGCAGCACACTGCGGATGCTGCTGCTCCTCAAGCTGCGGGTGCTGCACTGGCCGTCGCCCTGCGGGAGTCCTAAACAACTGCCCTTCGGCGCCTCCCGCGCTGCCGCTCCCGCGTGGTGACTGCTGCCGCAGCAGGCGGTCCTCGAGCTCGCTCCCGCTGCTTGCTGCTGCAGCACACTCTGCTGCCGCCTGCTGCTGCGTTTTCTCCTGCTGCTGCATGCGTGCCGCTCCACCAGCAGAAGAAATCGAACCCACTCCGCCAGAACCTTCTCTCGCTGCACAGAGCCCGCCAGTAAACATACACACGCATACACAAATATCCACATACGTGCCCGGAACCAGGCTTTCTGCGATCGTCAGGTCCTGCACACGGCTCACTACGTATTTACGTGTGCATATATATATATATATATATCAGTGCAAATAAATACTTAGTCAAACCTCACAGGTGCGCGCGCAGACACAGCACGTACATGCAACAATATACACACGTGTGTGTATACTCAACAGTCACCAAACATCCACCTGCTTCTGCAGGTGCCCCACACGTCGGCGGGCTCGAGGCAACAAAAAGACCATCCTCTCTCACAGTTCTGAATCTGCCCAGAGAGAGGGATCCCCAACGAGAGAGACAGAGTAAGACAGAGAGACTTCCATACAAATGTACGTATATGTGTATACACATCTATATACATCCACATATATGTATATACATATATTTGACTATACACGTAGATGTCTCCTCTGTGTAGGAGTCAATCCTGATCATCTACGCGACTGCTTTCCAACGCGGCGTCAGGCAGCAGCACATACGAGGGACGTCGTTATCCGGCAGGAAGACCCAAGGACGACACGGGTTTCGCCACCTGCTGCTCTATCTGCTGCCTGTGTGTCTCTCGCACACAGCAACAAGCGCGTAAAATACGCAGGATATCTATCCATCTCTGGATGTAGACATGTGCGTATGCAGATTTGTGGGGCTACGCACCCATACAATTATGGGTACATACATGCGCACAGACAATACCACCTAGGCTCGAGCGTGCAGCGGAGCAGCACGGAACACCGGATCTCCGTCCAGTAGCGGAGCTACTGTACCGTGTCACGGCTCGCGGCAGCAACAAAGGCAGCAGCCGCACCAGCAATAACGCAGGAGGAGGGGAAGAAGCTGCTGCAAGCAGGCCCTGCCAAAACGCGCACACCCCGGCTGCAGCAGCACAAGGAGGCAGCATGCAGCAGCTACGGCAGCACAGACTGTGCACCACGCGGCAGCAGCAGCAGCAGCAAGAAGTCCATCGGAGCAAGCACCGACAGTGCCTGCAACGCCTCGCAGCACACACACACACGTATTGCTGGGCACTGCTGAAACTCACTTTCTTTCCCGAAGCTGTCAGCAGCAGTACGCGGTTCACCAACGGAGATGAAGTCGGCGACGTGCTCCGCTCCGCCTTCCACGACATTTGAGTCTGCCTCTGTCGGATGTTCCTGCTGCTGCTGCTCGCTTCTCGGCGACTTTGTATCCGAAGAGGAATTGGTGGCGATCCTGCATGCCGCCCCTGCAGCAGCACCTGGTTCCCCTACCGCGGTCATCGCTGCCGGACCCCTGCTGCTCCTGCTCGGCGGCGGCGACGCTCGAGAGGCGCCGGCAGCGGCGCCAGTGGTACTCCCTTGAGGCGACGGAAGCGGTGACTGCTTTGCACCCGCAGCACCAGCATCCCCACGCTTCGCCTGTGCTGCTGCTGCTGTCACTCCTCCCGTCGTTGCCGCAGGGTCTTGCTTAGCACCTGCTGCTGTGTTGCGGGCGCTGCCAGCGTCTTTCTCGCCTCCTGGGCCCCCTCCAGACTTGCTGCTGCTCCGCACACTCGCGCCAGTGCTCTCCTCTGCTGCCCCCACGTCGGTTCCGTCCGCTGCCCCCCTGGCTGCCGTCGAAGACGTCCGTACTTTATCCTTTGTCTTCGCTGCAACAAAAAATCCGCAGCAGCGGCAGCAACCCCAGCACGTCACATGCAACAAAAATATGCGGCTGCTCGTCCCGGCGCAGCGGTCACGCACGACTCGCGCACGAAGCACAGATACATTCCCAGCAGCAGCAGCACCAGCGCAGCAGCACCCACACCCGCACACGCAGTCACAGGATCTAACAGCATCAGCGGCAGCAGCAGCATCGCAATATCGTCCTACGCAGGCCTGCCTGAAGCACACCTACGTTCACCCTACAGCAGTCCACACAGCACGTGCACATCCCCTATCCCTGACCAGGGCCCTGCCGCCGACTGCGCAGATAGCTGCAGCCTCAGTGGCACCTGCACGTGAAGGCCGCTGGGGCACTCGAGCGTGGCGCCTCCCCAGCCGAAGTACGGCCGCAGCTAGCCATCTCAGCGGCCGGAGCACTGCCTTTCAAACCTCCGCCGACCAGAAAGAGACAAGTAGCAGACCCGACTCCGCCGCACCAGCAGCGGGCGACAACCTCGGCAGCAGGAGCTCGACGGCGGCGGCACCACCCCCAGCAGCAGCAGCTGACTACCTGGCATCCCAGCAGAGATGAGAACGGGTCAAAAGCACACACAGACACCTTAGAGACACAGTCAAACTTCTGGAGCATGCATCGGCGAACGCACTCCCTACAATAATGATGTCTATGGCCGTATATTTGTGTGTCTGTATACACGTAGGTCTCTCCATAATATGTACACATGTGAGAAAAAGAACACATCTACGGCTGCCGCGGCTGCACGAGCTCGTCCTGTTGCTGCTGCTTGTGGTACTCCTGTTGCTGCAGCCGAGCAGACAGTTAAACACACCAACGTACCATCCTACTACCCTGGGACCTTCTGAGTCTGCCCGTTCGACGAGGTGCACGCAGGGCAACATGCGAGTGTGGGGCAAGAAGACCGAAAACGCAAGTTAGCGAACGTCAAGTCAGAGCCCCATACAGAGCTCGAAGTCAACCAAGTGCCGCACACAGGACTCCAAGACACCGCAGAGCGCTGGACACTGACGCACGTAGAAAGGCTGCCACACACACACGGTGAACAACGCGACTAAGCAGCTGCACGCGGATAGCGTCGACGTGGCGACCATGCAGTCACCGTCACCTCAAGATAAGGGGAGGGCCGGCTCTGCTGTGTACAACCACGTGCATCTGCAGGTACAAGTAGAATCTTTTCATGCGTAGGTGGACTACAGCGCAACAACAGCTAGATGGATATTCTCTGCTAAGACTGGGCGACAGGAACAGCGCGCGCAGGGGAAAGGTCAGATGACCGCGGGTGAGCCACGTGGGTGAGAGAGAACGGGATGTACAGCGCGGACACAACAACAGCAGCTTTCGAGCGTTTACTTTGCAATCGCCAGTCGAGCAGGTTTCCCCAGTCTCTCTCTCCCTTTTTCGGCAGTCCTGCTGCCGCTGCTCCGCCCCCGGCTGCCTCTGCTGCTACAGCTGCCCGCTTCTTCTTCGCGTCCTCGGGCTTCTTCCGCAGCTCCTCCGGCAACGCACTCGCGTCCAGCTCCCCTGCAATGCAGCAGCAACACCGCGGCGTCAGTGCTTTTGTTTTCCGGTCCCCCTCGCCGCCGCCGATGAGCGACACAGGAGCACACGCCACTGGGAACGCCAGCAGCAAGCGCATGCAGCGGCCAGACACGCACGCCGAGCAGCATACACTCGGAGATGCAACAGCCACAGAAGCGCAGTGTCTTGGTAAACGTGCATACAGACCTGAGCGCTTTGAGACCATAGTTACACCTATATGCATGTGAGCTCGTACGTAAGTACTCAGGCGGACAGACACACCTATACACCCTGCAGAGACTCCTACGAGGTTCATATATGTACAGATATACATATATATATGTATATGTACACGTAGGGAGCCCGGAACGGGTGGGGATGCCTGTCCTGTGTACCTCGCATGATCTTCGCCAGTACACATCCCTGTGCTCCCTTCGGTTTGTAGAAGCCTTTGCTGCTCTGCTGCTGCCGCTCGAGCGCCTGTTCGTTCCGCTGAGGGGGCGGAGGCGGGAGCCTGCAGCACAAAAATAGCAAAACGATCTTCAATCTCTCGCTGCAGTCTATGTGACAAAGATGTCTTCCACTGCTGCTTCATTAACAGCCACAATGACTCCCCTCTCATCTGAACGTTTCCCTTCTAGCTTTCTCTGCTGCAATGCGCCGCGGGCCCTACACCTGTTGCTACACCACGCTACGGCCCGCGGTGCTGTTGCTGCTGCTGACGCTGCTGCAGTCTCTCTGCCGACTGGAGCCCCTGCCGACTGCAGCCACCGGCGACTGGAGCCGCTGGTGCCTGTGGTCCGCTTCCTGCTGAAACTGCGGCTGCTGCTGCTGTGAGTGCTGCTGCAGTTCGTGCTGCCGCTGCTTTTACCGCTGCTCCTGCCGCAACTCCTCTTGCGTAATACTGTGCATCTCGACCGTCTGCTTACAGGTCTGTTTCCGGCTTCCATGCCACTTTATAAAGCTCTTCAAACCGCCTCAGCGTGATTTCCTCGCCTGTACCAGTCAACATACGCACGGGTTGTTGCAGCCTCAGCAGAAAACGACTGTAAGCACTCGTACCAGCAGCAGCAACAAGCGTCGTCACTCTACTCATACCCACGGCAGTGTCGGAGTGGCCACAGCGTCAGCAACCAGCAGCTGCAGCATGCGCCGCTCCAGCGGTCAACCCCCCGTGCCCGCCATTGCTCGAGTCTCAGTCCACCGTGACGAACACACAATGTGTGCCTGATACAAATAAAGAAACTGCGTGAATCTATGCATAGAAGTCGTCGAGACGTACACATCAGCTCACTCCACCGTCCGGCCCCACGGACGATCTATCGGAAAAGAAGCGGCGGCAACAGCATCGGCAAGAAAGGCGGCAAAAGGAGGAGGACGGGGAACAGCAAGACAGTCACAGGCGGCGCGGCAGCAGCCAACCCGAGAGTTGCAGCAGCATCAAAAGCAGGACGAGACGCCGTGACCCAGTCGCACACAGCTCCTTCACTCTCCTGGATGTCCCCCGAGTGTCCCCCAGAACATCGCCGGTGCTCAGCCGTTTCGCCAGCTGTGTAAACACAAGCCCACGGCAACCAGCAATCAAATTCGCGAGAGCCAACACACACGTGCACGTCGTCATTTCCCAGGACTCCACCAAAGAAGAAGGAACGTCGGCAGAACCAGGAAGACTGAGACAGGCGGCAAAATTAGACGGGGCAGCACGCAGCAACACGTCTTCACATCACTCGCACGAGACAGAACCTGGATGAGCCCTCCGTTCCCCTGCTGCGCAGAAATCGAATCCTTCAGGCACACACACTCTGCACAGGAGGTGCAAAGCAGTGGGCTGTTTCTTCTTCTCTGCTGCTGCCGTCAGGACGAAGCCCTACGCAGTGACTTCTGTGCTGCTGGTTCTCCGTCTGTGCTGCTACCGGCTTTTCACAGACGAACACGCTGGTGGAGTTCATGTCGCTGTTGCTGTTGCGTTCCTCGTGTACTTGTTGTTTCCTGCCGTCCTGGCTCCCTCTGCTGTCGCTGCCACTGCTGACGGCCGCTCTTGTGACTGTGATATAGTCGCATTGCTGTCGCATGTGTGGAATCGCTGCTGCCGTGGCTAGCGTACGTAGCTCTTTCGGATCTTCCGCAGGTGCAGCTGCTGCGCGCGCTGCTGCTGGGGGGCCCTGCTGCAGGTGCTGCACCCTCTCTTTGCATATTTGTGTGTGGGCGGCACAAATAGTACGCTGTTTTCCACTCCTAAACCGCTGCTGCTGTTGAACTGCTGCCGCTGCCGTTCCTTGCCTTCGTAGTCGAAGACTTTAAACAAGTTATCCACTTTCATCCGAGGAAACGTCGAAGCAGTGAGAAAAATGCTGCCGGAAGGAGCCCAGAGACTCTGCACCGTGCAGGCAGCTCTCCACTCCGTTATCAGCGACATCCCTTTAGCGCTGCTGTTGCGGAACCAGAAGCTGAGCTCCCCTGCAACAGCGGCAGCAGCAGAACACGAGACAGATGCAAAAGCAGCAACGTCGGGACGGCGGCAGCAGACCAGCTGACGCAGACAGACGACAGAAAAACGGTTCCTGCCTTTTCCAAAAGCAGACGGCACCAGCGACGGGCGCGCAGCTGCAGCAAGTTCCACAGTAGCAGTCGTCCAGTCGGCCCATGTAGCTAGCACTCGAGCAGCAAAGCCACAGCAGGACCGCAACTGCGGCACCACCCCATGCAGCAACACAGACCAAGAGCAACACAAGCACCAGCACGTCCGGGGCATCACGAGGAGCGCACACGAAGCAGACAACGCAGCAACGACGGCAACAGTGGAAAAAACGACAGCTCCTTCATGCTTCCGAATGAACTGGTGCTCTGCACTTCTCCTGAAGTTCTGCCCTTCTCCTCCCCAGCACTACGCGTTATAAAAACACGGCGGCAGACGCAACACCGGCCACGGCTGCAGATACAAGAATACAAGAAAGCTACACCGCCGCAGCAGCAGAGCACTCGCAAGCAATTCTGACTCGCAGGGACAGGACCACTGCCCCGCAGATACTTCATATAGGCGGCCGCCGCGGTACAAGCTGGACACCAGCAGCGTGCCAGTCGCCTGCAGCTGCACTTTCAAGGATTGCTTCGCAGCTTGAAGGAGAGGTCGATTACTGCTTCTTTGAGGTGCGTTCTTCCCATCGCGGCCCTCTTGCTGCCGTCTCTCCTCCCCGCCGCAGCTGTTGGTGCAGCGACTGCTGATCCGTTCTTCGTGTGCTTCTCCACGTCGTATTCCTTGTCCTCCTACTACTACAGTTCCTCCTGCTGTTTCTGCCTTTCTGCTTCTGCTGCCGCCTCGCCGGTACTGCTGCTGTTTGGGCTCTGCCGCCTGCGACTGGCCTTCTCCGTCCTCCTGCTGCGTCCCTGCGCCGCTGCCGCGGCTGGAATGCTTCTGCAGCTGCTGCAGACCCTGTTCTGCGCTGCTGCTGGCAAAGCATCTGCGCCGCTGCTGGAGCTGCATCTGCGCTGCTGCTGGAGCTGCTGCGGTTGCCCTGCCGGTGGTGCTTACCGGCGAGGTTGCCGAAGCCTCCAATGGCCACCATCTGCCCGAAAGGGCACCAGCTGATCGTGTTCCTGTACTTCCGAGGGAACGTAAAGCGCACGCATCCCTGCTTATCCAGCAGGTAGATGTCTACACACAACGCAAAGCGTCAGCGCAGGGGAGGAAATGGCATCAGCTGCAATAACAAGAGTTCCCAGCCCAACAGGGCGACAGGCAGGTCACTCGCGGCACACACAACTTTCGCAATATCCAACAAAGAGAGAGAAGGGAAAAAAGGGGCCCAGCAGCAAGCGCAGTCAAGCAGACTGCGCACACTGCTGACGAACACAAGCTACCTTCTCAAACAAAGCAGCACGTCGCTGAAGCAATGGGGCAGCCCTGGGAACTGCGACAAACACAAACGTGTCTCTGCCTCACAACGGTCCACACCTACACACAGGCATTTATACGACGGGAGGGGGAAATATACACACGGACAGACAACTTGACAACGTGCCGACTAGACGCAGCCCCGGCACACAGAAATGATGACATATGTCGGCGCAGTCGACAGGAAGCATCCGGAGGAGGAGTAGACACGCGCGGCTTCCGCAGAAAATCCACGTCTTCACGGGTGGATATATACCACTACACTGCGTAGGAGCCCCACGGCTGTGCAAGCAAGTGTGACACATCAAATACGAAGAGAAATACGTGCAATATGGAGTCCACAATGAAAAGGCGTGCCCCAACCAAATGTCCGACAGCATTCGCAACTCTTCCCTCTGCGTGCAACAACAGCAAGACGCCTGCAGATTACTGACGCGCGGTGATTTGTTGGCAGCTCCTGTCACACGTGCGCAGCTGCTGCGCACACTGCAGCTGCTGTTTTGGCCGTCGGGCGCTGCTTCAGGGCAAGCGCTGCGGGTGGCGCCTGATGCTTCCCGTCTGCGACGTTCTTCTGCAGTTTTCGCGGCGTGGCTGCCGATGCTGCCCGGCAGCAGTCAACAGTAGTACTAGTCGTAAACTGCTGCTGCTGCTGCTGCTCCGGTGTTTCTTACCACTTGGGGATTTTCCTTCGATAAGAACAAGCTCGTCACGGGTGGGGCTCCACTTTGCGTCCTGGGCCACCTTTTTACTGAGCTTCTTGACAAAACACTGCAGCTGGCTCGCCGCGTCTGCTAGAGCCTTCACAGCGGCAACTGCTGCTCCTACGGCACTGCTGCTGCTCCCTGCTGCTCCCTCCGCGGTACCGCTCCCTCCTCCTGCTGCCACCCCGCACGCCCCATTCGTCTTCCCTCGCCCCACACCAACGCTTACGGCCCTCCCTGACTGCTGTTGCCCCTGCTGCAGCCCCTGCTGCTGTCCCTGCTGCTGCAGCTGCTGCTGTAGCTGTCGCAGCTGCGCAACATCTTCTCCTGGAGGCTCGCGGCAGAAGAACCAGCAATCACCCACGCCGCCGTAGTTCTCTCCTGCGCATACCATTTGAAGCGTATCCACACAACGACAGACACACACGTACGATATACACATACACACATACGCAAAAAAACTCCCCTGTATATACTTACACGGCTGTTCGACCCTCACACACGTATGTGTACACAAACCTATACATTCACGCATACATGTACACACACACATGTATGTATGCGTGGTGCGAAGCATTTTGCTGGCCACCCTAACACCAGGATGTGTACACGAACATATACATTGACGTATACATATATATGTATACATACGTGTGCGCATGGCGCGAAGCATTTTCCCTGACATGTGGAGATCGTCCCGTTCCCATCAAATACTCATTTCATACGTGCGAAGAACGCACACCAGGCAAATGTCTCCGGTTACACGGCAGCCGTCCCTTCTTCACACAGGGTCTGCTTGCACGCCTGCCCCCCGTCCACGACTGCAGATCCTCGCTGAATGCGCTCGACGCAAGCAGAGCCGCACTGCTGTTGTCTCTGTGCATGCTAACGGTGCCCAGACGGCCGCTCTCTCTCTTTCGTGTTGGTACGGCTCCTCGCATATGGCGAGGGATCGACACAGAGTTTCCGAGCAGCCTATACACAAGCTGTCTTCCTTACGACCCGTGCGTCTGCCTTTCCCCGTCCTCTGTGTCTTGCGCAGATTTACTTTACACGGCTGTCGCCCGGTACCGGGTGCTTCTGTGTCTGCTTTGCACGCACCCGCAGCGTCGACAGTCGTGTGGGTCATGACAACGAGGGCAGTGCCAGACGGGCTCCAGGAGAGTTCTGCGGAATCTGCTTCCGCAATGACTTGCTGGACGAGGCAGTGCACCGCTGCCGTTTCATATTTCTGCAGTTCTGCCGCAGACACTGCAGCAGCTGCTCCCACTGTCTGTGCGTCGGTCAGCCAGTAACTTTTGTTGCTGCCTCCTCCTACGCCCCCTGCTGCTGTTGCGCTTGCCTTCAGCAGCTGCTGCGCAACTGCTGCCACTGCGCCGTTGTCGCTGTTGTCAGCAGGATCCCCATTTCGCC
Organism: Sarcocystis neurona; assembly: GCA_000727475.1. Taxonomy (NCBI): domain Eukaryota; phylum Apicomplexa; class Conoidasida; order Eucoccidiorida; family Sarcocystidae; genus Sarcocystis; species Sarcocystis neurona. The sequence goes on along the minus strand of KL647310.1, from coordinate 1,106,040 downwards.
CCTTACCACCACCCGCCCCACCAGCTGCTGGTGTGGATCCTCCACCACTGCCTATGGTCGACGCAGCCGCAGCAATCGCTTTTTCCATGTGCTGCTGCTGCTGCAGCAGAAGCTGCAGCAATGCCTGGCGAGGATACGGTACCCACTCCACGTAGGCGTTCCCCGGCGCCGCACTAGCGTTTCCTACTCCTCCGCCGGTAGCAGCGGCAGGGTTGCCGTCTTCTCCTCCACGTGCTGCAACCGCTGCTGCTGCATGCACGTCGGGAATCCGGAACACGAAGAACTGCGCTGCTGTCCCGCCTCCTCCTCCGCCTGCGGACGCACCCGACGACGCACCACCAGCCGCAGCGCCAGCAGCAGCAGCAGCTGAACCCGCAGCCGCCGCCGGAGTGAAGGCTCCTATAATAAGCTCCTGCTCCCTCTCAGGCAAAAGGCAAGCCGCCACCTCTATCGTGTGCACGCGCGGTACATGCAGCCGCAGCAGCACGTTATTCAAGTCGGAACCCGAGAGCACCTGCCCAACAAAAATCGCAGCGCACTGAACAGCAGCTGGTTGAGCGGCCCCAGCAGGACCCAGCCAGTCACACACGTGGGCAGCGGAACACCAAAATGCTTCACGCCAGAGTACCCATAGCCGCAGCGACTCTCTACGAGGCAAGCCTGCAAGCAACGCAGCAGTAAGCTACATGCACAGCAGCAAAAACGAGCGAGCCGGCCCCCTTGTCCGCACGGGAGGAGGATTACATGCCCAGCAGCACAGTACAAGGCCAACGTAACGAGCAGCAGCCGCCACCGGTTGGAAGAAGGTGCTACAGCCGCAGCGTCGCACGTGCACAATACCACGAACGCGCAACAGCACGCATGCACACTCCAGCTACCACCACTATCCCATACGAAAGAGCGGCACGAGCTTAGCGGCAGCAGCACCTGCAGCGGCGCACGGCAGCCGTGCAACCATGAAGCGTACAAGTTCCTCGATTCCAGCAACACCTTTGTGAACTCCGTTGAAACGCGTGGAACACCCTGCGCCGTCAACGTGAGAGAACTAGACCGCGGGAGACTACAACAACGACCTGCTGCCAGAGCTCCTCCACCCGCTGGTGCTGCCCTGCGCTAGGATAGGTGGTGTTGCGCGCTGTCGCTGTTCCTCGTGTGATGCTGCTGTCCCTCCTGTGCGTGTCTCTGCTTCGTGCTGCGGTGGGTCCTCCTGCTGAGCGGTGTGCTGCTGACGTATTCCTCCACTGCTTTCTGAGGTGCAGCCGTGTTGCTCCGACGATTCTACGGCTTCTCGCTGTCTCGCGGCGCCTGACGATGTTTCACGTCTCCCGCAAGTCACGTGCGGCTGCTCCTCCTTCTGCTGCACATACTGTGCACGTGACGACGTTCTGCGTGTTGCCTGCTGCTCCTCTTTCCCTTACTCCTGGCCCGTCACTGCCGCGGCCACTAGTGCTGCAGCTGCTTCTCCGTGCCCTCCACCGCGTCAAACGTCTCGCGCCACTCCGCCGAACGCATACACGCGTGCGTCAACGGCTCACGCTCGACTGTCAACTCATCATCTATCAGGCACGCTAATGTGTACGTCAAGAAATATGTATCTACGTGTGTATGAGTGTACGTGTCCCCCATGTGAATACGCGTGTGCCGCTATTACTGGTGTAGGCCTCGACTTGTGCCTGTCTCTGCGTCCCGTAGCCGCCTTCGCCGTTGTGGCTGCTGTCCTGTGTTGCTGCTCTGCTGTGGTGTGCTGCCGCTTCGCGAGGCTGCTGCTTTGCTCTTTACTTGTGTTGCTGCGTCAGCACCTGTATAGAGTTCCTGGCGGTGATGCAGCAGAACACCTCGTCCTCTCTCCACTTGAGCAGAGGCCACTGCGCCGCTATTAGACGCCGGACAGCAAACGACGCAACAATCTCTTTCGTAGCGACATTCCATACGAAGACGTTGTGACCGACTTCTCCCGTGCTCGCTGCCGGTGCCGCTCCCCCTGCTGCCTGCGCTGTTGCAGGTCCGCTGGTGGTACCGTCTGCGAACTGTTGCTGCTGCGGTGCCGCCCCTCCTGCCGCAGCAGCAGGCGGCGGGAAAAAGGCTGTCAAGTACGTGCCAAGCGGTGACCAGTGCAGAAACTTGGGCTGCAACAGAGAAGGAGGTGCGGCAGGTGCTGCTGTTGCGGCTTCAGCCTCTGCCCCGGGAGAGCCACTTTTGTCGCTGCTGCCCTCAGAAGTATGCTGCGCAATGTTGGCGATATACGCAGCAGGAGGGGAGAGAAATGTAGTTTCTACCTCAGCAGCAATGGACGGAGCTGCTGCTCCTTCCTTGCCACTAGTTGCGTGTCCGCTGCTGCCGCTGCTGGTGCCGTTGCCGCTGCTTCCCAACCCGGCGCCTGTCCCGCCTTTGTGCGAGTCAGGAGGGGCAACGGGAAACCCTGCCGCAAGTCCCCCCCCAGTCCCCGGAGCACCAGGAAAGCCAGCGATCCCCCCTCCTCGCGCAGCAGCAGCCGCAGCAGCGGCGCGCAGACCAGCAACAGCCCCCCCTCCCCCTGCTGCACCACACGCCGCAGCAGTGTCCGCCGCCGCTGCCGCTTCAGGTGGAAGACTCCATGTGGGATGCTGCAAGATCTTCAGCCCCTCTTCTGCAGAAACAACAGCGAGGCGCCTGCCACAGGGAGACCAGACGGCCTGCTGCACACGCGGCAGGTGCAGCACCTCTGTTAGCTGTCCCCCCGGACTGTTATTGCCGGTGCCCCGCGTGTCTCTCTGCAGGCGCTGGACTTGAAAAAAACGCAGACCCCGCTTCTCCTGCACGAAAAACTTGCACACCGTCGGGTCGACAGCAGGCTGAGTCACAGCAGCAGTTGCTGCTGCTGTCTTCTCGGCCCCCCCGCACGCGGCGGTCGCTCCTCCTCCGGCCGGTGGGTCACACACTGCTGCTGCTCCTCCTGCCTCTGCTACTGCTGGGGAAGAAGACGAAGGAGCGCAAGATCCAGCTGCTGGTGAGGCCATCGCGTTGTTGCATTCCCGGGTTATACGAAACAGACGGCGCCTGCCGCAGCTCCTGCGCACCGAGACAAAAATTACCGCTCCTGTTACACGCAGGAGAAAAAGACTTTCCAGGGGGAATTGGCACCTGGCTGGACAGTGGAAGAAGACCTTGGACGCAGTGTACGTACACTTGTCTGCCGGACAGACAGACGGCTTGTACGCAGCAGAGAATGAACCAGAAGCCGGGGGCGACTACAAGAAGCCAGAACAGCTAGCACGCACAGAGACGTGGGATACCAACACAAAGCGGGGACAGCAAAAGAAACGCATACGTTGGCAAAAAAGACAGGCACATCGGTACAGAGCCGTCGGCACGGTCTCGGACGGGCGCATATGTATGTACGTCCGCGGCACGCCGAACAGCGGGGAAAACTGCGCGACTACAGAGATTCGGCAGACGTCGCTGCGGAGTTCGTACAACGCAAGATAAACCAGCCCTCAGAGCAGTTGTCCCTGCCACCCGAGGGGAACAAAACAGAAGAAACGCGTGAACACCAGAGGGTGCAACTCTGCTGCCTCCCTCGAGACGGGGACGGCAGGAGCCGCAGAAGCCCACGCGCGAGCCTTCCGGGGTGTAGCTACACCCCAGCGTCCAGTGTGTCTTTGACAACGAAGCAGGAGGAGGCACAGGCATGCGGAGAGACGTCGTTCGAGATACGTCCACCAACTCACTCTTCAAAGTGAGTTGGTGCCGCTGTTGCTGCACTGCTGCGGCGTCGTCCTGCTCCTGCTGCAGCACTCGAGCCACTGTGTTCTGCCGACTGCTCTTGCTGCTGTGCGTCGCCTGCCACTGCTGCTACAGCACTTTCGCTGCCGTGTGACGGTACTTGCTGCCGCTACATTCGAGACGCAAGCGAAGAAAGCACGTCACGTTCCCCCTCCCCTGAGCCCCCCCCCTCGTACACGCGTGCGGGACGCAGGACCTTCAGAGGTGCGCGGTGCCACCGGCCGTTCTGTTGCTGCTGCAGCTTTTGCCGCTTTTCTACGCAGTCTGCTCCCTGACGTGTTTTGAGACGAAACTACGATGCATGTAGAAGAAAAGGCGGCAAGCAGTGCGCCACAGCAACACGAACAGCCTCTCCCTATCAGCAGCAGTGGCCACCAGGAGCAGGTCAACGACTGCAGCAGCTGCCAGCAGCCACAGCGGCAGCCACTGCGGGAAGAGCGGGAGAGGCCGCGGGCGCGAGCAGTCAGCCTCTGGACAGCAGCGCGAAACAACACACCCCCAGCTCGTGGTCGATAGAGCAAGGGCACAAAAAGAAACACGTACGCGCACACGGCGACGTGGGAAACTGCACAGCAGCGATGTTGTGCGTGAAGCGGTAGTTCAGCAGAAAGGGACAGCAGGAGGAGAGAACCGAGACGAACAAACAAAGGAAACGCTGTCTTCTTTACTTGCTGCCGAGGCGTCGGCAGTGCGCGCAGCGCTGTGTGTGATTCTGCGCAGAGATTCCTCCAAAAGCTGGAGGGCAGCCCACTCCGCTACAAAACGTCAAAACACGAAGCAGATAGGTGAATCCGCTAGGGTGTTGGGTCCCCCTCATATTTAACGGTGCGAAGCTCAGGTTTACACATCGAGATCAGAACTCTGCCGGATGGAACGAAGAAGACAAACGCTACCAGCAGCGGCGGAGAACTCGATAAGGAACGACACGTATAGCGAAGAGAGTTTCCCTGAGAACGGCGTCAGACGGGAAACACAAGGTAACACCTGCCCAAGCGTACAACTAGAGTAAAAATGGTCGCTCTCGTGGGGAAGAGAGGATGACGTAATGTTGTTGCCTTTTCTGCTGCCGCTGCTGCTATTCCAGCTGGTGGTGTGACTCTGACAACACGGCCGCTGACCCGAACGCTGCTGCTGCACCTGCTTCAGCTGCTGTCGAAGATGTCCAAGCCTCTGCATCTGGTCCTTTCCTGCTGTGGCTGCTGCTGTCCAAACTGGTACTGCCCCTGCTTCAGCTGCTGTTGCTTCAACCCCTTCAGCTTGTGGTTCAGCTGTACTGCACTTCGACCCGTGGCTGCCTTCAACCTCCCAGTCGCTGCTGTCCCCGGTGCTCGCACGTCTGGTGCAACTGCTCTTGACGCTGCTGCTGAGGACTCTGCGGATGACACTCTGCTGCTGGTCTTGCGCCGCTTCCTTGACGGGAGAGCTGTAACCGAAGGATCTGCGAAGGACGACAAGTGCGCGTCCCTCTTTACACGATACAACTTCCCCTCTGTGTAGACAGATGGCCACACATGCATGCGGTGGCGCTGAGGAATGCACATCCCCTACACAGGTACGCGTGTGTATCCGCGCATATACACTGCCGCGAGCGCTACCCGCCCCGGGGTGAGCGAAAAAATGGAGAAACGAGTGGAGGGGCGTCCTCTGATGATGTGTCGTTGGCTACGACTGCTGCCGTTGATCCTGCAGCGAGGGTCTCCTGGCAAGTAAGCAACCGGGGAGACGGCTCCTGCTGCAGGAACGACTTTACCTGTCGCTGGTACGACTCTTGTATCGCTTCCTCGCCCGACTGCAAATTTGTTTTGTTGTTACGTTCCAGTTGCTCTGCTCGGCACAGGCGCAACAAGATGGGAGCGACCACGGGCGGGGAGGGGGCTGGTTGCTGCTGAAGATTGCTGCGCAGAAGCAACGGGCAAGAATCAGTCGAAGCTAACTGTACACGAGAAAGTGTGCTCTCTGTCGCGGAGAGAGGCAAAGGTCGTCTTCTCCGGACGTCGCTGCAGCTGCGACTCCTGTTTCGCTGCTGCTGCCGCTGCTGAGGCGGTTCCGCGGCAGGAAGCACAGAGGGGGGCGCCGCTGCTGCGGTGCTGCAGCAGAGCAGGCCGGAAAAACAAAGAGGTGCTGGTTTTTCCGTCCCAAATTGAAGAGCACAACAGGAGACGGAAAGAACAGAAATACGCCTCTGATTCACGCTGAGTGAGTGCCCGCTGCTGCGGCTGCTGCCGCGGGTGCTGCTGCCGTTGTTGCTGTCGCTTCCAACGCTCCTCTACAGCGCGTGCGGAAAATTCTGCGGGATGCCCACGTACCTGAAGCTTTATGAGCAGAACAGGGATACAACGGCAGCAACTCCCCAGGATACGCAGGAGAGAGACAGAGAGTGCAGAAACAAAAAACAGACGATGATACGGCACAGCCGTGCCACTGACCCACATACCTTTTTTGCGTAAAAGCAGAGGAACGTGAACAGCAGCAGCAACGGCAGCGCGCAGCCTCAGCTGATCATCACAGGGCGTAGCAGCCCGGTACTACACCAACACCAGGTACAGAACACCACGGCAACAGCCGCACTAACACAAGTACCACGCAGCAACAAACAACATAGACCGGCAACAGCTACAGCTGGTGTAGTGTATCGTCAGTTGTAGTTGTAGAGAGGCTGCAGCAACGATGATACCGAAGCCGGTTGCGGTGGCACAGCGGCGCCTGCAACAGCAATGAGCCGCACCAGAGGCAGCAGCGCTTGGACCACCGCGTTGTACGACGACGAGCCACCAAAGAAGAGCCAGCACGAAAGAGCACAGCAGAATTGCCTCCAGCAGCCGCCGCGCAGGGGCACCAGATTCACAGCACCGCAACTGCAACGCGCATCCAACCGACGTCGGCAACGAGGCAGCGGTGGGGCTACCGAGCACCACGTAGTGCAGAACGGCGAACTGGATCACCCGCCCTCGCCCCTCCCGCCGGGAGAGGCGGCAGTGGCAACAAAGTGCCAGGCGACTTTTTTGATAGCGATTATGCCATTATGCGGACACGACAGCTGCCGCCGAGGTGCGAAGTGAAGCGCTGAACAATCCTCTTGTTCGGTCCACAGGCGCAGCATGGAAGTGAGCGGTTCATGGTATGCAGAATGTCAACGGCAGCGATAACTACTGGTATATGTGATTCCTCCTGCTGCAGGAATGAGCAGCAGCCAGAGGCAGCAGCACAGGAGAGCAGAGGCAGCAACGTGCCACCCTCGGACACGGAGTGATAGCACCGCCAGTATCAGCAGCCGACGGCAGGAGACGTAACCGCCGTAACAGAAACTTCCGTGAATCAACACGTACTCAAAATAGGCATCGACATACCAACCGTACCGCATCCGGCCTTGTCCGGGAGCGGTCGCCACTGGACCATCGCCGGCGGTAAAGGATCAGTAAAACGACCAAGAGCAACAAGCGCACTACCAGCACAACTTCCATTAGAAAATGTGTAATCAGCAGGAAGGAAATCTCGCGGATAAGGAGGGCGCAGATGCAGAACAGGCATCGCTAGTCAGCAGGAAACGGATCTTGCAGTTAACGCGACCGCAGACGCAGAACAAGCATCGCCCTTTTGCATGTCTGTGAGCGTTGACCACAGTGTGTAAAGCTGTAGTAGGCGGCTAGGGCCAGACTTCAAGTGTCGTACGTGACAGCGCTGTTCCGCGGCGTAGCGTGTTTCATGAGCGTCCTCAACATGTGCGACGTACAGGCAGGAAGGAACACAGCAGCGGGAGGTCCGCGTGGAACCCCAGAAGCAACAGAACAACCAGAAGTATCCGCGGAAACAACAGCATCAGCGGATTGCGGACGTGCGTCGACCAAAGACCTTCGTTGAAACGTCAGAGACAAGTCCCGAGGTGCAACGGCGGAGGTACCAACAGAAGCACAAGCGAATTACGCGTGACGGACCGAGGCTAGTGACACAAATTTGAGCAGTACTTGACAACAGCCAGAATAGCTGAAGGAGCTACAGCAGTACGACATGCGGGTACCCGCACAGGCGGGTTCACACATATTGGTAACCATAGGAGTGGCACAGATGCTCACATCAGGTATTCGCGTAGATTGTCCACAGACATCCTGCGTTTCGACACGGCGTAGATTTGAGGAGACAGCAGCAGAAGACTCTCCTAAGGTCACAGGCGTCACGCAGGTCTGCCTTACTGAAATTGCCGGCACAGGAAACATCTTGCAACCGTACCAGCAGCGGAAGTCCATGGCTTTGTGAGACTGAGACGTAGCGCCCGACGTAGCGCCCGACGTTTGATGGTTCCGGGAGAACGCCACAGAGGGTCAGAAGGAACGGGCCAACTGCGGTGGGCGCAGCGCTTTGCGAAGTGGATCGTGCACGTGGAAGTTTCACTCCGCAGCAAGCGTGTAGCTTGCGGTCATTCGCAGCCGCGAGTCCAGTGTGAGACGCTTGACAGTAATCTCCACAAAGTCGGCAGCACAGCAACACCGCAGCAACACTCGTACCCATCGTTTTAGGAGCAAGCATGAGTCGTGCACGTGTGCACATATTAGGAAGCAGCAGGAAATAGCGTTCAAAGCAGATGGTCAGCTGCAGCGAGAACTGCAGTATTCCACACCGCCAGCGAGTGCCAGCAGCGCCCACGATTCTTACAAGAAGTCACTCTCCTGTGGACATTCGGTTCTGTGTACACTGCATAGCTACTACACTGCGTGGAGTCTCTGCTTTCATAATGCTTCCAGTCGTACCCAAAGCACTGGGATGCATGTGCCGATGCACCGTTATGCCCGTATTTCGCAGCCAGGCCAGACGCTTGCCGTCTACGGTGGTTTGAGGTCTGCAATTCTGATACGTGACTGACAAGGTAGATTCTGGCTTAAGAGCTTGCTTCAGCCGATGCAGCAGACCGCAGAGGAGTCACAAGCTGCCTTAAAGTCGAAGGAAAAGAAAGGATTCGAGGGTAGAGAGCTGCGGTTTTTCCCATACCCCGTTATGAAGTTACGACTGTCTACCTTCAAGCGGATGCATAAAGCAGAGCAGTCTCACATTTACGTGGGTGTGAATTCGCACCTGCCTAATGCAGTCATCCGGTAAAATTTTCTAGTGTTCGCCCTGACCTGCACAATCGAGGCTACCACTGCGGTACTTTTGGGCGCACACTTCGTATCCCGTGTTCGTGCATTCTTTCAAAGACGACTGCTCCACCCGTGCTGGTAGTGTTTCAAGCGTGTGCGCCCCAATGGCAAAGCTACCTTCCAAGGACACAGAAAGTGACGCCTGTTAAACAGCTCCCACTCATCGTCTGCTGTGTCGTCACCGCTTGAAGAGTAACAGATTGGAATCGTTCTGCGGTAAAAAAGAGCCATGCAAAGGGAGTTCCGACAGCCCACTTGGCTTCAAGTCACAAACAGTGCATCCCTCTACAATCATGTGTACATTAAGTGTGTGCATGGGATTGTGGCCAAATAAATCATCTGGGCGCTCTCCTCTACTCCGCTTTGGTTCGACCCCCATGGTTAGGCTGCAAGTGGGTGAGCACACGGAATGAGACTAACGAGAGGCTGACGGTACTGGAATGTCGTGGTCTTAAGCTCTGCCACATCGTGAAGTGCATTCAATCATCACCACATGCGTGCTTAACGTATGCGTCTACGCGTGCTTGCGCGCCGTAGCGCAATGTTAACGGCGGGGAAATGGCGTGAAGAAGAAACGGAAGTAAAGGTTGGAATGGTGTGCTGAAGTCATCTGCGGATAGCGGGGGGAACCCTACAGCTACCCAGCTTGGTAAAGTGGTCTTACCGGCTTGGTGTGAGCATTTTCTCTCGAGCAGCAGAAGTCGCGGACCTATTCAGATGATGCGCCGGAGCATTGCCTACATGGAGGAGGTACAAACCTTCAACTCTTGTCCTGCATCCGTACGCATTTCTAGAAAACAGTCAGCACGTATTTTGCTGCTCGCTAACTGCCACGATCACACCTTTGTTCTGTAGCTGACAATGTCTGAAAGAGAACCGAACGGCCATTGCTTGACGAAGGAGAACAACGGTTTCCCCCAAGTCGCGACGTAGGATTGCCGACTCCCAGCGGCGTACGCCTCCCTCCTTTCAGATGCGTAAAGTCCTGTCCTGCCCATGGTCTCTACTGTAACTCCCGCAGCACGTCTTTAATCCCACGGTAGACGACAGACGCAAATTCTGAGGAAACCCGACTTCAGAGTTCCGGGAAGCAACCGGCTAAAAAAAAACCGACAAAAGTCACACGACCCCACTCGCTACGCGAAGAACACTACTTTGCACTGAGACGGCCTTGTAAGCAGGCAGCACGAACTTTGCTGTATCAGTTTCGCAGAACAGAATTTGATCGGTTTCGTCGTAACACGCTCTCATCTGGTCGACGTAGGGAACCTGCACTTACATATTTTCGTGGTCGGCGCTCCCTGCTTCAGGCTACTCTAGCGCTGTTTAGCTTCACACAAGAAGGGCTGTAGCGCTAACGACTTCGTAAGCACGGTGTCGTGCGGTCGCACTTAGGAATTGTCAGTCCAGTTTCTGATGGTTTAGCGGTGACTGTTCAAAGAATACTACCCGTGCGCGATTTTCCCGTTAAGACTTAGTCTCTCGTCTGATAGCGCTATATCAGAAGATTGGCCGAGCTTCGTCCACCTTCGAAAGCCCGCCTTTCCATTACGAGGACTTTTCGTGATATGACAACATAAAGAGAACCCTGGTGGTAAACGAGCACTTTCTCTGTTGTGCCATTCGAGCGAGACAACGACGGCACTCGACTTGAACAAGTGCAGTCCGTGCACTACAAAACTCTCTACGTTGTTTCTCCGTGGACCTTGTGCTCAGTGTCCCGACTGCTGCTCAGCTTGCCCTCACGTCGCGGGGGCTGAATGCACCTGCGCAGAAGAGTCATCCGTCGCCTCAACTCGGTGTGGCACCCCGTTCTACCTCTGTTTCTTCAGCTACAATTAGACGTACGCTTTTCACGCGGAGTCAAAAGCTCCTTTGTGCCTCAGAGAGGCACTTAAGAGGCGAAAGGCCGAAGTTCAAGTAGGCGGAAACGCCTCCGCATCAGACACCTGGTTCAGCTGGAATGAACACGCTAAAAAAGAGTGCAGTCTGTCGAGAGAACCACAGTGCACATCTGCACGGTGAGGTGAGATCGGTCTCTACCGAAGCCTTCGTTGAAAGTCTAAAGACAACGTGGGGAACTGCGCAAATTGTGACATCGATGCTCTGCAGGGGAACGTCTGAAAGCAGAGGACGGTCCACTCCTCTGCATTCCCTGATTATAAAAGAGAAATACTGCGGTTAAGGGAGCAGAAAGCAACACGCGGTCGAAGGCCACCTGCGGATCGCGTTCGTTAGAAAGTATCCGGCTTTACCGAATGCACAGCAAAAACATGACAAGAGTGGCTTTTGCCGGCCCACGTCTGGACCGAGACCCCGACTGAGTAATGGCATGCACGACGGAGTGACATGGTGCAATATTTGATGCAGGCGTGTTACAGCGAAAAGGTCATTGGCTTTGGGTTTATCGTACCTGCTTACCGTCCGTTTTGCCTGGTAGCCATGCAATAGCGGAGCGAGGAATGACTGCGCTAACCGTACCGGACCATGGACCGCTCTAGACGGCCACTCACTCTGAGCACAAGAAGCACGTAAGCTTCGGGTGTTGACATAATGTGTTTTTCGGTTAGCAAACCAGGAAGGCAAACTCAGGTTTTCTGTGAACGTCTGTAGCGGCGAGGTGCAGCGAGCTGTGGTCGCGCCGCGCGATCACCGACGCACCTGTATGACTAGAGACACGTGATTGAGACGTATTCTAGCACCTGTCTCGCCGCCCCCTACCAAAAGCCCCATCTGCAGCTCGGTTGCTGCGCGTACGGGATCTGCTGCTCAAGGGCTTTTACACCGCACTTCCGCCCTAATATGCCTCATCCAGCAGACACTTCGTAGAATTTTAAGGGCCTCCGAACCCGAAATAGAGTCGTTCACGTGATACAGTCAGCCTAGAGATTTGATTAATCCATCTCTCCAGCGTCAGTAGTGTGTCCCCGTCAAGAATTTTTTCTGAAATATTATGGCTACGTGCGTGTCACACGGAGGTGTGAGGCGCGATTGCCTTCTGCTACTATTGCCTCTCGTGTTCGTGGCATATGTTACACTGTCCGTCTCCGCTGCTTCTGCGCCTACGACGGAAGGTGCCGATCCACCCGTAACAGAAACTCTGCCTCAACGAGCCTGGAATCCTCTTGCAGCAGTAGCTGATCCTGAAACTCTCCCACGGGATGTGCGAATAGCAGGAGAAGAGGCCACAGTCCAGCAGCTACTAAAATCCAGCAGCAAGGTTCACGGAGGGCCCTCACATAGAAATGGCAGCCGTCGTCGCTGGGTACCCTCCGTTGTTTTACAGAAAAAGGTACAGCTTCGTCTGGCGGCCCTGATTGCTGCAGCAGTGTTGGGAATGGTGGCGACGCTTGTTCAAATACGGTGCTCACGCTACTTCGCCGAGAAACGTGAAACCACCGCACAGGGCAACAAACCGCGCCGATTAGCAGGACGGCCTGACGACTTGACGCTTTTGTGCGAACCCAACCGGCGGGGCCCAAAGAATGGAAGGATTTATAATCCGGGCGTTAATTCTACGCAGGGTGGAGTATCGTTGACGCGGACATCCTCGGTCCCCAGCGACCAAGAGTTCTACTTAACTGTGCTATCCACAATTGAACGTGGCCAAGAAGGGAGAATGCTAGAAGTAGCTAGACTAGAACAGAGGGAGCGCAACATCAAAAAAATAATCAAAGCCATTGTGGTGCTTGGGATATCAGCAGTTGTACTGTACGTCCTGGCCCTCCTGTTCAACCAGTCCGCTCCGCTCGGAGCGCCCGTAGGTACGTTCCTAGACGCTTCTGAGTGCATGTTCAACACCAACTCTCAACAAGCGTTCGTCGATTTCGCACACGGAAACCCGCCTTCTAGCTTCTACTTGATTGTCGCACGGTTACTTTCTGGACCACATCTGCGGAGTACCACAGCTGGTGCTGCCGCTCTACAAGGTGAAGGTCAACAAGAAAAACAAGGAGACGTCGCAGCGCAGAGAGGGCACAGCAAAACGGCGTGACCTACCATAGATAGACGTGTCACGACATTGGGTGACCGGCTGTTTTAGAGGGGTGCCTGCCCAGTGCGGGCACACCCGTGCGCTGCACTCTCCACTAGGCCACTTGTCAGGTGTGTGTGAGTGGTGCCATTGGCGGTTTTTTTCGAAAGCGCAGTGTTTGCTACGTCCTGAAGTCCACTTCGTAATATTGATTGATGCCGGCAACCCACGAAATTCAGTCCGACTACTGCCATTTGTGGCGTTACTTTTGTTGCAGGTCATGGCAACCAAACTCAGCCAAAAATCCAAAACACAACAGGCAAGTCGGCTCTGTTGCATTCCCTCGGCTGTGGGCGCTTCTCGCTATTGGGCGGTTTCACCCTGTAATTCTCCTGTAGACAGTCAGATTTGCTAGTTGAGCCAAATCGGCGCCTCATATATCTATCACAGCAGCATGCGTCGGCTGGGATTTCCCTAGCCAGAAAAGGATTCGCCGTGGTATGATTGGTAGCCGGCTTACGCGCTTCGGGGCTCACAACCGTTACAAGGAATGGGTGCGACATAGGGTTGTCTGTAATAGATTCGACGTGAGTGAATTCGAGAATCTGGACAGCTCTAAGTAACAGTAACACAGACAACTCTTTCTCGTTTCACCTATTTGATATTGAAGCGTGGCATTCTACAGGTATACGAGAATCTAGTTCCCTCGCACGTAATGAAGTCTTCTGATAGTTTGCCCACTGCCACCAGGCTACTTAACACATGAAGACTTCCTGGTAATGGGTGATGCTCACCGGGCCTGCGATTTACCCCCGGTGCTGTAACGCTGTGGTGGTGTTCCTGCTGCAGGTTATGGTAATCACAGCCTCTAAGAGGTCCAAAGTGCCACAGATACGGCCACCCGGCTGCACTCTCTACTCCGTGGGTAGTCCTAACCACCGCGTGGTGTTACCGTGGAACTCCTCCAGGTCAATCTCCAGTGTGTGTAATCAGAATGATTAGTTGAAGCGTATCGGCACCGCACGTCTCCGTCAGCGCCCTGTTCGTGCGCAGGGAAACCGTTAACCAGGATGCGCAGTAATTTCCTACTTGCGCGGGCTGAATGCTTCCGCACCGCTGCTCCTGTGTAAACTTAAAACAGCTGTTACGAATGGGTGGAACGAAGCCGGGTCCCTGAAAAATGTCGACATGAGTTCGAAAAATTCGACGGCTTTGGGCGGCAGAACAACAGAATGATCTTTTGCATTTCGCATCTCTACCATGCAGCGAGGCATCGTACGCAGGAGGGTCAGCATAGTTGTCTCGAGCGTTGTGATATCTTTCACTTTTTTTAGGCGTTGTGATATCTTTCATTTTTTTGACTCCTGCATGTTCTTCACGTATGACTATTGAAAGGACTGTAATGTACAATATATGGCACCTTGTGGGCAGGCTCAGGCAGTCTCGGGTGAATTTCAGTGTGCGTGAGCTATTCGTAAATCGGATGATGCACTTGCACAAACTGTCCGGGACCACCACATGCCTAGATCTGCCCAACCGGGCGTCTGGCACACGGAGTGTGTCCCTTTTCGGATACAGGGCAGAGCGCCGGCCTGACGGAAACTCTGCGGGGATAAAGGACGGTCTGCCGTAGCTGTGCGTAGCCGAGCCCGCGTCGATAATGAAGCTCGTTGCTTATAAGGTCGTGCCAAGAGCATGTACGACCGTACGTGCCAGCTTTAGAAGTCTCATCCTTGTGCGACTGTGGAGAAGTTGCTGCATGCTTCTGCGTACGGCGGATGGAGCGGCCTCAACTTACTTAATCTCATCAGGTGGTCACCGCCGAGAGTTCGTAACCGAACCAGCACGACGTTGTGAAACGCTAGCAGCTCTCCGTTTCAAAACAACTGCGCGTGGCTTTGAGCTGGCAATGAGCACCAGTGCGCAGCACCGGGATCAAGTCTCCGTCTTACCAGTGGACACCTTGGCACTTCCCGGATGAGATTGTTGAGCGCGTGTGCAGACACAACCGTATTCGAGATAAGGCTTGGCAGGCAAATCTTGACCGATGCTACGAGCACAGATACCTATGACGCGTGCAGGTGTCCACTCAGGCTTGCACAAAATTGAGTCACGAAATCACCCACGTTCGTTTTACTTTGTGTTTCTGATTGGAAACACTTGCTAAAGAGTGCGAGTTTCTCTCAAAGGTGCAGCAATACGGTCTTATATACTGACTGCAACACTCTTGCAAACATACGGATTCGGTAATTGCCGGGCTGGTTTCCTTGCACTGCAGCGCACTGAAGCTTTTGTATGCCTGTCGATCCGTTTTTGGCGGCACTCGAGAGAACTAGCTCCTTGAACATTTACAAAGCGGTCCTGAAACCCAGCGTATGCATTCGCTAATGGACCTCCTAGCGAGGAGTTGAAAAAAGATGGAATACGGGAAATGCGGTTTCTGACTTCTCACAGCAACTGGCATGTTGTGCCGTTCTCACCGTAGTACCAAGGGATGGTGCTTGGCGCAGCTTACATCCGACATGTTGCTGCGAGTAAAGGCTAATGGGTGAAATAGAGTTGTTGTCCCGCTCGTGTCGTAACACTGCCACGAACTAAGCAATACGCGCAGCGCAGGATGCGACTGGAATGTCTCGGCACTGCTGCCGCTTTGGGACGCTTGCGAGAGGCTCCCCTTTACCTTCTGTACTGCCTGGCTGAGCTTGAAGACAGCTACGTCCGTCATCCCTGCTATGTAGAGCTGTTTCGACTTTTTTGGCGTCGAAGCTGCTGGACAGCTTCACGCAACGGATATGTCACGTGGGAGAATGTATGTAAACCTGATTTAGGACTCGCACCATGGAGACAATCGCGCTCAGGCGGTGCAAACCGCACTTAGGGGAAGTAAAGACTTCTCAGCACCTTGCAGCGAATGCGCCCTTGCACTTCAGTGAAGACATGAAGTATTCAGAGTTGCACTTCGTGGTTCTCGTTTATGAGAGACAGTCAAGGGATTACGGGTCAGACAACTTCCATCGAACGGTTGACGCGTTCGGCAGACCTGTGTGCACAGGCGCCAGTGGCGCTTTTAGTCGTAGACCTCCCCGCATGCTCGGAGTACACACGAAATAGGGTAGAACTGCGCTGCTTTCAGTGTGTACCACTGGGAGATAAGCCGCAGCTCTTCTAAGATTACAGCAGCCAGACTTTACGATCCACACAACTCAAAAGGAAACTTGGCAACGCTGCTGTTGAATCAGCCGCTCCCCTTTCGTGAGGCACTCTGCGCAGACACACGCCGCGGCGGTGCGATACATTTTCGCGAGCTGATGGGAACGAAGATTTGCGGGGTGTCTACACTGTGGAAATCAGACGGCAAGGGCATGCAGCCGGACAGAAAGACGACGAAGGCGATTGATTCGTGTGCAGCGGTCACCACTTTTGCAGGAACTCAGCTGTGGCAATGCAGGAAATGACACGCTCGCGCCGGTGCTGATTTGATGCCTTGCAATATCACGGCGTTTTCATAGACCACCGAGGAGGGCCCTTGATGGGAGTCACTTGCCGCACAGGTTCGACGCACGTGCAGACGATGTCTCTGCAGAAGCCCCCTCTCTTGCGGTTTTACCAAGCAGTAACAACATCCATTCCGTAGCCTTGTACGAGCGCGGGTTCTCCGCTTTGTCTACGGCCGTCTCGGTCCCAAGCAATAATCTACTTTACCAAGAAACATATGCATTGGACTTTCCTCAAGGCAGCGCGTGGCAGAACACATGGACGTGGCTGTCGACAGACTCATATACAAAGGAAGAAAGGATGTTCAGCCAGTATGCGTATGTGAGGCTCTGCGACACCGAAAGTGACCGTGCGCAGAAGCGTGTGGACGACTATTTGGCACGCTGTAGCGGAAGAGTTCTTTTCAGCGCACGGTCATCGTAGAATACATAGCTGCTTTGAAGCTTGCTATGGGGCGGCCCTTCTTCGGTTTCACACTCGTAAATACGGAAACGTATCCAGACGCTACATGTACGAAAGTCGCTACTCCTTGTCCGCGGACGCACGCGTATCTTTTCATGGGACTTCGCAGCTGGTGAAACCATTTCGCCTGCAAGACACACATCGAACAATTGTGTGTATCTTGTTCGTGGCGTGTTCGGCACTAGGCACGATAAGTGATAGTAGGCGTACATAAGTGCGTACGCACACACACACACACACACATACACACATACACACACACACACACACACACACACACTACGGCTAATTTTAAGATGAGCTTACCCCGCCAGGTCCCGGGGACGGCGCGAAACACGTTGCAAAGGCACTTGAAACGTGATGAGCTCGCCCTTTGAAACGATGCGCTGAGAGGAAAAGCTTCGTCATAGCTGTAAGACGGCCTGTACAAGAAGCAGCGTCGACTTCAAACGCAATGAAATAGTCCGCCCCACTTTAGCACGTCTTTCCCAAATGCAGTTCGCATGTATCCACGTGCTGTGCTGAACTACTTGACACACAAGGCAGCGTCGTTTTCCGCTGCATACGAATGGACAGCTTCAGTTACTGACTGGCTAAAGGATTTTACGCATTTCAGGCCACAGGGTCACGCCTACCAGTGTTTCCTCTGAACAAAGAAAAACAGGAGATGTCCTTTTGTCAACGTCTCCATCCATGGATGTGGTTGGCTGGCCTGATTCAGTCAGAAAGGCTGCAGTTTGGCGATATTCTTCCATATGATCTTCAGAGGGCGAGACCTCCACCAAAACATACAGCGCAGAAAAGAAGTAACCACTCGAAGGGACTGGGGGAAGCTACAAGATTGTTCGGTTGACTGTCCCGTGCCTTCTTTGCGTGTATAGTTCGACATCCAGCGGTCTCACAGCTGACAAACTGATCCACGCTAGCACCCAATTCCCAACACCCGGTTCCGGGAAAATTCAGAGTGGAGCAGCTTTATGGCTAACATGGTTGGTGGTAGTCAACCGGATACAGCAACAGCGAAGAGACAATACAGGACAAAGCTGCTTGGATCCTGTTTCATCTGTAAATGCTCTCCTTGTCGGGAGGGAGAGAGCCCACGTGGGCACCGTGGGCCAAGTAGAGCTTCTGTATTTGTTTGACACGGGTATTCGTACCCCTTACGTATACACACATGAATATATGCGTCAATGAAAATTCCTGCCTGAGCAGCCGGCTTAAGTCCTCAATCTGCGTGTGCAGCTCCTAACACCGAATGCTTACTGCAGCAATAACTGGAGGCGTTGTGCACTATGATTCGCCTGGTAGAGTCGACTACTCTGAAGTCAGAAGCAGCATCTCCGTATATTTCCTTTTGAGTAGAGCGGCGCGCAAGGTTCTTTTAGCATTGTATGGAAAATAATGAGGACGCACGGTAAACGCATAGGAGACACTCTCGAAACTCAGCCTGTCAGCAGGGGTACGCCGGGAGGATTACCCTCTTACGCGCAGTTCTCTCGGGTTGACGCATAAAGCTCGCCGCGCTTGCACTTTGCACCGGACCGGCAGAAAACCCGCCCGTAGCCGCAGTGGATTCAGGCATGTAAATACTCACGTACACATTTGATAATGCAGGAGGAGACCTTATTGCTGCTGAAGACAAACCCCGCCTGGAAATGCATGTTAACCGTGCTACACACAGTCGTGTTGTCCAGGCTTGTGCTTCGAGATATGCCACAACTATAACAGTCTTATTCAGAAAGCAACTTAGTGGTCCACGAACAAGCATTGTTAGGCATATAAGTAATCTGGGCACACATGTCTGCGCACACCGTACCACGTGAACGTCACTTCGAAAAGATATGAATACTCACACATGTTTGCGCCTACGTTTCCTCGTCGTTTTAACTGGCACCGCAACACTCACTGGAAAAAACGAGCAGTAATAATCAAAGTGACGTCGTGCGTTCGGTGCCAAGTCGGTTGTTTGCCCTGCTAGCGCTGCTGGCGTGTTTGCGAGCTCAATTGCAACTGATGCTGCGAAAGTTGTCCTTGCTGCTGCCATTGCGCTTGTCGCGACCGAAGCATTGCCAGTAGGGGCCGCTGCTGGAAATTGTGATTCGGTTGCAGTTGTGCTAAAGCACGGGCAGCAACAGACCGCACTTGTCTCTGTCGTGGAAGCCCGGTGCGAAGCGGTGCACGCGACAACATAGCAGCGGTAGTGTCGCTGCTGCTGGGATAGCTGCTCGTCTCGCTTCTACCCTCCTCGCTCGTGCTGCTGCTGAAGATGATTTCTCTATCCCCGCTACCAGCTGGAGGCCCCCACGGTCGCTGCCGCTCCACTGGCGCTTGTCTTTGAACTCTCGTGTGCCCCGTGCTGGTGGCGCTGCCCGTGCTGCTGCTGCTGCTGCCACGGTTACTCTTGCTCTCACTGATGGTGCTACCACCGCTCCACGGTTGGCCTTGTCTCCGGGAGTTTGCGAGGCGCTGCCTGCGGTAGGGCCCGCAGTTTTCACAGTCGCTGTTGCTGTTGCTTTCGGAATCGCTGCGGTTGTTGCGGCTCGTGAATCGTAACTCTTCTTCGCTAATGCTGCTGCTACCGCTTCTCCTGATGATGCTGCTCCTGCTGCTGCTGTCTGTCTCTGAGGCCGGTACAAGAGGGTCGTTGTCGCTGACTACGAAACCGTCCAGGACATAACCGTCGCTCGCTTCACCTTGCAGCTCTTCTGTCACACCTACTGGGTGTCTCTGACCCTCCACTCTGTCTCCTTGGTGTCTCTCACCCTCCGTTCTGTCTCCTTGGTGTCTCTCCCCCTCCGCTCTGTGTCGTTGGTTGTCGAAAAGCTGGCTAGGCTGTGGAGGCGCTCCGTGCACTCTCCTCCGTGATGGCAAAAAAGAGAATAGTTTTTCAGTGCCACCACCTATTAACCCGGCGGACCCGCTCGTGCAATTGCAGTCTGTGCTGCTCTCCTCGCTCCTCATTCTCGCACTACCTGCACTGTTGCTGCTGCGCCTCTGTTCCGTGCGAAAGAGTAAACGACTCCTGCATTGCTGCTGCTGCTGCCTCCCGTTTCGTCCGCCTGCTGCTGCTTCGTGCAGGCCAGTGATGCCCTCTCCCTCGGACAGAGAGGAAACTCGTCGTCGCTTCCGTCGACGCTGCCCGGTAAATGGCTCTATGACGTCTTCGCTAGAACGGACACCGGAGGGAAGGCGGCGCAAGGAACATGTCTCTCCCCCGCGCTCGGCAGCAGGACTCAGGGTGAGCGCCATTGCCATGGCTGCTTGTGGAGCTGCCGTTGCGGGTGCTGCAGTCGTGGCTGCTGCAGCGGCTACCGGGCCGGACGCTGCTGCCATTGGCCATCCTTCGTGCGCGACTGCGGGTGTTGCTGCTGACGGGGCTTCTTCACCTGCTGACGCCTGTCTTGGCGATTTCGCAGGGAGTCGGTACAGGAACTGCTCGAGCCACCCGTGTCTTTCCAGGCTCCTCCACGCACTGCTTCCGGTGCTGCTGCTAGTGCTGTTGTACAGAGAATCAACACCACTGGAGAATGATGGCTCTCCCCTGCGGTGTGCGCGATTCTCATTTCCTTCACTGTTGCCCTTGCTGCGACCGCGTCTTCGCTGCATTTCACGTTCAGCTCTTCTGCTGCGCATGCCCCTGCTCTGCCGTTGTTGCGGCTGACGTCGCTGGTGGCGCTGCCGCTGCCGCTGCCCGCTCGGTCGCTGTTGTTGAGTTTCCCTTTGTCTCGCACTGCTCCCCACGCTGTGGCCTCTGCGCAGTTCTCTTTGGCGTCTTCCCGCTGCCGCACGTGCAGCAACATCAGCAGCAGCATGAGCAACAGCTGCGCGCCTTGTGCCAGCAGCTGCAGCAGGTGGTTCTTCGCAGCAGCGAGGACAGAACCACCTGCCTGAAGGTACGCAGTGCAGAGGGGGATTTAAGCAGTACAGATGGAAACCCTCGTCACAGCCATCACACAACAGCATGCTTGTCCAGTCTGTGTCCTGCCCGCATATCTGACAGCCCCCTGCTCCCGCAGCTGTTTCAGACGAACTCGAGGTCTGCGAGGACAGCAGCATCAATTCTGCCGCTGTCTCCCCCTCCGCTTCCGCCACCATCTGCTGCCCCCCCGCTTCACCTTCTACTGCCTCTGCTCCGTCCTTCAGACGCCGGTGGCGGAGTAGTGCGTCTACGCAAGCTGGTATCGCCTCCACAAACAGAAAATTCACATCCTGCGCCCGTGCCCCACTGCCGCTGTGGCTGTTTTTACTGTCCCTGCGGCTCCCACTGCTGCCGCTGCTGCGAGTGCCGCCACCACTTCTGCTACTGTTGCTGTTGCCGCAGCTGCTGAGGCGGCTACACCTTGTGCCGCCGCGCTCCGCAGGCAGGTCCGGGGTCAGCGCTCCTGCTGCAGGAGGACCTCTAAGATGCGAGGCTTCCAATTGCTGCCGTTGCGCCTCCTGCAGCCCTGAAGAGCTTCGTCGTATGTAGCGACGAATGGAGGAAAAGCTTTGCTTGCACAGAGGGCAAGGTGGTCGCTGCTGTTTCTTCACGCAGCAGGCCCATCTGCAGGAGCGCAGCGAGACAAACACAGCACACAACGGCAACGGGGCCCCTAGAGAGCAGATGGCGTGTACAGCGGCACACCAAATGAACCGACAGCAGAGCTAACTGCGACAGCAGCAAGTGCCGCAGAAGCAACGCGACGACGAGCATGTACAACGCAGCCCCAGCAGCAGCAATAGCAACACGTCTGGCTGTGTAATCTGACAGAAACGGCTGCAGCAACTACGGAGGCGGAATTCACGCGAGGTAGAGGTGCCAACAGTCGGGGGCCGCAAAAACAGTAGGGGCCGCCACGGCTCCAACAACCACCGGACTTATACAGTTCTTTGGTTTAGCAGCCGGGGAAGCGCTAGGTTAAAACAGCGCAAGTGCGAACGCGGCCGAACAGATAACACTGGCAAACGCACTCTTGTCCGCTCACTTGGCAATGCAAGGGAAACAAAAGAAATGTGAACACGCAGGCAGAGAAGCAATTTCCTGTTGCACCGCCAGTTCTTCTTTACAGATCGCACAGCACTCTCCAACAGTGCAAACGTGCTGCTCCTCTTTAGGCGGCACCAGCAACACCTTCACGTCTTTCGCGTTGCCGCCGTCATCGTGAGACTCCCTTGGCTGTTGCTGCGGCCCTGGCAACAGTTGGGGAGGCAGGACCTGCTCTCCGTCGTGCACCAAAGGCTCTTGCCTCTGTTCCTGCTGAATCGCCAAAGAAAACAACTCCTGCTCCGTAGTCCTGGATGCTTCCGGCTCTGCCAACGGAGTCATCTATACAGCGTCAGCAGCAGCAAAAACATCAGGAACAGCGGTGCCAGACGCAAAAGTACGGCTGTCTGGCCGCCAGAAGCCGACGTACGGCTGCCGAAATAGTGACAGCAGTAGCCAGGCACCTGAAGCAGTCAGCGTGACATTAGCAGCAGGAAGCTGGCAAAGGCCGCTGCAACCTTAGCCGCAGGGAAAATCGTCGTAGCGTCCCAGTCAGCCATGCATCCGCAACCGCAGGACAACTGGAACAGGCACTCTCAACTAAACCTGCAAATGATACAAGCGGAGCTGCTGCTAATGAGAAGAAATACAAAAACTGTGACAGCACTAGTCTTAGGACAGCGATCCGTACAAGCAGCGCAGAGTTCCTTCTTTTTTCCTGGTGATACGAGGAGAGGGTACACGGCATTTTTGTGCATGCTGGGTCTTTTATCGTCGCGCGTACCACCCACTTTGGTGCTCCTAGAGGCTGCTACGTCTTTCTTCCGCAAGAGTGGAACAAACTTGGAAAACGTGGCACACGCCGGCTGGTGCAGACCCAGGATAGGTACGCACGCACGAAGAGATTTTCCGTACAACAGAGACGTATCCGTACACTTCTCCCGCAAGACCACGAACGTTCAACGCCAGCGGTGTTGCGAGGACTGCACGACGAGGGAGTTTTGCTGAAGTATCATCTGCACTTGACTTACACAGCAGATCGCACCACGTGTACGCAGAGATGCATACATAGGCAAGTTGTTACACTTACTCCTCCACCCGTATTTGCCTGCGTACGACTAAACAAGAGGACGGATCTAGATATCTCCACACTGACTACAGATACGTGTCCCCATCCAGACCTTCACATGAATATACGTACATCTAAACGTATAAGTATATACGTCAGCCGGTTTCAAACCCAGTGCTGCTCAAAAGCGGGAAATTGCCTGTACGAAAAAGGCGTATGCGTACGTGTATGCGTGAACACAGCCGAGACGTCCGTTCATTTAATGTCGTAGAGCTGGTGGAGTGCAAACCAGTAAATTTATTTGACACTACGCATGCACAGGATGCATCCACACATATACACGTGGAGCGCGCAAGAAGGCGGGCGTTTGCCTCGACGCGTTACACAAACGAACGGACAACTGAGATCTCACTGCGCCAGAGACGAGCCTCACGAGAGTTGTTTCCCGCCATTCGTTACTGCTCACATATAGGAGGAGCATGCTCTCGCGCGCGCCTGTGTCCGCAACTACATGTGCATAAATATATATATATATATATATGTATGTGTTGACAAGCCAGTCCTTACGCACAAGTCAACAGCACATACCCGTGTGCGTCTAACGAGCGATAAATAAGTAAACATATAGACACGTAATTATAGCTGATGCGCTTCAACCGCCGGCGACTGGCGAGTGCGTACCGTTCCGAGTGAGTACACGCCTTTAGTAGATACGCGTGCGCCGCCTCCCCAGGCAAAGAGACGAAAAAGTCTATGTTTACGCTTACAGCATTCAGGATATCTTCTACGGCGAGGCATTCCTCATCCGCCTCGGCGCCCGCTACCACCTGCTGTCTGCCCATAGCAGTTTCCGCTTCAGACATTACACCGTTTGTTGCAACGAAACTTGCAAAAAACTGGTCCTGCCGCTGCTCTGCCCTCTGAGTGTTGCCTTGTGGCAACTGCTGCTGTCGCGACGGGTGGCCCTGCTGGGGCTCCCGTAGCCGCTCTTGCTGCTGCTGTAGGCAGTGCTGCGGCTGCTCAATCTGTCGTTGAGACGTAACGGGAAGGACTGGTTCGCGGAAGAAGCCCTCCGTTTCTGACAAGTATCTCTCAAACCCCGGGTCGTCCCTGCGCGGCCTCTGCTGTGGGGACTGGTGTACCTGCTGGCGAGAACGCAGCAGCTGCCGTTCCTGAGAATAGCTCGGCTGCGACGCCGCAGAAGGCTGCCGTTGAAAAGGTCGCTCGTGTCGCTGAGAGTGCTGGTGCTGCTCCTGGAGGTGCTGCCCCTCCGGGTTGTGCTGGCTCCGTTCGAGACGTTTCTTGTGGAATAGGAGGGGGAGCGGCCTGGGGGAGACGATTGACGGACTTAAAAGCATGGGATTTTGGCCGCCGTCCCCATACTCCAGGGCGTCTACGATGTCTTCTATCGCTTCTGACTCCTCCTCTGCACGCGTTTGCGCTGTTGCAGCAGCTGCAGTAGCACGCGAAGAGACGTGAGCCGCGGCACATCGAGATCCAGTAATGGCAGCAGCAGCCGTTGCAGCAGGAGCAGTTGCGACAGCGGAACCAGTTAAAGCGCTACAAGAAAAAGCTGGAGCAGCGGCAGCAGCAGTTGCCGCAGCAAGGGAACCACGAGCAGCATCACACTGAGGCGTGCGGTGGGGAAACCGACGGCAGGTGGTTGGCGAGGGGATAATGCTAAAAGGACTGGCGCTGCAGCTTTCGCTGTCATTGCCGCGGTAGCTGCTATAACTGCTGCTGGTACTGGAGCTGCTGCTGCTGCTGCTCACTGTCGCTGGGGTGCCCACGCGTGAAAAATCGGCCACAGGGCCTTTTCTCCGACGAAGGTCGCGCCACCATAACCCAGTGCTGCTGCTGCTACCAATGGTCCCACCGGCGTGTCGGCTGTTCTGCAGTTGCTCAGCTTCAGCCGCTGATGTGTGGGTCGCAGCGTCCGAACGTGCAAGTAGAGTCTTCGTGTTGGTGCCCGTCGTGGAGGGGTCAGTAGTCGGAGCACTACGACTCAGGACGGCAGCAGCAGTAGCGGGCCAGCTGGTGCTGCTGGCTGCCTGGCTGCTGTCTTCGGGCTTCGCTGCACCGTCCTGCAGCAGCAGTTCACGCGAACTGTGGCGCTCAGACGCATCAGCAACAGCCGGTGACAAGACAGCGTCAGAGCGTTCCTGCTGGCGCTGCCCTGCAGGAGAGCGTTGTCTACGGTATAGAGGCGATCGCTGGACTAGCTCTATCTGGAGTTGCTGCACTCCCGCAGTAGCTTCTAGAGAATCAGCAGCAGCAGCAGCAAGTGCCTTCTCACATGAAAAGGGCCACCCTGGTGCAGTAGCAGCAGCCTCTGCCTCACCGATGTGCAGCGGCTGCTGGGTGCCTGAACGAATGGCAACGGATAGGTCGTCCCGAGCGGGCTTCGCACCGGCAAGCGGCTTCCTTTTTTCTATGCAGATGCTATTGCTTGTGGATTGCCCGCCTGTGACGCAGTTGCCGCCGCTCGTCCTTCCGCTTGCGCATGTGCTACCGCAAGTGGGGCGGCTGCTTGTACTACTATTGCTCGATAGGCTGCCGCTGCTGGTGTCGCTCTCCTCTCTGGTGTAAGCGAGGCGGCTGCCTGTGCCGTTGCTGCGACATCTGCTGCTGTAGGTTTTGCTTCCAGTTCGCGACCTGCTGTTCTCTTTCATTACGCTCAGTCCCCCAGTCGTGTCGCGGCTGCTGTAATCCTCGTACCTGTCAGTCTTGCCCTCCGCGCTGTTCCCAAAGTCGCTCTTGCGGCCGCCCCCGCTCGTGCTGTCGTGGTTGCTGGCGACTCTAGAGCAGTAGATGCCGCTGGAACTGCACGCGTTGGCAGGGTCCGCGGCGGTGGTGATGCTGCTGTTCCCGCTGCTGCGGCAACCGCGGTCTGCCGCTGTCACTGCCTGTTCGTAAAGTGGCTCGGATTGCTGCTGATGGAGCGGCAGCTCCGCCGGCTGCGTGAAGTAACGCGATTGCACGTATGGCTCGACGGCTTTGGCAGGAATTCGGCATGCAGAGCCATCACTCACGCTGAGAAACGGAGCGCCAGCGGTCGAGGGGCAGGAGGACGACGCAGCAGCGGGCGAACTCGACAAAGAAGAAGAAGAAGCGGCAGCAGGGGGATTTGGAGAGCACCGAAGAGCACGACTCGGACACGAAGAAACCGCGGCAGTTCTGCAGCACGAGGAGTCAGCGGCAAAGACAGCAGCCGCAGGACCAGAACTGCCATACGAAGCAACAGTAGACGTGCATGGTCTTACAGCAACAAAGAAGCGGGGACTTCCGGTTTGTGTCCCGGCCACTGCTGCTCGCGTATCACGGCGGCAGGTCGCCGCGAGCGCCGCATCAGAATATCCTTCTCCTGTAAAACTTTGGAACTGCTGCTGGCACTGACGAGGTGAGCAACGAAACGACGACGTGACGGAAACTGATGAGACTGCGGGCGAGTCAGCAGGGACAGCACCCACACAGCAAGAAAGGTGCGCTGCAGCAGTAGCAGCAGCACTGAGAGCGGGACTTGTTGCGGAAACAGCGCGAGCTCGGGAAGCATTCTGCGAGGCAGGACTCCCAGCAGCAGATGTGGAAGAGACAGGAGACTCTACGCCAAGAACGTTCGCCTCATGAGAGTGATCAGGAAACGCTGGCACAGCTTTGGAAGCAGCAGAGGCAGACTGCAGCCCGATGCTGGAATCAATAGCGGCAGAGGGTGAGGTGCAATGCGGGTAGTCTTCGCTCTGCGTGTCGCCCTCGGCTTCGTGTTGGTCTAAAGCGACAGTAGCGACCGAACAAACGCTTTCCTGTGTACCAGCTGAAGGCGTGCTAGCACCTTCTTCAACAACACAGGGTTCGTCCCTCACCACTGGGCGACTCACCGGTTCCCCAGCAGTGGCGACACTCTCCGCTTTCCTCTGTCTCGGACCTGCCGCAGTCGCCGCTGCCCTTGTTCCTCCTGCAGCCGCCGCTGTCCCTGTGGTGGTTGCTTCTTCTTCTCGAAGTGCTTTTGCAGCTAATCCTCTTGCTGCTGGTACTTGATCTGCTGTTTCTGTTGTTCCTGCGCCTCTTGTTGTCGCCGCTATCGCAGTTGCTCCTTCGTTTGCTGGTGTGCCGCTTACTGCCGACGCAGGCGCTCCTGTCGTCGCTGCAGCCGGTACAGGTGTTGAAGCCGCTGCTGCTGCTGGCGTTGCTGCCGTTGGCGTTGCATCTATTGACGTTGGCGTCGCCTCTGCCGCTGCTGTTGGCGCCGCAGCTGCTCCAAAGATAGCGGCCGTTTCTGCGTCTCCAGCAGTTCGTAGCAGCGCAGCAGCTTCGGGTCTCCTGCTTGGTACTGCAGTCGAAGCATTGTCCCGGCAGAGAGAGGGTAACACAGGAGCGGCGCCAGGGACTCTGCGACGGCGGAAGACGTAGCGAAAGCAGAACAGCGGGGTGTAACTGCCACACACATGACAGTAACTAGTCGACCGACTGCTTATGTCGACGCTGCTGTTGTTTTTGCTGTGGCGGTTGCTGCTATGTGAACCCGTACTGCCTGTTTCGCCAGTGCCGTCAGCACTGCTCGACCTAGTAGTGGCGTCCGACGCAGATAGCTCTGAGTAGGAAAAATTCCACTTCTGGTCCCTGTCTTCTTCAGTGGGGACCCCGAACGTGCCAGCAACCCCAGGTACGTTCGTTACGCTGCTGTGGCTATTGTGGCCGCTGCTGCTGCTGCGGCCGTCGTTCCTGGCGCTGCCTTCGCCGTGGCTATTGCTGTTGCCGTTTTTAGTGCTGCTGGACGTCTCTCCGTTGCCGCGCTGGCTGCTCTTCTTGGGAATTCTGCACGTGTGACTCCGGAGCGTCAGCGGAGAACAGTCGTCAGCAGCGCCGCAGGGATTTACGGTCCTTTCAGCAGTCCAAGCGACAGCAGCGCTGGAGCGCTTTTCACCAAAATTTGGCCTCGACTTCCCGAAGACGCAACAGCTCTTTTGCCGCTGTTGCTGCAGCAGCAGAGCGTCATCGATCGGAATGTATAGCTGGTCGCCGTCCTGCAGCTCGTGGGGCTCGTAAACGAAGTGCGTAAACGCGGTGTGTCGTCTGTCTCCCTCTTCCATCGGCAAAAACACAGATTTTCTGACTGATGCAGTTTCCGTCTCCCATTTGCCGTTGCCGCTCGTATTCGACGGTGCTGCTGCCGGAATGGCTGCTTCGTTCTCGGGTGCGTCCGTTTCCGCTGCTTCTGCTTGCGTAGCGAGAGCAGCCTGGACGTGTTCCTCTGCTACTGCTGCAGGTGTGACTCCCCTCACCCTCCCCGGCGATAGCTGTCTGCAGCGTGTGCGCGTGGCAGGGGGGATGCGCGTACCAGCGCACCTTTCACTAGTGCTGGCGCTGTTGCTGCTGTGCTCGCTGCTGTACATCCGACACTCGTCCGTTCGTGTGGTGCCCGTCTTGATGCGCTCGACGCCGTCGAGATCATGCCACCCGAGCAGGAGCGGAGTAGCGCTCCTGCTGCTGCTCCCACGTGTTGTCCTGCTGCTGCTACTATACTCGTCTGGCCTGCGGCGTCCGGCGCTGATGCTGCTGCTGTTACACTTGTCTCTGCTGCTGGATGTGGTGCTGCTACTGGGGCTGGGTTCAGGACTTCTTCTGCTTCTGAAAGTGGCGGAGGGACTTCTGCTGCTCCTACTGCAGCCGGTGTCGCAGAAGAGCGGTGCACCTCCTTCTGCGAGATCCGAAGAATCAGCTGCGATCGCGGCTGAGACAGCAGCTCTGACGACAGGAGGTAGCGCGGCCTGTCGCACGCGCAAGTCTTTGTTTATAGAAGCAGCACTGGTGGTATTGAGAAGCAGCAAGCCACGCACTCCCCACCGGTCACTATGTCCCGCTTCCGTCAAATTGTGGCTGGCCTTCGCTGCTACTACGAACACTGCACCAGAGTTAGCAGCATTCGTACCGAGCGTAGAAAACGAGGTGTTCTCTCCCTCTTGCTGCAGCTGCCGCTCCTGGTGTTCCTGCTGCTGTTGCTGCCTTTGTGGCGGTTGGCCTTGAAGCGACCGCTGCTGACGCGTAATGAAAAAGTGCCGCCGCGACAGCAGAGGATCAGTCGAAGGGAAGTACACGCGTCTCTCTCTTCCCGTGTTTCCGCTACGGTTCTCCTCTGCGCTTGTCTCACCTTCCTGTTCGTTGCAGCTACTGTTGCCTCTCCCGGTGTCGTCGTCGGTGCTCGCCCTGCTGCTGCTGTTGTCCCTGCAGTGAACGGCGGCACTGTTGCTGTCGTTCCCATTCTCGCTGCCTTCGTTGCTGTCGCTGTTTCCGGTGTCCTTGCTGCAGCAGGCGGCGCTGACCTTCCTGCTGCAGTTATTTCTGCTGCTGTCGCTGTCCCTGCGGTTCCTTGTAATCCTGCCGCTGCGGGGGTCTCTGAAGAAGCTGTCCGGGAGTCGACGCGACAGAGCAGTATGCAGGTCGTCACCGTCTGCCACCGGGCAGCTGGCAGCAGCGGCGGCAGTGAAGTCAGCAGCAAGAACGGCAGTAGAAGTTTCGCAGCTGTCACTCACAGATGCACAGAGGCTTCCTGCATCAGAGAGCGTAAGAGTGGACGGCGGGGATATTCCACCTAGGGCTGTCTCCCCTTTAGAAGACAGGCGATGCATACCGCGTTCTTCCTGAGGGGCATCAACTTTCCATAGCGCTGCAGACGCTGTCGATTCTCCTCTGCATTCCTCGCTAATAAGTGCCCACGCTGTTGTTGTTGTAGGTACGTCTGCGTCTGCTGTTGCTGCTGTCGGCAGCTCTAACGCCACCTCGGCGGCCGTTGATAATTCTGGAGATGCTCCTGCTGCGGTCGGTGCCTGGTGCTGCAGCTGCGTCTCAGCAGCGTCCAGAGGAGAAGCAGAGACTGACATGCGGCCAAAAACAAGCGTCACACCAGACGGAAGTGATTCGAGATCTATCAGAGGTGCAGCTTCTGGCAGCGGGAGGAGAGTGCAGCAGCAGCGGCTTCTGCTGCTTAAGCGGCTCGCCCAGTTAGCGCTGCTTTCATATCGGCTTCCAACGGCTTTCTGCCTGCTGCTGCAAGTATCCCACACTACTACGTTTTCACTGTTTACGGGCGATGCCGCACTGTAGCAAGTGTTGCTGCCTGAGCAGTGCGGTGAAACATGGTGGCGAGCACTCGAGCTCTTTGAAATGTTTTGGAAAGCTGGTGGCAGCAGCGGGTGTCCAGCAGGTAGCCAGCAGTGCAACTGCGGATGCCTGAATTCCAGTTGCAGGAACGCCATGACTGAAGCGCAGAAGACCAAAATCTACCGCAAAAAGTCTTTTGGAGCGGAGAAGGTACAGCAGTACTGCAGCAGTAGCACGCGTAGGCACGGTAGCGGCAAGAGTGCAGCAGCTGCAGCATCCGCACATGGAGAGATTGATGCGTACGTTGTGCATTGTGTTCTGAAATTGACGCCGATCAACCTGCAGTACTGCCCATAACTCTTCGGATGTGTAGGGACAGGACACACCAAGAGAGGGTCTTCATTAGCAGAATTGCGAAATCCGCTGCTGTTACACATGTCAATGTTTTGGAAGCCATATTCTTTTGGTGTGCTGGAAATGCCGCTTGGGAAGGTACACAGTGTGTAGTAGAATTGTTGTACTCATGGATTTCGCCGGGGGCCGGAAAAACTTCCGTGAGAGATCGTGGACGGTGTAAGCGTATCGTCCCCTGTAAAGCATGCAAGACAGCATTTCCATCGGACAGGCGTGTACTCCAGTGTTGAAGGCGGTTAAGTTGTGGTGGGAAAAACTCGAGCAGGATCCAGGCTAAGAACGGCCTCCTGCAGAAGCATGGAAGATCCGAAAAAAGTATGGTCTTAAATGTTGTGTGCACCACCAGCCAGTTTGTCTTTTTGCCCCAGGTGGGTCAGAAGACAGCGCATGCACGCGTTTGTGTGCAACTCTGCGACGCGAACGCGTCAGCTGCGGCAAACAACAGAGGAAGATCGAACACACTTCAGTAAGAAGGCGAGAAGAATCAGAAATTGAGCCGTCCCAAGTAAACTTATGAATAGAAATTCATGGGGTAAGGACTTTGGAAGTGTCCGAGGCTCTGCAGACCACCTGGAGGAGGGACTGTCCGGACGGCGCACAATAGATAAGCCAACGACGTCACAGGCTCGGCCCTCTACCGGGATCACGTTAGGTAGGTTACCGTGGGAGCGAACGGTCATTCGTGCCACAAGGTGAGGTCGCACTTTAGGCAGTAACGCTCGTCTACCAGTTCTTCGTACGGAGGCAGCCATCTGGAAGCTGCAAGGCTGTCCCTACTGCAGTGCCGCGGGTAATCCGCGGAGTTCTGCGGCAGCCGGCAAAGTTTAACTGTTGGCGCAACTGTCTGATCTGCTGTCCAGGACCGCTTCTCGTACTTCACCTGAGACAACATTTATTCACACTGGACGGTAAGACTTGAGGCGAGCTTAGCCTGACGCATTCTCGTGAAAAGGCCAGCACTTTTTTCGAAAGATCTGCACAGTAGGGTACAACGCAAGACACGCACGGTCTGAACTGCCAAAACCGAACAGCAAACAACTCACGTTACGATTTCCAGGTGTGTCTGAGGAACACGGGTGCCGGGGTCTCTCCAGCAACAAATTTTACTCGTGTGTGGTGAGCGGCGCCGTTAGCGTTGGAAGAACGATCCAGAGAGCAAGCCATCCGCTCGAATGCATGAGAAATGAAGCGACATGGTTACCGAGTCGTTTTTGTGTAGTCAGGCACGTGCACAGATGTCAAACACATTCGTCTGGACACCCATCTTCGACCATGCCTAATCGATTTGCAAATGCAGAAAGAGCGGATGGCTTTCCACCCCTCCAACCGGATACTTCGGATGCATACCACCCTCGCCAGATCAAGCGATAAATCGTACAATAGATGTACGCATTTAAAGACGCAGTGACGCTGCCCAGCTGTAGAAATGTCAAGATCATCCTGACTTGCCGGGCACGTATACTTCTAGTCGTTCGATAGCCGGCGGGAGTGCGAGAACAATTCCTCACGTGACATTATTGAGTGGAACCGTCTCGCTCTCACGGCGGCCTAGATGTATGTGCACTATGCTGGGCTCTCATGCACACAGCTGAAAGCTGTGGAAAACTGAGTTTCTTCTACTGCGTGGAAGAGAGCACGCTACGTAAAATACTCGGTTTACTGGTGAATCCGGAAGGCCGAAGAAAGTGGTCGCTACAATGCGCATTTCGCGGGCAGGCTTAGAGGCAGACAGCAAACACAAAAAACTCCGAGCAAGGTTAGCCGTGTAAAACATTAGAGAAGAAAACCGTGCAACAACTATGCTGCGGAGTTGAAAAGGGGCACCCTTCCGTACATTTGCTCTTCATGCAGCAGCTTCTGCGCTCTGGCGCATTTTCTTGTACGCGATGGTTGACGGAAGTGGTGGTTGGAACAGTTGCAGTTTTGGTACTTCCGTCCATCGATCCATGTCCAGCGACACACACGCACTGAACACGTTTGGGATCTCCGTGTGCACATCCGGCGCCCGCCGCACGTTTGATCGGCTCTGGAGGTCGGAGAGTCACAATCTGGACATTCGCCCGCGAATGTCTGTAAACGGCAGTCTGCAGGTGTTGGTCTCTGCCGAGGCTGCTTTTGCGGCCTTTACAAACGCAACTTGATCGGCTTAATTTTCTCGAGTAAGCCTGCCAGGGACGCTGTGCAGCTTTTGTACGGAATGCCGCAGACCACTGATGTGCGGCTTCGCAGAACACAAGCTCCCTCTATGGGCTCCTAGTTGTACGCATCCCATAACATAACATGCCTGTTATGTGGGATCTCCAGCGCCTACGACACACCCAAGTGAACGTAGTTATTAGTAGAAACCTTTGCAAGGCGAACACTTTTGGAAGTTGATAATGGGTATGTTTGCGGATGCCAGTTCTTTGGAACCATTAGAATCTCGTCCAGCCCCGACTTCTAGAAGAAGTAAATTGTTCGATCTACTGTCGTGCCCTCGCCCCACATTCCGTAGACGCCTTTGAACATCTTTTTTTAATGAAGCGCAATTGAAGTAGCCGGTGCCAACACACTCTTTCGCAGGGGCAAAACGTGCGCCGCCCGACTTACAAATTGTATGACACAATTTATTGTTTCCAAGCTTTTGCATGCTGGACGTGTCTGATTGGTCGCAGTACTTCTCAGCAGCTGCGGTGCCCGTGGGTATGTTCTGTGCTCAAGGGCGACACAAGTTGTACGGGGGTGTCTGAACCAGTATGCAGATTACAGATTCCAGTGGTGCAAGCAATGGGCTGTTTCGTAAGCTTCTGTAGGCGTTACACAAACTTGTATCCTACCGGTCCCCGACAGCGTCTCTGCCTGTTTTAGTTGCAGTTCGCCACGCAAACACACGTGGAGGATTCGTGTCTAGCAGACACGCCTGCAGAAGAGTAATTACGGCAATCGAAGTGAGCGTCAACCTGCGCTTGGAGTGAGTCGCAGACGCGCTGGTATAAAAGCAGTAGTTTAAGCGGTGAACTTCGGTGGGCAAGCTTCACCGTCGAAGATACAGGTTGGAGGGAAGACAATTGGCGACACAAGAGCAATAGTTTGAGCGTAAACCTGATTGCTTCGGTAGGCAAGCTTTATCGTCGAAGAGGCTGGATGGAAAGAAGACGACTTACGACAAGTGGGACACTAGCAGTGGTCAGGGAAAGCTTTCAGACACTTTTGCAACTCACCGTCGATCGGACTAACTGTATGTGGTGGGGGAGGAAGGACAGCAACGTTTTCAAAAGAACGTTTCCTAACAGTCTTTGAAGAAAGGTTTCAAAAGGTCTACACCCTGTTTTTCAAAGGTGTGCGCTTTTGCAATTGTGCCTTGTACGGATGAAGGACTCTCACACTTCCTTGACCTACAAATGCTGAAAATACTTCCCGCGTCCATAGCAGTCTAAAGAAGCTACCTTCATTCGCTGTCATGATCTACGTAATAAAGTTGGGCACATGCATGACTCTCCAGCATCCTCGCGTCTACTCGGGATAAATACTGACAGGCGCTTGTGTTGCATGTAGGGCTTGCAAACGAGGTGTATCACGGCGACTCTCTCAGACAACAATTATTGTTGTCTGCTGCAGTTCAATCAGTTTGTAACTGTGGTGTGTAGATCAGACTGTGTCTTCCAGATGCACTACTGCACTTTTCCTTCGGCATTTTCCCCTGTTTCTTTCGAGCTCGAAGAACACAAGTGTGTAGTGTGCCTCCTGCGGCCGACACGTATTCCCAGCGTCCGCGTTGGTTATGATTAAGAAAAAAGTGTACCTGCAGTTCACGCCCCAGGCATGTTAATCGAACCACAGACGTGAAAAACTCTTGCCCCCTACGATCTAAACGACGTCGTCTCTGTGAATGGGTTTGACGCACGGCACTTCATACTGAACCTGGTGAATAGGTGCGAAGATAGCAGAAAGTGAAGACGCCGCACGCTGAAAAGGGGACTCCGTACAGCTGTACTTCTGCCAACGGTGCCGCCACTTTTTCGCGTGCATGCTGTGGCCTCTACGCACAAGCGTACACAACGTAGCACTGTTTATGCCATCGTACTAGAAGACCGTGTAACGCGTGTGGACCAGCGGGATCGAAGAGTAGAAAGGAACTTTATGCCATTTTCGTAGAAAGCCGTGTAACACATGTGGACCAGGTGGATCGAAGAGGAGACAGGAGCAACAAAATTATGAGCTGATCACATTCGCGAATTCATTAAGGCCACGTAGTGGTAGCGTCGAGCGTCGACTGTAGTGCCGGCAGCGGTGTTGAAGCTCAAGAACATGGACTCCAAGCATTTGCCATTTAGCACAGATGGAAACACTCAATGTTACGTGCTAGCAATAACTAACGTGTTCCGCAATTCTGTTTGGCTGCCGCTTTTCGGTCTTCCGCTGCTCTAACACTCCACCGACGTAATTAAGTCAGCGCGATACCACTGTTTTATCCTCCAGCTGCGCACCGTCTATCTATTACCGGACCGACGGTCGCACTACAACGCTGTACGCGAGGTTTCTACAGCGTCACCAGACGCCTGCGGATTTTCAGCCGTTTCTTGACTCGAAACCAGGTCACTACTGTCAGGCAACTGAGCGGCAGGATGAACTGAATCTCCATCAGCCGCAGAAGTGGTGCCGGAGACACGTTTTCTGCGAGCTCTTTGTCTTCCGCGGGGATGGCGTCGACCACCGAGAGGCTCACGGGAAGGCTCCTGGGGATGCACATCAGTATCAGCTACTAGGGCATCGCTGGTTGTCGCCTGATTCTTTTTCATGATACTTTGCAGACGAATCCGGGCTTTTCTTCGCGAATCCGAAGCCACGTGGGCGGAGGGCTCAACACCAGTGCTACAGAGGCACCAGCCAAAAAGAGCGTGGCGGTCGTGTTTGAGCAGGCCACCGTTTTCGATGCCTTTGCCGAACATTGTACATTGGTCGATACCTGCTTTACAATGCGAGTACCGGTCGCGCACCTGCTGAAAGCTTGTGTGCGCTTCCATCACGAAACCTGAGCAGAGAGGATACGGAAAAGTGTAAGCATTCAGGACATCACTTGCCACTTACGAGGGTACACGCACCCACGACAGCCTAGCAATCACACGTATGACACTCAAGGCGACATGCGTTTCACCAAGCAGTTCTCCTACAGAAATCCCCCAACACTGCAGTGCCCAGCAAACCACGTCCACTGCGTTCTGACACGATTGCATTGTGGTACAATTCAAAAAGCGAACAGCTGCGCGCCACCGCGGCCACGACATTGAAGTGTGCGTACGTGTTGAGGGAGGGATGAAAGAGACCTAGGTAGAAGTACATACATAGAGGCTAACATGCATACATATATCCAGTAGGAATCCCCTTAATTCAGAGCGCCGGCAGAGAGACACGCAGATATGCATACGTCGAGGCACGCCCGCGTACTACGCAAGGACGCGTAAGGACACACGGTGCAATCTGTCAGCAATATATACGGGTATGCCTACCGAATTACGCAGCACGCACACAGATATTTCGTGAACCTTCAAGGTGGGTGCTAGAGGGTGCCGATAAGCTTTATCGGGTTCGCAGTTGGAATGAGGGCTAGTTGTGCTTCGTGCTACGCCACAAAACTGTTTTCTCTCGCTAGTCGTTTGCGAAAATGGCGTGCTCAAGTTGAAGCATTCTCACACGTACACGTACGCGCCCAGGTTATGGACGTTCCTGACCTTGCACGATTTTGGAGTTTTCCGGGCACTTCACTGTGACTTCTCCGTCGTTGTCATACGCGTTCTTGTCCGCTTTGCCGACAGCTCCAAGTGCGACAGCATTCCTCAAATTCTGCACAGAATCAACACAGAAAAACACTGATTGCACTGACACGATTGCGCAAGGAATTCAGGCAAACACCAGCGTACCGAAGTTACTTACCGCGCAGTGTTGTCATCAATGATATACATGTGCGTACAATCAATAGGTTCACGAAGTTATATGTGTACGTATACACAAGTACCCTTGCTGACTGCTGGATCTTTAAGAGCGTACCCGTGCACCAGGGTACTGCTTGTCGACGCAGATCAACCAAATGTAACTTTTTGTGGAGTGGGGACTTGGCGCCTTGGTGCATATTGTCTGACCTGCAGACAACACGCGCACGCAAGGTCGTAGCAGCGAATGCATTTAACTGGTCAATATGTCGATAAGTACATGCAAACATGCATTCCCAAAACCCTGTGCTGTACCTCACAGACCGGAATGAACCGACGTAGCGTACACTGGATGACGGTCACATTTACGTCACCCTCACTCCCTTAATCCAGCCACCTCAGAACCCCATTACTACGCATCAAGGCAAAGCAGTCTACCAGGCCAGGAGGCCCCAGAGGACAGCCACAATGTTTGGCGACTTTTCCTTGAAATAACGTCTTGCTCCCTAGAGTCCCAGATGGTGATCTGAGATCACGACTTAGCTGTGCCAGATGAGATCAATTCTCAGCAAAGCAAAACTTTCTAGGTACGAACGCAGTACTCTACACACATCCACGGCTTCATTTGCACCTGTATCTGGCGACGTGCTGCGGACGCTCCAGACATCTCCAGAAGTAGAGAACAGTGGACGAAGGGCTGCTGCCTGCGTGGGTGCTTTCGAAGCAGAAGTATTGGTATGCGAGTACGTAGTCAAGCTGGTACTTAGAGATACGCATGCTGTATGCATGTCACAAGCATGCGTCACTATTCCGCAGGTCCTTAGCGACCAAGTTGTGCAGTAGAGCGGCCGCGTTTGTTCACGCAACAAGTCTTTCGTGTCCCACTTGGACTCAATGCTCTTTTTTTGCATATGTCGTGTTGCACGTCAACATGCTTGTTGGCCGCCCTACGTCGTAGACGGAAAGATAACCTTTTCTGTCGGTGTATTCAACCAGAGGACGCGGTTGCAACGAATTAGCTCAGGTGCAATTGCTAGCGTATCCAACAAGGGGGCACAAACACGCTTCAGTGCTACAGACATGGAGGGAATCCAACGGGACAAGGGGATAGAATGCAGGGACGGGCGTTAGATAGTGTTATCGCTGCCGCATACGAACATAGGAAATAACGTATTTAGACAGAATTCCTTCGTTAAGCGGAGGGTTTTGTACACACCCAGCCTATTTACATGCTCCACTCTCTAGAGAATCACTTCGCATAACAGACAAGGGGGGTCCGGGTGAAACGTGCGGCGCGATTCTCTGTTGCCCACAACGTCTTCTTTCCTCGGAGCCACGCGATAACGTGTCTTCGCTTACCCGTTATACACGCCTCAATATCGAATGCTTCCAAACCTGCGCGATCTGCTCCAACGGAAAATCCAAAGCCACCGACAACTACGGTGTCGTCGGGGCAAGACGCCTCCAGGATGGTCCCAGTCTGCAGAGAAGACATGAATGAAAGCAGAACGATGGACGACTGCAGACGTTTGCGTACGCGTGTACAAGACTTGCCGGTTTTCACGTATACACTTAGCTTGATGTATAAAGAATATACGCACGTATTTCCGCTGGGAGACGCGGGTCCTGCTAACACACTGTATTTTCAAACACGACGGCTCAAAGGTACATGTCGAGAGATTCTTTCGGGGCACGCTATCCAACAGTGCGCCTTTCAACGGTTAAGGCGTACCGGCGTGTACCTTGGTAGCATTAAAGTACCATATCAGCGCCATACGTTCGAGGTTCCGTTCAAGGTTCGTACTGCTAAGCATTAGTGTACGTTCGCCGATATCTACGATAAGCTGCCCAGTTCCGTGTTGTCCATTCTGTCTTTCATCAGGCTTGTTGCCAGGAAGTTTCTGCGTTGAGCGGATGCCGCGACGTTTATGTGCTGTGAATCTCCAGGTTAGCTGTATACATCCCGGTAGGGTCGTCGTTTACACGTTTAAACAGATAAGCTAGTTTATTTGTGCTGTAATTGGATTAGCCGGAGTCGAAGTCAGTGAGTTGCGTTCTTCTTGCAATATCTCGAGTAATCGGCTTCAACTCACCTTTGCCTACTCTATTTTTCACGAAGATGTAAAAGTGTGCACAAAGAACGGTGTCCAAGCATGCAAGTTTGTTTCTACTGCAAGTTCTAGTACCTCATTGGTGCCAGGCGGTGACTCTGCCACCACTTGTTGCAGTTCGTTGATACTCTCGTCGCCGCAAACCATATAGATTCTTTCGTCGTCGTGTTCCGTACTAGAAGCGCCCACCCCGTCGCATTTCTCCCTGCAATGAACAACATGAACAAGCCAATTAGTACCGTACGTTGCTGCAAGTGCATACGTGTGTACAAATCAAGAATTTCAGTTTGTTTCAGCTTTTCTCTTGAAAGTCTATTGTTACAGTATCTATATGCAACAAATGATCAGCTGTCTCCTTTCAAACCATCTTCCGGGGCCCTCCGTTCTGTGTCTTCGACTTTCGGCAGGGTGGTACATAATTTTCATATAGTCATATGCCACTGCAGAAAGACTCCCGGTGTGCTTCGCTACACAAAAGTACATTGCAGACACACGTGGGCGTCTAAAATGGTACGAAGTCCACATTGGGCTTCAGGAAGTACATGATGGTCGACGGCACACCAAAACTGTTGCTGGGCTGTAAACACGTAAAACAACTGGTCCGTTGACCTCGTGCCTGTTTGACGGAAGGAAGAAGTTATTCTTGTCCACGCCTTGGCTACGACCTAGTTGCTCGTAAGGCAGTGTAGCTCCGAGGCCACACGCAAACACTTGCACGAGAATTATGCAAACGGGTACTCTTCTTAGGGAAAAATAAAAGTCAGTTGCTGCAGGTACCTTCCAGGCGAACATGCCGAGATATGGTAGTTAGTCAAGTGCTTCTCCAGGAAGCTCAGATGAGCAGCAAAGCCAGCAATGACTACTTTGCCCGGAGGACATCTCGCAAAACCCGGCGCAGGCCCGGCCCACGCTACCTGCGTCGCTTCCTTCAGCTGCAAAAAAACACATTCGCCTGGTATCGTCTGTGAAGCAGACCTCATCTTCACCATCAGCGGACGTGTCTGCACTCAGGAGAGTACGCTCATGTCCATCTAAACATGTAGTCTGTACGCAGAATTCAAGATGCTGGAATATGGACGACATTGCAGGAGCGTCTACGTGGACGCGCAGTGTGCAGCACAGAAATATACGTGTGTGATCGAGCGCAGCGCACATTAGTCTTGCTGTAATCGGACGCAGATTCGAAGTGATCTGCGCCCATGCATGCCCGCATCGCGTTCAACTGAGCGCATCACCTATTTTCCACATGCAGCTCTGTCCATCCCTTAGGAGCGCCACACATGCAAACAGAAATGAAACGGCCCCGAATTCTTGTCGCGGCCTACGGAAGAGTGAGCAGAACATGCACTGAAGGCTTACTCTCCAGGAAATTCACGTGGTAAGATTGTATCTGAGAGCTCCACCACATACAGACACGAGGATGGTACGCCTCGGGCAAACAAATATTTGTCCACAGTTGCACAGAGAGTACATAGCTTAATGGAGTGACAACCGAGTTCACCAGGCACGTTGCAGAAGAACACAACGGACTGCCACTTTATTAGGGGCTACTTCCTAGTAGCCTGGATCTCCACGCTGTCCACGTTGTTTCGTCGCAACTCTAGAGCTCCGCTTTAGCAGTTCGTATGATATTGAGTAAATTTTGGCTGCCCTACAGTAGCAGTCTGCACGCTTCATATATCGTTCAAAGACTGTAGCATTACCCTACGTACAACTGCCGCTTTCACCACCGGCACCGCACGAGAGTTCCTACCAGGTACAGATACGAGAAAACGAGATTTTGCCCATTGTGTGTAGACGCACTACACCAACCAACCCGTTTTTACGCGTACAAAGCTCTTGCTGTTCGCTACCGTGATACGCTCAAGTGCGGGTCCAGACACGACCCAGAGGGTCCGAGGACTGAGCACTGCTGCCTGAGGTCAACTCTGTGACAAACTTGACCGATTCGAGGATCACGCAGACTTGACGTACCAACTGCGGTAGCGTCTTCACTTCTCCGTTCAACAGATTCAAATCCTGCAAAGACATGCCAACGGCTTTTGCGTAGAAGGCAATAGCGTCAGAAAACGCTTGCTGCTTCTCGGGAGGCAACTGATACTGCAGCGACTGGACTTCCATCTTCACCTGCAGCGCACGACCGTTCACGAAGTAGCAAATCCGACACATACACAATAGTATACACAACTGGCATAGAAAGCACAGGTAGGCCACAGTCGAGGCCTGTGCACACAAACACGAAAATGCAAATCTAGTCACCCTCCACACGTACAAGTGCCTTTGTACTTGATAGTGCGGGTGAGGAAAATGTAGTCCTGACCTGTCTGCAAGCGTGTTAGAACACGCATGTATACGCCTATATTTGGGAAACGAGGCAACAGGATTGCACATATTCGGCCAGTACATGCAGAGCACGGCATCGGATCTTCGAATCAAAATTCAAAAGAGCATTTCGACAAGGGTACGAGACGACTTTCCGCCAGGTCCTACGGGGTGCGTCGCCTGGGTGGCTTAGTTGGATGTGTGCCCAGGTAAAACAAGCGTGAAATCTGTATACGACGACAGGAAACGTCCGTCGGTCAGGCGAGTATACGCGCGCGGAGGCTTAGTGGAGGGTGGCTCGGGCCGAACAGAGCCGACCGTCT
This sequence comes from Sarcocystis neurona, assembly GCA_000727475.1. Classification (NCBI taxonomy): domain Eukaryota; phylum Apicomplexa; class Conoidasida; order Eucoccidiorida; family Sarcocystidae; genus Sarcocystis; species Sarcocystis neurona. Next base: position 1,065,016 of record KL647310.1, on the reverse strand, counting down.
GTGAGGCAGAATACTTTCTTGGGAAGAAGAAAGAACAGCTTCTACGTAACAGTTCTCAGCCAGACAGGTGCCACTTGTACACCTACGTGTGTCATTACTCGAACAGGGTGCGTGCACACAACACACAAAAACATTCTCCGAGATTCTTCATCGATGACTGAACGGTGCGCCACTGATTGCACTTGTGCGAATGTCTGTTTAAGGATAAGTAGCTGCCATATATGCATGCATAGAAACACATATGCAGGGAAAGCTTGGCAGACGTGCGCGTCGACTGCGAAAGCCTTACCGGCATTGGAAGCTCCTCCACAGTATCCGCCCAGCTTGCTAGAGAAGCGGGGTCGGACACGTCAGCAGGAGGTCGTCCGCCAATAATGAGTGTTTCTTTCGTAATATTCAATTCGTAGTTTTGAGACTTGGACTGGCTTTTGTTCTTTACTTTATTGGAACCGCCGCCGCTGAACACGCCCAGTTGTAACTTAATCTGCGCTTCAACGTTTACGCCTCGCATTTTCGCCTTTCGTACGTCCGAAGCGTTCACTGTCACCTGGTAGGTCATTTTCCCACCTGCAAGAAACGTGCCACCAGCACAAGGAAGTCCGCTCCTCTGCATTTGTGCATGTACGCATGTATGTGTGAGTTTCAACTAGAAGCAGCTGGCGATAATGGGGCAGCCTCGCGTACTTGTAAAACCCTATGCCACACCTCGGAGGTGCAAGGACAGGACAATCACAAGACGTTTATGCGCATTGACATTGTAAATGCCGCGAACTGTTGCGCTGGGATAGATGCGTACGTACCATAGCACCAGACACCGCGAATAGCCAAGATGACGACGTGGTCGTCTGCAGGTACAAACAGCTGAGCCACTGCCAAATTCGGAGTTACAGAGGTCTTCATCAGACAGCATGTATAATGGCGCACCCGATGCTTCCACTGTGCAAACATAACTCCCTATTGAGTTCTCAATCGCGGAAGCCTTAGTGTGGAGAGGCTGGGCGGTAGGGTTGCGGGCACGGAGAGGAAACCATCTACACAGATGGGAAATGATCAGCAAACATACGAGAGTTGATGTCTACATCTCGCATATCAATACGGAGTCCTTATTTTTCCGTAGCTTCGTCTGTTTGCACATGTACATACACTTGTACACGTGTGCGTGTGCACTTCGTGGTAGCACGCGAGAAATGCGTAACTATTCACACGCCACGCACGTATGTTATTGTATGGCAGACGCCTGGTCCTGCCTACCGGCAAAAAGGCGTGTGATGTAATGCGTGCCAAACTGGTCAAAAAAACTGAACCATAAAGGTATATTCGAGGATCTGCAGGCCTCCACTGTGTGATCCTGACGCCACTGGTCAGGAGTGCACGCGCATCCAGGTTTCTTGCCATCAAAGTCTGTGGGCAGCTGGTCAACAGCAGCAGAGAATGCCAGCGTCGGCGTCCTGCAGAAAAAAGCCAGCATTACACCATCGCAGCGAGGGTTGCACGCTCAGATTCTACGGTGCTCAGGCTATTCACTGTAGCATAAATACAGACGCCAGTTTGTATGCAGAAACTGCCTTCCACAAACTGTTGTGTTTTGATGTTCAGACTCTAGAGCGCTCCATTCGGCGTACGTTAAAGATGTCCCGCTCCACAGCTAAACGCATACGACGGTAATTCATGGATATCCCACTTGTGCACGTGTTTCCTAGAGCCCACGTTCGACACGCAGTATCCCACTCAGTTTCACACACTGATACTGTGCGTGTAGAACGCTGTAGACACGGAGCATTCGGCACACGGTGACCGCGTACGCGTTCAAGGCAGAGATGATCTTGCGGCCTCATATACCCTCATGCAGTGTATAACTAACACTCCAACGACTTTTGCTACGTGTTCCTAAGTGTCACTATACACGAAAATATCACGCCTGCGAGAGGCCGCGTTTGCCTCGACTAACCACTTCATGTTTGAAGACTGAGCCAAACCGGCCTCGTAGCGTATGCAGTACGTCCTTATCATATAGCTTTTGTTCACTTTTGAAGTGACTTCTTTTGCGACCTCCTTGTAACCTGCTGACGCAGAGAAGCAGTTCGCCCCGAGCAAATCTCCGCCTTGCAGTGAAGCGTCGACGGAGAGCTCTTTCTGATAGTCGTGAAGACTGTTGATCTCCTTTATGGATTCGCTCTGTCTGCAGGCCACGTACGGTCGTACAAATCCACCAACAGGCTGCAAAGACGTTAAGTCGTTCGAGACGCCGTCAGCGTCCTGTTTGTATTCCAAACGAATGACCGGAGCACGAAGACCAGGGTCACCCATTATAACAGGATCGCCTACGGGATTGCCCTTCACTGAGTCGTAGCCGACGCCAAGGTAATCTGTCAAGGGTAAAAACACAACGCCGGGGCGTGCACGTTACACCAATAGGATGTGTAGAGAGCATAATATGGAAGTGGCCGGAGAGAGTCCGTAGATACGTGAACTCGATAGGCACGTTACCTTTAAGAAGTGATGACACCTGGAAAGGCACTAGTATTCCTCATAGAATAATCTGTTGCAAAAGCGATCATAGTTCTGATCTTGGCGTGGATAGTTAGGCTCCTTCGCATAGCTGCAAACTCTAAGGTTACGTATTCACCTGGTAATGTCGCCCACATAAGTAGTTGACAACGAAAATTGGGGCTGCACACAAGAGTAGGCGCTGACTTACGAGGCTCGAATACGTGGAGGTGCACACGTGTGCGGACACATACGAGAGACAAGCGGGCAGCTGGAACAACGACTGTCCAACACAGGAAGTATGCAGATGCAGCTGGCCTCACTCTGCAGTGCCACGCTGGGTACACACACGGGAGTTCAAATCTGCACGCGAGTACGCGCAGCGCAGTACCGCGCACAGATGTGCAAACATACACGTGGATGAATATACGTATGTGTATATATGTTATATGTTGACAGCGATCAAGCAGGCTGTGCTCCAGTGCAGCGCACGGCGCCCCCGACCGGGTACATGCCTACACGTGAAGGCCTTTGAGATGGATGCAAAAAGACGAGCAAGGAATCAGAGTCAAGTGGACGCTGATAATCAAGATGTTCTTTACCACCGCTTTTCCTGCGGAAGTAGTTCAGGCTGTAGAGTTGACGCGAAATCACCATATCGGCTGTGCACGCATTACAGGATAAACTGGACTCGGCGACCATACACGCAGAGGCTCAGAGGGTGTCACGCTATACTCCAACCGCCTACATGTCGCAACGGGTACATACATTCACACTCACAGGCCGTTTGGATGTAAGCATATATATGCAGCCGTCAGGATGCGTCATGCCTTTCCGATGCCGCGAAGCGTCGCAGTGGAGTTTCTTGCGGCCGATCAAGCATAGCAGGCAAGTCAATCAACGTGACAGAGCGCGAGTAGATGGTTAGTGACTTTACAGCATAATACTAACTGTTTGTACTTTTCGTCCCATGATGCGCGATATCTGTAACGTACCAGAGTATCAGGGAAAACGAAACGATGTCATGGGCGGGTACGCCTCACGTTACGCAGGTGCACCCGTGGCCACCAAAATACTTGCTTACCTCCCAATGTCAACATGGATAACGACTTGTATGGCGGGACTCTCATGCGCCGTCTACGCCGTTGTCTGGATTTGTGTAGGACGTACTCGCAACGTCGTGTGTACGTGCAGTATGTTGTATAAATCTGCGCACCTGCATGCACTCTGCGTACCAACAAAAGTGGTGGTCTTACTCGCTGCTGGAACTGCAGAGCTAGCTTTTTTATATATGGTCTCCAAATCAGTGGGGGTCCTCTGCGCCTGCTCCTGTCTCCGTTTCTCCCGATGTTCTTGGAGTATTTTAGCGCTCTCTGGCGACACTTTCATTTTGAACGCTGTGTCGACTTCGGGTGCACCTGCAGGTGTAGGATGACCCACGAATGAAAAGCGTAACGGATAGAATGCAGCAAGCCATGTGTAGTGACGAGACATACGTAAGCTGATACGTACGTAGACGGCAATGCGTACTACGTCTAAAAGCAACTTATGTGTGTTTGAAAATTTTAAAAATACTTGCGTGACCCCGTGGCTCACGGGAGGCGCTCCTGCCGCGTCTTACTCTCTGAATGTGAGTACCCATGCCTGTACCTTAACATACCAATTCTCTACGCAAGCACGAAGCAGAGCAGCGCGGTCTTCATCGCAGGTCATGTACGCGTGTCCACGCGTAGCCCAAAGGTGCAACTATCTGCCTGGTCGTACAGTCACGCTTAGTATGGCCTACAACGGCCATTGTGCAGATCCTGGTGTGAATCAGAATGAACAGATGTAGACGTACATGGGCAAACCCACAAATGCCGACGTACAATTCTGTAAGCAAATTCCTTAGCAAGCGTGCTTATATGTAGACAGATATAACACAAACGCGGACGGTGCAAGCTGCAGCTTCACGCAGGGACGAAACGACCTGCTTGGGTGTCCCCCTTTTCTGACCAGTAATGGGGCGGAGACCAGTAGGCGCGTCCGACTCCCTAGTGCTCGCTACCGTATTATTGCTCGATTTGGTGGCCTGCTTCAAGTTGCTTTTCAGCTTGCCAGTCAACAAATTATTTGGACCAGTTGGGCGCCCCAGAACACCGTCTTCACTATTGAGGCCTGCTGGCGCTCTCGAGGTCTGAGAAAAGGGTGAAGCACCCCAGCTGTTGCTGTCCTTGCCTACGCTGTCAGTGTTGTTGCCACTAAAGAAGTCTGTGTTGAGGCCACCGTCGGCCTCTGCGTTTCCGGTCGGCGTATGTCCCTCATCGTGCGCCTGCCAGGTAGGATTTTCTTGCATGCTCGTTACCGCCGATCCTGCGTCGAATGATGGTGTACCGTGCCAAGTAAGTGGCTCTCCGGGTGGTGTCCACCGCCGCGGTGAATTATTGCTTCCAAGCATATTCTGCGCAGAGTTCATTGCAGGGTTCTCACTCAAACTTTTCCACGACCCCGCTGGAGGCGCGAAGGTTGCATCAGAACCATCCGGTGCACCAAAACGACTAGGGGGAAGAGGTGAGGGATTCCCGTCCGTTGTTGTTGTAATGGTCTGTACAGAGCTCTGTGAAGGATCATACGCAGGAGGGACTGTGGAACGTCGACCCATACGCAACCGACGCGGTGGTGACCGACGGCGAACTCGACTGGCACGAGCACCTGCAACGCTTGCACGTACATCTGTGCTGTCAGAGTCGCCAATGCCGGCACTCGGCGCCTGTGTCCTGTTGGACGGGTTTTGCGTTCGAACACTCTCCAGAACGCCTGCAGCTGCAGCGAGCAGTCGAGGCACAATGGATATTCACAGGGGCAACGAAAGCACCTGATGTGTCACATTCTGCAGCAACCTACCTCCGCCGTTGTGTGCATTAGACGGCCCCGCAGGGCCTTGTATCTCCTAAGTCTGCACCCTCATCATCATCAGCAGGTGCCATTTTGGCAGCTCGAGGGGCAGCAGCAAAGTTGTACCCTTCTGCCACACGTGCAATAGCTTCCTTGCCAGACGGTTTGATTGCCCCAATCTGGGGTAAGTGCCCGTCTCAGAAGCGGTACCTCAACTGCCGGTAATGACGTGAGCAGCTGCACGGACCGCATCACCCTTGTCCTGCTCTGGATCAACGACTACATTTGTTCCTTCACGTGCGTTCTGTGTCCCTCATAAGATCCAATACTGAACAAGAACTGTCTGCTTTTGTACGGGAGGTCACGTCTAGGGCGTTTTCCGCCTAGTCAGCCTTACCGTCGGAATTGTCACCTTGTGGCTCCTCCTGCGGCACTCCTGTAACTGGCATCAACTCGTGGGTGTTCACGGCGTCGTCAGCGTCATCATCGTAGTTGTCGTCTTCTGGTCCCTCCTGCGGCTGTTCGTCGTGTTGCGTCTGCAGTCTAGAGATGCCTTCATCAGCGAGTGTATCCGGCAGCCCGACGGCGTGCGGGAGAGCTGCCGGCATATCTTGGTCTTGGCGGTCTATCTGCTTGTCTGCTTTGGTGTCTCTTAAGTCACCTGTGGCTGCAAAGGATGCGCTGCTCGTACTGAGTATTTGATCGTCGTGCAAACCGTCGTGAGTCGTCATGCTTCTGCGCTTGCGCTCCATCGCTGCTGTCTTACCCTCACAATCTTTGCAGCTTGTTCTGACTTCTTGGAGAGTGCGGGATGTAGAAGTGGCGTCGTGCGCCAGCGCCAGGGAAGCACCGAACGACTGTTCGGATCCTGCCGTACTTGCCACAGGGGCCGTCCCATTAGGCATGACAGGCACAGCTCTACCAGCATCATTCTCCGCAAAAGACGAGTCCGCTGTTCCCAGTGCCTCTGCCAGGTTACTATTTAAGTGGCTGTTACCTTGGTCACCGTCCTAAGTGTGCGCGTCCCGACGGATATCGACGATAGCAGCAGAAGAGCGCACATCCAACACAGTACAGAACGAGTGAGTGGTGTTTGAGTGTGGACGTACACACTGTCACGCAGGGGCGAGCGGACCTGCAGAAGCACCCCTATGACATAGTATGTTCAGGGGTGCCGCGTCTAAGCTGACGAATGTGGTGGTGAAACCTGACCTCACTGAAGCAAAAATGAGACCACAACAGAACACGTCAACGTCACCTTCTAACCCACACTACGGAGTCGCTTCATAAACTGGAACCAACGCGACGAGAAACACAACCACCTCCCAACTTAAGAGCCACGTGTGCATGTCTAACACATATGTGATCAAGGAGCAGCTTGTAGTTTTCTACTTTACAAACACTCACGCGTCTGTAATAGCCAACTGACTCTAATTACACAGCAGATATCGTACAAAGGAGGCAGCTCAACTTCTCGTCTACCTGCGCAGACGGCGCCTTTTGTTCTTGTGTCGCATCGTCTTCGCTGTTGATTCCTGTCTTATTGGCGTATTTATGGTCTTCAAACCCTGGAACCGTTGCAGGAGGCAGATGCAGTCGAATGGGTGCAAGAATCGAATGAGCAGCTCGCAGCCCCGAAGAAGGACCAAGCTGCGTGCCGCCGCTCTTGCTGGAATTTGAAGTGCTCACAATGCTGAATGTATTAATGGGGTTGCTGTAGAGGGGGAAGCCGTCAACGCTGCTAGAGGAGCCAGGAGCTTCAGCAGCGGGGGCGAAGTTGGCAGGTGAGTGGTGACAGCCATTGACGTTTGACCCCCGCAGGAGAGTTGCAGTGAAGAGTACTTTAAGGAAACTGCAAAATACCAGGGCGGTGGAGGGACCTATGCAATGCTGCTGCACTGCTGCACGACTGCTGCCGAGGCAGCCGCAGCACGGTGAGCGCATTGCATTCCAGATTCAGAAAAGGCAGCTCTGCTCCGACGCGTGAACACGGCAGCGTTCCATCCTACAAGGCAAAAGACTCGTCTGCGAGGCTGGTGGCTCTGTCCGTCGACGTTGAACAAGAGTGTTGGTCCTTGCTGAATAGAATACTCCGCGACTACAAAACCAATAGTTTCTGCATAAAGGGGATCTACTTTTTTGAGAGGATCTACTGCCTACGCTTCCATAACGGCGCACTTCGGCACCACACAAACGATGAACGCAAACCGCCTCATCAGCCTCAGCAGCCTGTCCTATCTGTCTTTTCACGTTGTGGTCGTGTCAAGTAACCATGTTTGTTACCCTTTCAGAGCCCCAGAGAGCAATAGCTAGTAACCAACGGAAGCGGCTGCCTCTAATCCAGCCGTGTACGTTACTCTGCGCAGTGAAGGCACACACGCCTGCAGATCACACGTCACCTCTGCCGGGAAGACGGTCTAGCGAGAGATGTGCCGTACACGCTCACTGCGACGTTACCTGAATACGTCTTCCCCGTCGAAGTGAGGCACTACGCTAGTTCTTAAAGTACACGGACGGAGCCCGGCTGCGTGAGTGGACAGCATTAGCAGCACGTTCGGCAGAAGCATCCGAACGAAGTCAGGGGAGATCGTTTCCAACGGGTGATGCGGGAGATAACGCCTTCTCTGCAGGCAACGTTTACCTATAAGCGACACCTAGCGAGTTACTTCTTTCACGTTCGGCCGATGCTGCGGCGTCTCGAGCGCTGCCACTGGTCTCACAGCCTCTGCCAGTACAACAAGGGGCGCAGCAGCTGCCGGCCTCGTCTAAGGAACCGGACACATCAATGACGACTAGCTGGCTGTTCTTCACGCGCGTCGCTATTCAATTATTAGAGAACTCAGAGCACACGTAACACACTCATTACCGCGGCAACTATTAGCAGCAGCAGCTGCATACAAAACGCCATGTGCAGTTTGAAGGTTCGTAGTGGCCTTACTTACAAATGTTATGCAGGATACGGAAGATAATGCAGTTGCACTGGCATGAGGAAGAGACGCGACCGGAGAAGCTATGCAGGAGACAGTCTCTCCCGCTCGTACGAGGTACACGCTTGTGTTTTCCCCGCCCGTGTGTTTAACTTTTGTATCCAGCATTACCTGTGTACCCTGTAGCTATTTTGCCAATCAGTCACGCAGAGCTTGCTGATGTACGCTGCTGCAGCAGGCCACAAATCAAGGCGGAATCTTTTAGAAACCCGGTAAGTAACTGCTTGAAGTTTGCAGACTTTGTAAATCCCCGAAAGCACCTCATCAAATTATTATGGCACTGCTGACTTACATACATGGACAACTGCAACTTCTGGTTGCACGGATACTGCTTTTGACGTCGCAGCATTCCGTGTCGCGCTGTGGGGACAGGTGGGTACGTATTTAGTCATAATCACAGCGTCCCATCACACGACTATATTTCTCGTGTCAAGAAAGTCTCTGCCACGTCTACCCTGGCAGAAGAGTAGCGTTCGCGCATCCCTGTGTCTGCCTTCTGCACCAGTAGTGGAGGCGGTAGCTTAACGAGGAATTTCTATGCAGTGCAAATAGCGGGACGAAAATTCACTTACGCGCGTTTCACCTTCCAGTGAGACGTTTCGAATAGACAGACCTGGCGTCTGAATAGTCATTCTCGGGTTAAGCGCTACATGCCGTGATCGGAGGATTGTGCATCTCAAGCGTACGGGGACATTTCGTGTGTCTCGAAACTCATGGAGGAGCCGGCAAAAGTTAGCGTGACGACTGGTTTAAGATCAGGCAGCCTACGTGTTGGACATCATCAGCCTTCCCAGCGTCCACGTCGTATTCCTCTTGTCTTCTTCAACATAATCCAGACGATATTACATCTGAGGAGACGCCACTGGCTGTTGGGTATTACGCTTATTCTTCCCCGGTGAAGCGGAGTGGCAAGCGCGGATTTTTGTGTCGTTTTTCTGGTAGGCGTGGACTGGAAAGAAGCTGCGCACGCGGATCTACTCGAGTAGCGACGAAGACGAAAGGAGGTAGTCTGCGCCCAGAAAGGTGTCGCATTTCTGTAGTAAGGATTTCATCACTGTCAGGCGGCTTATCGTCAGGAACGTTAAAAAACTGCTGAGAATTTTGGGTACCAAGAACGAGTGATAAAGAGGGATGGGTCTTCGGCATATTTACGCTGCTGCCGTGCTTCGCACGGTGCGTATCATAGAGAGCTGTGATACATATATATATATATATATATATATGTATCTTCCACCGTCAGTATTACGACGGGGGCTGCAACCTAAAAGCTTTTCGAGCGAAGAGGATGCACTGCAAAATCGTAACCACCTCCATCGCACACTGTATTTCACAGCGCTATAGTACAGTCTGTGGAGTGGCTTGTCAAATATATGTATAGGTATCCATATATAAACGCACGTCTCCTGCGTGGAGCTGACACCATTTTAAACCACTCGGAGGAGTTGCTATTGATCCAGATCAAGTCACCGTTTACCGTGACTGAGGAGCACCGTGTTGTTCTCCGCCCAGCTAGTGACAATTTGTTCCAGAAGAATTCTCGATCTCCGAATGCCAGTGACGTCCAGCTGATGTGAGATAAACCGCAGATCAGCTGAGTGTTCGGATACACGCTTCCGTGCTCACATGTATTTACTGTTCGAAAAAGCTTTGACCTTTTTGCGAAGCACTCCACATAATTCCAGTGGCATCTCTGCAGAGATGACTGAGCCCGCGTAGTACTCTCGTAGGAAGTTTCGCTTATCACTGTCATCCACGCAGATGTACGCGTGTGCGCAGGAAGTGTATCCATGGGAACGTGCGTGCCACACACGTGCAGGCAGGGCTACACCGAACAAGAAGGAAGGAGGAAGTCTGGAGGCGAAACGAGTGTCTTCACATTAAATCGAGCACATATCCGCGCCGGTCCGTGCAGTGTGTCCCACTTGATGCGAACGTATACAACGTGTGACTTGCACGTTCCCATCCGTTGGTATCCGTGTCCCTCTCAGACGTATTTGCAGTGGAGGTGAACCAGATTAACGCATGCAATGAAATTTTTGACTGGTACGTAGAAGCGAAAGAACAGCGGACAAATTCCTGCCACAGGTCGGGTACGCGTACGTAGGGCTGTGGGACGCGTACATATATATATGTATACACACGCACGTATAAGTATATATAGTGCCGCGTTTTTGAACAAAGCACGACCGCCTCTGGGCATACGCATTGCCAGAAGAACTCTACGGATAATCCTTCGTCGTACGAGAAGAGGTGTTGAGTAGCTCGTGACGCGGCAGGCTATGTTCTATTTGAACCCCATTTCATCATTAATACTTTCTTCGGATATCTTTCAATCATGGGAAAAGAGTAGTAGTCCAATAGTAGTGTTCTGCCTTCTGCCAGACATATTCATTCACCTGAGCGCTGTACTGTTTCTGCACTGGCCAGCCCAGGAAGATCCGGCGAGTCATTTTGAATACGTGTTGGCGTGTGAGTTCCCATAAATGTTGAAGTAGGGCACCGCGACGATCAAGTAACAACAACGTCGTCATTGCGATTCAGAAACTCTTCAGTGAGACAGTCAGTGGGGAACTTTCTGTATCAAGGCGTAGCCAAGAAGACCACAGGGAGCCAAGTAAAGGCACACACGCACTGGCACGTTTTCTTCATGCACGTACGTGGGACACTACCGTTTCAAGCTGCACGCTGGGAAAAATACACAAACAGCCCTGACCTGGAGGGGATGGCTACGTAGTACATTAAAACCTTGTGGTGCCTGTGTCGTACACCTGTACGACGCTGAAGTCGTACAACACCTGTCCACGGCGTTAGCATCTTAACCTGACTTGAACGGACCTGCACCCACTTCCGTCCTATGCAACACAGACACACCACACTCGTGCGGATACGTGTCTTTACGTGCATGCGTACCCACAGACAAAGCATAGACAACGGGTGCGCAACATCTTTGGATGGCTTTCTTTCTGGACAAAATTTGCATTGTGACAACTCCTCACACAATATGAGTGTCTTTGGTTGTACGCGTGCGGATATACTTGCATGTATATATATGTGCGCTCTTTTGTAAACGCGTGACTGTGTTTGAAACCTATAAGCCGCAGTAGCATCAGTATCCGCGAGTATACGTATTTTGACTTGTTTCCGGCGTCAGCACACTGCCGTCTAACTTCGTGCGCCTCTCTATCTATCTATCTATATCTATATATATATACATAAAGACATGTCTACAGTTGTAAGCGGTGAGTCGGTTGTACGCCAACCTTGCCACCTCTACACGTGTGCGGTGTTTCCGTATCCGATCTAATTCGTGTGGTTCCACCTGGAAATATGCTGAGAGATACACATATATACATACATATATGAGTATATAAATGAGCATCACACCCATACGTCAAATAACTACCAGCGCCTGCCGCTTGCAAACATACCCATGTACGCGAGCTGTGCGACACAGCACACTACCACGGGCACGTGTTCGAATGCGAATACATTGTGCACGCGCGCAGACTAAAGCTGTGTGTATTGCACTGCTGGTAACCCTGCAGACGCTTTTTGTAGTGGGGGTGAGCTGGTGTGTTTACTCTTCGGCAGCTCTATCTCCTCGGTGGTCGAATCCAGCCCTTTCCAACCAGCGCTCCCGGTGATCAAAACATCTCTGGAAGAAGGCGCTCGGACAGAAAAATGTCTCTCCTCTGCATTCTACTTACTCTACACAAAAATACCGCTACTCCCTACTTCGTAAAGCACTTCTTCTTTATCTGCACGTGAACTCTCGGTGCATAGAGACGTACTGTCTTCTATCGTCTCTGATTATAGTACCTTCTCTGCCGTATCCTTCGAGTGAGTACATACCTATTCTGAATTTTTACACGACGTGACTATACCGTAACGCGCTGAAGATAGGATTCAGAGCAGCCTTTCGCATTTGTTATACAGCTAATACCTCTTCACGCCGATGTAGCGCTTCAGAGTAGAAAACATAATTTCTCCTTTCAAATGCGAGATCTAGTTATCACTCTTGCACGCGGAATTCGGCTCACATATAGCGCCATTCCAAGCTTAGACGCGTAAAAAAAAACAACGATTCTCGCCTTTGTTATGGCCTGAAGTTACCACTCGCGTATTCATTTACTATGCAGCGTGCGGGTTGCTCTCTGAACAATGCCTTGCATGCCGCCTACCACGCCGTGTCGAAAGGGTGGGAGGATGCAGAAGTGGCCTGCGAAGATTCTGTTGTATGTGGGAAACAAGGGTGGTCTGTCGCCACAGAAGGAGAGACTATCGCGTCAACACACAACACGACATATTTTCTTCGCGTTCCCAGAAAACCTTCAGCCTGCGAGGAAGGATAAACTAATCACTGACGAGGGGACTAAAAAGCTCTTGACGCGAAGAAAAAACACAAGATCGTCCCTTCTAAAGGGATACAGGGGTCTCCACTCTGTTCAGTAAGAAAAGACACGCTTTCACACGACCAAGACAGTGGGAAAGGCCGTACGTAACACACGCGCTGCTGCAGAACGTCCTGATGAAGGTTCAGACACTTGCGATTAAAGACCTTCAAGATCCGGAATGGTAGCTGAAGTTTTGGTCCGCAGGAGAGAATCAGTGAGGGACGCCACAATGTAAAGGAATGAAAGTTGCCGTGTTTTCAGCAGTTTGTGCAGATTAGCTTCTGCTTCACGCCTTTCAAAACGCCTCACTCCCCACCAGGTGGTGCACGCAGTGGGGGCTTCACCGCGTGCGCAGCCTGCACTTCAACTTTCCTTCCAAGTGCCTTGCGTTCAACCTGAACTTTTTACGGGCAGGCGGGCCCACAAACGCATTCGTGAAGTAGTTGTACTGATAATGAAAAGCACTCTAAGCGTATGCCTAGGTCTACTACGCATGTATAAACATACACATATACATCTCAATACCTACACCAGAAGAGATGTAGAGTCCCATCCTCGCATTTAAAGGCTCTAATGCACATTTTACGTAGTTCTCCCTGTACCAGACATCCCATAGATGCACGCCCGGTGTCGCGCGCTGCAAGGATCAGTACGCAAACACAAATGATTTAGGTGAACTGGGGGTTTGCCTCTGCACGAGCTGTAGCACCAGCAGAAGAAGCACGCACCAGCCCCGTTGCTGACCGTGAGCGGCAGCAACCCAGCAAAAATGACTCAAAGATTTAACATCGCCCAGATACGACTGACTCCTGCAGCGGCATCGCTCGCACGTACGATCGCTGCTCCTTCCTCGTAGGCGCCGCCACCGCCGCCCTCTCAGCCGCAGCAGGAGCCGAAGAGAAGTTGCTCTGTATACAGAGTCCCAGCAGCCAACGCGGTAGCTCCACCCGCGGCACCACCTGCAGAGTCAAAATCTCTGCTCTGTGCGGGTGGCGAGTAGCTCGTGCTCCTCTCCAAGAGCCTTCAATCGACGTGCTCTTCTTCTGTGGATGAAGTCTTCGACAGAAGCGCCTTCTGCAAGGAATGCCTGCTGGTGCATCGCCTTGAGCAGTCCTGCCCCCTGCCACAGCAGCAGTCACAGCGTGGAGAAGGAAAAAGCCGCGCCACACTAGCCTGCACAAATATTTATGTGTACGTGTACATTCACATCTTGTTTCATATATACATATATATATATATATATATATAAATACATGTGAAACGTGCCCACTACGTGCGGCGCATCCCGGTGCGCGAGGAGGGTTACCTCATGCTTGACTCTCCACTGCTCCTCGAGTTGCTCCTGGAGCTTCTCTTTGGCTTCCAGCAGTTCTCGCCGTCGCGCCTTCTCCTCCTCGTGTCTAGGGCGGCAGCACCCAAAAGACAAGTAGCAGCACAGTGACAACCACAGCATAAAGACAACAGGAACAACCACGGCAGGAGAACGTCAGTACCACAACACAACACGCGCAAATTGAATAACGGTGCAGCAGTACAGCAGCAGCCCCAGCATTCGCGTCAGCAGCGGCAGCAGCCGTAGGCAGCCCCCTGGGAGTCGTAACAATAGCCGCGTTGAGCACACGAGCACCGCGTCGAAAACAGCAGCAACACTTTCACCAGCCGCAACGAGACGTACGGCAGTGACGCAAAGCCTCCGGATCAGACGAAAGCGAAAGTTGCCGACGCGGCAGGTTCGGAAGCAAACATTTTTCAAACGTGGACGCGGATGCTGCTGCGCATGTAAATATCAACACACGCACATGCAACCACGTAGCAGCGCTGTCTCCTCTTCTCTGGGCCAGCAGACACCATGCAAGTCAGCGTGCCAACACGTACACATACCCACATACGGAAGCTTTAAACCGCCCGCATACGAAGGAGACACGTGCGTCTTCACAAGCTTGCCAAAAACAGAAATGCCGACAGACGCACACACATACAGAAGCGAAACGCGTGTACTACATGGAGAGATAAACACTGCAGACCTGCAAGACTTTACGTATACACACATGTGTAGGGACAGGAACCAGAGGTCATCTGGCTTCTCCCAGCCCCATGACGATGTATTTCTTATTCGTGGGAGCAGAGCTCCCTAGGTTCGTCAAAAAGAAGGCGCCGGAGTGCGACGTTAGACGTATCAAATGCACATCGCTGCCCTCTTGCACTGGCCTTCTGGCGCTGAATTTCGTATACACATACGTGTGTAAGTCCAGGCACGCCGCTAGTAAACAAACACACGTAGAGCTATGGACGTACACCATCAATACCCAGAACTCCTTCAGTGTCACAGTAAATGTTTACACGTCCATACGTCCACACAAACGGGCACGGCAACAGAAGTCGTGCAGCCGCGAGTCCAGACGTACGAGTCGCGCGCGTTTCACCGGAAAAAACACGTTAGCAGAGGCTTCCAAGAGCTCACCGTTCTCCTTCTTCTTTGAGCAGTCGGATCTTCTCTTCCATCAGATTTCTGCTGCTCCCGGTCCCGCCCTCCTGCGCCTGCTGCTGTCGCTGCTGTCGCTCCCGCTGCTGTCGCTCCCGCTGCTCGCGCACAGCTTGATCAATCGCTGCGTTGCGCGCAGCCACAGCCCTGTGGAATATAGAGCAAGAGAACCACAACGACAAAAATACAACAGCAGGTGTCTGCTAATCCTCTCCGGTCATGAAGGAAGTTCCGCACCTCCACATCCATGAGTGTGCAATACACAGAAGCGCCACGAGGGTAGCGAGTGACGTATACTTGCATAGGTCAATGTCGGGCCGCGCACGTATACGTACAGGCATGGGTAGGCTTTTACACACACTTACGGACATGTGTCCGACGCAAGGACGTCGTCGCCCGGAGAAATACTTATATCCTTGTATGAAGTTTTCCCATGCGTCCAACCCGTACGTGTGTCCAAATGCACCTACATATAAACACGTGTATGGTGCACGTGGTCTGTCTCCGTGTCCCCGTCCTCGTTCTGTTCGTTTCGTGCTGCTTCTACAGAAGCTTTCACTGTTGCTTCTTCTGTGGCGCTTCTGCTGTTGACACATCTGCTGCTGTTCCTGGTGTACACACAGCGCCTGCTGTTTCTTTTCGGACGCAGACGCTACCCATCCCACAGTACGGCCACATGAAACTGGGACGCGTCCTATTCCTGCTCACCGATACGCGTACATACACACACACTCTTCTACAGCGCTCTCGCTCTGCGTCTAGATGGATATGCAAACGTGTGCCTGCAACGTGGAGACACGTTCATGCGTATATGTTACATATACACACGGACAAATTCACTTATACATATACACTTATATATTGATTCAACAACACCGCGCAGCAGTCTGGTCCCATAAAGACCGCCCGCAGGCAGAGCGACCGAGGTACAAAAGCGGACACAGACATGCTGCCTTGCGTGTGCGGGACACAGCGGGAGAACCTACGCTTGCTCTCTCGCTTCGCGTTGCTCCTGTAGCTTCTTCGCCCGTTGCAAAATCGCAGGAGGGGGCAGCAAATCTTCCCGAACACCAAAGCAGCTAGAGTCTGCATCGTTTCCGTGTTGCGTTCCTGCAGCGGCTTCTTGCGAGCGGGGAGGAGGGAGTGTGGGGCCGTACACCCGCTTCCGCTGTGTTTGTTGGTCGCTACCTGCACCTTCGCAGCCGTCGCCGCTGCTGCTGGCAGAAGCAGCCAAGACGACGCTGTCTGCACTGCTGCTGCTGCTGCCCTCTTGTTTGACTCGGAGGTGTGCTCCCACAGCAACAGCGGAGCTAGTCGCATCCGAGTGTTCAACTGGCTCTGTCTTGACGCGATGCAGCAGACCGCCACGCTCTGCTCCTGCGTCTCCACTTCCCCCTCTTTTTTTCCCCGGGGCTGACGACCCGGTAGGTGTTCGCGCTGCCGCACTTCCTGCTGCTGCCGCTTTTCCTGCCGCTGTCAGCTTCTCTGCTGCTGCGGTTGCTGCGCGCTGCTGTTCTCCAGTGGAGACGCAGTTTCGCTTGTCCCTTGGCACCGTGGGGCTGCGGGAGTCGTCCTCCGGGTCTTCTCCTGAGAAATGTAGCTGCCTAGTTGCTCTTGACGAGCTATCTGTTTGTCTTCGTATCTGGGTGCTTTCGGGCCTGCTGGTTCTTCCTCTGCTGCTGCTGCGCCGATTTCTGCTTCTGCTTCCCTCAATGCTACTGCTCTCCCCGCCGCTTCTGCTGTCTCTGGGATGAGACCGAGACGCGGGTCGCCGCTCCCGCGATCGCCAACGTTGCCGCTCTCTCTTGACCGTCAACGGTTGTGCTGCTGCTCCTGCTGACGCTTCTGTGTGTTCGGATACCTCACAGCCTCTTCTCGCCGCTGGCCCTGCTGGTCCACTGCGATTCTGGGAAGTCCCAGAACTTGTCCCCGCAGAACTTGCGCCAGCCGAAGTACCCGACGGCCAGGCCGCCGCCGCTGAGTCAAAGTGAGGCGCGCACTGCTGCCGCTGCGGCTTCTCTTTCTGCTGCTGCAGTCTGCTGTGGAATTCGCCCGGCTTGTCGTAAGGGGGTCCTTCTGCTGCTGGGCGCCTCTCTTCCGACGCGTGTTTATAGCCACCAGCGCTGCCTGCGTCTCCTCTTCTCCTACCGTCGACGAGCCCAGACCCACTCCTGGAGTCTCGGCCGCCGCTCCCGGTTCTGCTGCGGCGCTCAAACTTCGTCGTGTTGCTGCCGTCACGCGCGTCTCTGCTGCTCCGTTCGCACTTTGTCCGGCTGCTGTTGCTGCTGCTCTGTCTTCTGCTGTCGCTACTGCTGCTGTTGCTTTCACCTCTGCGCATGCTCGTCCTTCTTCCTTGATGGTGTCTCCTTTTCTCACACTCGCTTCTGGCCGAGGAGGGGGACGCTTCAGCTTCGCGTTCGTCCCTGCACAAGGCACCGGAAGCACCGTTTCCCTCGGAGTGTCTACGCGATGCCCTCCCGTCTCCACCGCGCTCCGTGTACCTGTGTCTGCCGTCTCGTCTCTTGTTCCTTTCGCCCTCTGCACTTCGAAGTCGCAGGCCTCTCCGAGCCTCTCCGCTTCTTCCCACGTCCCGTTCTCGGTCACACCGAGTGTCCGTCGATATAAACGAGGACCCGTTGCGCCGTGGAGAGCCAGACGCTGCAGCAGCAGCATTTTCACCAGCGCGGCGTGAACCGCACCTCTCTCTCTTGACTTCTTCTCGAAAATAAACTCCTCGCTCTTGGTGCTCTTTCTTCAGTATAACGCCCCTCCTCCCCCGGTCATCCTCCCCATCTGCCTTTCTCTCTCTGTCTCCTTCTCCTTCGCCTCGTCCTCTTCCACCTTCTCGCTTTACCAGGAGACCATTCCATCTCTTCAGCTCTCTGCTGCTGCGGCTTCTGTGTCTGCTGTGACTTGTGTCCGTGCTGCCGCTTCTGCTGTCCGTGACGCTCCTGTTGCTGCTGTAACCGCTGCTGCTGCTGCTTGTGCTGCTCTGGCTGCTGCTGCTTCTACTTCTTCGGTCACGACTGCTGCTGCTGCTTCTCCTCCTCCTTCTACGCGTGGGTGACGCTTTTCTTCTCCCGGGGGACGGCCCGACCTTCCGAGCATCGCGCAGCTTCCGTCTCTTCTTCTTCTTTTTTTCATCCTTCCTCTTCCGCTTGCGTTTCCGCTCGTTGACGGCTGCCTTTTCTTCTACACTTGCGGCCGCTGCCTGTTGTTGCTGTTGCTGCTGTTTCCAGAGAGGGTGGCTCTCTCTGCTTCTTTGCTGCGCCAGCTCTGCCTGCCTGATAAGCAGCAGGGGGTCTTCGCGCAGCTTCCGCAGCGTGTCGTCACTGGTGCGCAGCAGCGCGTCGTTGCTGAGGAACAACCCGCCTTTTTGCTGCTGTGGTTGCTCCGGCTGCAGACCTGCTGCTGCAATCTGCTCCCCACGGGACACCAACGCAGAAGCAGCACGGGGCGCTTCAATCGGCTTCCCTAGCAAATATGCCTCCCGCTGCCGCTCACGGGCTTCTCTGCTACGTTCTGGGTCTTCGTAGAGCCACTCCAGTCCTGCTGCTGCGACCACTGCCGCCTGTTTGCTGATCAGCCCTGCGTCAGCCTGCAGCAGCAACAGCCGACATAACAGCAGCAGAACAGAGGCAAGCGAAGGTGCGTGATGACAAGCGGCAGCGGCAAACGCAGAAGCCCACAAAGACGCTGAAAAACTGATGAGGAGACGCAGCAGCAGAAAAGGCAGCAGCAGGTAAACAGCCCACCCCCACAGCTATGGATGATACTGCTCGCTTGGGTGGCAACGACGACGCATCCGGTTGCAGAATCAAGCAGCAGCCGCAGCACTCTGGTTGGCAGCAGCAGGTGCAAAAGACTGTGAAACGTTGGCAGATGCAGGCCACACCTTCTTCTTGGTCTCCAGCTGCCTGCGCGCCATCAACCCTGCGCAACCGGCTGCTGGTGAAGCCACAGAAGCAGCAGCAGCAGAACAGCATTAGCAGGGACCCCAGAAGCAGCTGCAGTGGACGGCCCAGAAGCAGCCCCTGACCAACAACAGAACAACAGCAGCAGACGCAGCGGAAAAAGCAGAAGCAGCTGAAGCACAGGAAACAGCGCGACCCCCCAAGCAGAGAAGACACCGCTGGACGAACGGCGGCAGAAGCAGCAACAGACAGAGCGAAGAAACCCAATAGCAGCAGCGTCAGTAGCACCAGCGCAACACGGTGGGACCTGCCTGCAGTTTGCGGAGCTCGAGCTGTGCGCGGTCTCGTTGTAGCTGTCGCAAACGGTCGGCCTCTTCCCCGAACACTGCGGCATCCCCTTCTCCTGTTGCAGCCGCTGCAGCAGGCAGCGCGACCATTCCACGATCACCAGAAACAGCAGATGCGCGTGCTGCTGCGGCAGGTCCTCCCGCTGCAGCACTGCGTGCCTCCGCCTCCTGCACCGCCTTGCGCAGCTGGTGCGGTAGCATTGCCATCGCATGCGTAGCAGCAGGAGGTGACGCACAGCGTGCCAGCAGCAGGAGGAGGGGGGGCTGCAGGAGGAGGGTGAAGCGCTGCCGCGACAGCAAAGGCAGTCACAACAGCGCCACAGGAGCAGCGCGGCACGCCAGGACAAGCAGCTCAGCTGGAAACAAGATGCTGCTGCAAGCGTCGCAGCAGCCTACAAGCACGCCGTGAACAACGGCCTTCGACACACTAGCGACAGCGTGTCTGTACCTGCAGCAGCAGAGGGACGAGGAACAGATGCGTCGCAGTAGTCGTGAGCAGCACCTCAGCGGCAAAAAACGCAGCGCTTCACCAACAGCAGCAGCCGCATCAGCCCGACACAGCACCAGGAAGAGAGAGAAACGAGTCTACACGCGGATAAAAAGCTGTGCGGAGGTGCGCAACTGCGACCGCACTGCCCTCAGCATAGGAGGTTGCAGCAGCAGCAGGAAGAGGAGGAGGTAGTCTTAGAGTGACAAACAAGTAGTGCCTGCTGGTCTTCTCTGCTTCTGCCGCTGCGTCCACCCCCGCACTGCACCCATTCTTCTACCGCGACCGCTGCTGGTCCTGGTGCTACTTGCGGTGCTACTTGCCTGACGACTTTCAGCGGACCACCTGCTCTTCTCGCAACCAGGCGAAACCGAACTGCTGTCCGCTGCCGGTGCACATGGCGCGCTGCTCCGGTGGACAAGAAGAAGAACAGGAAGAGGAAAGTGGGGAGGAATACCGTGTGTAGGGCACGCACACGTGAAGCAGCGGTGCATCTCCAAAGGCTGCCGCTGCGAGTGCTGCTGCGCGCTGCCACTGCCGTTGCTCACTGCTGCAGGCACAGACGTCGGGGCACAAGCGAGGCTACCCCTCTCGCTACTGCGTCTGCCGTCGCTCCTGCTTCTGCTGTCGCAGCTGCCTCTACTGTCGCTCTTGCTTCAGGTGCTGCTGCTTTTGCTTTCCTGCTGCTTTTGCTTTCCTGCTGCTTTTGCTTTCCTGCTGCTTTTGCTTTCCTGCTGCTTTTGCTTTCCTGCTGCTTTTGCTGTCCTGCTGCTTTTGCTGTCCTGCTGCTTCTGCTGTCGCTGCCGCTTCTGCTGTCGCTGCTGCTTCTGCTGTCGCTGCTGCTTCTGCTGTCGCTGCTGCTTCTAATGTCGCTGCTGCTTCTACTGTCGCTGCTGTTTTATCCTACTGCTGCAGCTGGTAGCGCCGAGGCTGCCTTTGCTGCTGCTTTCGCACCCAATGCTGATGCAGCTCCTGATGGAGTTGCTGCCTTCAGTGCGCCAGTTTCTTTTGTCGGTCTTGCTGCTAATGGTGTGCTCTTTAACTGCTGTTGTTGCTGTCGCTGCGCGTCCCATCCACCTCTCCCGGTGGGACTGCCTCGGACCCTGCTGTGTCTGCGGCCGCTGGCGCTCGATCAGTGCCGCTGCGCTGCGTCTGCCCGAGCAGCTCCTGCGGACATGCGTCTTTGCTGTCCAGCTGTTTTCTACAGGGGGAAGCTCACATCACTGCTGTTCGCAGTGCGGCCCCGTTGCTGCCGGCTTGCTGCTGCTGCTGCTGTTGCTCTTCCTGGTGCACTTCTACTGCTGCTGCGTTCCCGGTGGTGCTGCTGCGGGCTTCCTGCTGTTGCTGCTGCGCTTCCGCCTCCTCTTGGGTGACGTGTCTTCTCCCTCCCCCCGCCGGCGCTGCTGCTGCTGCTGGTTTTCAGAGCAGCTGCGCTGGAACGGTTGTCAGCCCTCTGCCGTCACCACCGCCAGCACCAGTTTACGGTGCAGCTCTGTTCGTCTCTCTGTATACGCATACATGAAGAAAGGGTAGACCTGTGTGTACAAATTCGGCCAGGAAAAGGCTGTATACAGATGTCAGCAGAAATCCAGGTATGCACTTCCCGTGGGGGTTTCCGATAAGCGTACGTAACGGAGCGTGTATCGGCAAATCAGGGAGGCCCAGCGGCACCCCTGCAGGAATGCCTCCTCTCTGTCTATACGCACGAAGAAGTGCATTTGTAGACCTCCTCAAACATGTGTGTGTATACGAAGGCCCACATGCAGCCACAAATTTTTGAATCGAGATACGAAAGTGGAGGGCAGGAGAAGAGGAAGGACGAAGGACGAAGGGACGGTGAAAGAAAACAGAGGGAAAACGTTTCTCCGCTGCAGCAGGCACAGTGCGCAGCGGCTAATTACAAAGACGTACGATTTCCCCCCCCCCCAGAGACTCAGCATGAATCCTCTTCAAATGCGCCTTCTCACCGCCTGCTTGTGGTCGAGGACATTTATCTGCGTGAAAGCAGGGAGACACGCTAACCCGCTCACAAGGTGCAAAGTGCGTAGCCCTCTCCCCGTGTGCAAACTTCTGGACAGGTGGACGAAGTCAGAGATGGGGATGTCTACTACATGTACCTATACGAGGTGTATGCAGCCGCCTCTGCAAAGACTTGTTATCTCGTGGCTACACGGACACCCTTCTTCAGCAGCCAGGCTGACGACTTTTACGTAGGTGGTTGTATACATGTGCCAATTATACAGGAGAGCGCAACTGCCTGTGCACAGAGAATCGTTATGGACTTGCTTATGTGCGTTCTCCTCGACACGCTCACAAATGCGACCTCGTCGACTGTGATGTGGACGCGTCGAGGAACAGATTTTTTGACGGTCGCAGTGAGAAAAAAAACGATCCTCAAAAGGTAGATCGACGGTAGGAATGCCGCAGGGACCGCGGGTGCTTGCTTCCGCTGAATTTCTTCCCACTGCCATGATCTTCCAACAGAAAATACTTGCACGGGTACCCAGTTCGCGGAAAAAAGAGGATCAAGGCCCGTCTCCTTCAACGGGAGAAGCAATTACAGGCGCGGGAGCGCAGCAAAACAATAGCATCTCATGCAAATGCTGCATGCACGGGAACAGGCAGATGGACTACCATCGGCGGTAGGAGCAGCACCGGCAGAACCCGACACAACCAGTAAAACCACCAGCAGCAGCGTATCGAGCAGCAGAAAAAATACCAGCAGCAAAAGCAGCAGCAGCCAGATGCACTCTTTTTGTTACCACCAGCATCACAACTATTATCACTCCAACGACAGCCGGCGACTACCCGCAGGGGTAGCAGCGCGCAGCATGTACGGGCGGCTCCTACTAGCTGGAGCTCGACCAAGCGACGGCATACGCAACAGGGAAAAGTAGGTACTTCACAATACACTTGGACGGCACAGGCAACAGCAGACGACCATGCAGAAAGTGAGGAGAACTACTGGAGTTTCCTCTGCTTTTTGCACGAAGATGCTCGCTACACCCGAACGACCTTCCGAAGAAGTGTCCTGGACGTATGCACCGGGACCTGCGTAGCTTCACTACGTTTGTACTTACGTGGTTCTACAGATCCACCCATTAGCTCACTCCCGTATCCGTAAGCCAAGGTGTGTCCCTGTACGCTCGTGTTAAGAATGTATACGTGGCCGCATTGACGTGCGCAGGTCCACATATCCACGCATGCATATACATCCATGCATGTGTCTTCCTGCAGTCTACGTAGTTTTGCCAGCGTGCAGACACATGTGTGGCGGTAGTTGAAGTGGAAAGACACATCTGTGGACCGAATCCTGCGGCAGGCGATGTGACACTTTTCAGCACCTCAGGTGGTCGCTGCACACGGTCTTCACGACTTGTGTGTCAAGACGTCGCAGTGCGTCTTTTCTGCTGGTGTGCTCGAATGTCTGCCGTCCCGTCGCTTCCGCTCTGTAGAGCGCTGAGCGCTGACACGTATTTTTTTTGTAGCCGAACCGGGTACTTCACGTAAATCCAGTTACCATTCCCTACTCAAATGGCGAATCTGCCTCACTTGTCCGTTACCCATGCATATATATATAGATATATGTACGCACATACTCAGGTATATTTAGATATCCATGTATATAATTTTACCACTATCTCTCGATGTATATAGTTTTTTTGATGCATGCATGGGGCTGTTGCTTGCCACTACGTAGGCTAGTGAGAAGCCGCCCAACAACGGCACGACCGGTACCCCGTATGTTCTTGGGAAACGGTAAATGGATTTCCAGCTCAAATAACAATCAAAGTGGTACAGATCAGGTCGCAACTACGTGTAAATTAAGTGACTCCCGTGCTAGTCAGTTGCCTCTCACGTGGTCTGTAGCTAGGTGTAAATGAATGCGATCACGTGGTGCTGCAGAGTCAGCTCACGACGAATCGCAGCAGCACGGCGATACGTCTAACCCGCTGCTGGCCTGGTGTTTCTTCTCACCTTGACGGGGCTGCGGCTGCCCCCGCGGAAGAGCCTCGCTGTAAGCTGCAAAGGATTATTCGAGTGTCTATGTAATTATTTCGTATGTGCGTCCGTACTACGTAGATCTAGGTACAGGAATATGTATGTATGTATGTATATATGCATATATATACGTAATCATTCTCTTGAAGCGGCGGTCTTCATTGTCTAAATACATTCCTAGTTGACTATGTATCTGCGTATACTTGAGCATACGTATATATATATATATACATATATAATTGTTTTACAGTCCGAGATGGCTCACCTCGCTACGTCGCTATTTGGATATGAAGCACATCTACACTACACGGAAAACATGTGGTTTCCAACGCCGGACTCAGTTGCAAGTACCAGGGTCTACGACGCGCAAACCTACGTGTGTGTATTTATGTAGACATTTTGAAACCTCTTCACATATATATATATATATACATATATGCAGCCGCAGGTGAACTTGAGTAGCAGGCAGCGAATTGCAGCAGCAATCAAGGCCGCTGCTTCTCCTAGTACGTTTGAGTGACGCGCTCGTAGCCTGTTTCAGGTGCAGACGAAGACCACAGCTCTACGCAGCAGCAGAACCACAGTGTCTATTATATATAGAGAAAAAAGTGGAGCAGGGCGACAGTCGAGTCGAGAAGAAGAGCACCCGCAGTAGATGTCTTGATGCGGCGGACGCGGTTTCTCGATTGCAGCAGTGGCTGAAGGCACCATCGGGCGGCAGTGGCTGCACAAGACTCGTTGTAAAGTTGTCGCAATAGCAGCAGCAGCAGCTCTGCAGGGCAACAGCAGTAGCATTAGCATTCGAGGGTACGGCGCGGCACACAGCTGCACAAACCAGGCCAGCTGCGTCCGTGTATAAGAACTGGTACTACTGCCGCGGCTGCGTAAGGTGCGCAACCGTAGAAGCACGTGTCGCCTTTGATAGCACGTACCACCCAGTAGGTAATACCGGCAAGAGAAACAAGACCGGCAGCAGCAGCAGCACCAGAGCAGGGAGCTGCTGGTGTCTCACAGAGAGGATTGAAAGGAGGAGGCAGTAAAAATTTGGGGGGACCCCCGGGCTTGCTCCGCTGTATCGCCTTGAAAACAGTAGTCCTCTCGAAGGTGGTCACCACACTGACCTAACACTTGTAGGCTGTACGCAGTGAGAAAGTGGGGATCCAATGTAGCGGCAGTCGCCACGTAGTGGAAGACACAAGTAATACAGAAGTAAAGCACTTCCAAACGCCAGGTGCTCGCGTCCACGACGCGCGGTACCGGCAAAAGTGGAGTGGCACAAGTCTTTTATCAAACATCGCTACAGCCACTGGTGCGCGGCAGGGTAAACACTAACACGTACACACGTACTTGTGTCACATGCGTAAACGTACACACGTGCCGAAAAAAGTATCCTGCTGCGAAGCACGACTGCATACGACTCCGGTGAGCCATACAGCGATCTGCGCGGCTCTGCTCTAATCTGTCGTCCGGGTTGTTCCTCTTGCTTCTCTCTGTCTTTACTCACTTGTAAACACAGTCTGCCAACCCTTGTGGTCTGCGTCGCTTCCCCTGCTTTTCTCTCTCTTCGCCCCTCTGCAGGTCTATATCTGGCTTCGCGTTACTATCCATGCCCCGCTCGTTCTATCTCTCAATTCGCACGTGTAGGCATCTACCTGTGACAACGTACTCTGCGTGTCACCGCCATGCTCTTGCCACCCCTCCACAGCGATCCGACTGCGTTCGCGCGGAAGAACACCTCTCTCTGTAGCTAGACAACTTTTCTCTTATCGGTTTCGTCATCTTGGTTTCCCTCGTCGTGTATATGCCTGTTGTCTATCTCGCTAGGCGTCTGCCACCGCTTTACGTTAATATGTCTGCGTTTCCACACGCTTCTCCGTCCACAGGTGGCACCCTGCATTAAAGGTCCACAGGTGTCCTAGAACAGACTCAAGTCTGCACGCAGGAGGACTTGGAGCCCCCGTCTCCTCGTAACGATGAGCGGCGAAGGTGAACGGATGTTATTCGCACCGGTCGGCTGTCAGCACTACACCTTGACATACAGTGAAGTACCGGTAAACCAGGACAACGCGCCTCCTGTGTGGGCAGTGCGACCCAGCGGTGTCCCACACACGTAAGTCCACAAATAAATTGGTCAACACAAATGCATACACGTGTACACAGATATGCACGCAGCAGTGTCCCATACACATAAGTACGTAAACACGTTGGTCAATATCTACGCACTTATATGTACACACGTGTATGTTGGAGACAGAAGGGAGTTGGTTGTGTGACTAGACACACACACAGCCAGAACTACCGTAGGCGTATACATACATGCAGAGTGAAAGGTATCCGGGTAATGCCCCTGTCTTCGTATCGACCGCCGGCGGGACCCCTCCTCGGCATGCGCCCCTGGGCGAGAGACTGAACGGGCGCCAACAGCGTCCGCGCGGCGCAGGTCGCAGATGACAAGAGGCACCTTCTTACACCAGTACAAAGGTCCGGCTATCTAAAGACATCTACACACATGTGAATGGAAACGCTTCCCAGAGCATTCCTCACCCTCCTGCACATACGTACATTATCTTCCTCGTATAAAAGACTTCAAGCATATATATACATACATATGTATATATGTCACACACATATATATAGATATATGTGTATGTGTGTAGAACTCGGTATCCGCCGCCAGAGCTTGCCGTTCGCCTTCCGTCTTAAGCGTCTGCAGACAAAACTACACATATATGTATACATACGGAGACAGAGAGACAGACACACAACAGACGCGACTGAGAATATCCAGAGACTGTGCAAGTCCAGGCTCGTGTGCAGACGCTTCCGCAGTCTCCGACCGCCGTGGGGTGCTGTTGCTGCTGCAGGAAGCGCGTCAGGTGACCTTGGGGAGAAGTGCGCCGCTGATCAGAAGAGCAGCCGCGTCCTCCACTGTCGCCACGTCCTGCAAATAACCGGGCAGAGCTCAACAAGACGGGCCCCAACACTCCACACATGCGTACACATATAGATAATATGCGAGTGCCTTCTGCTGCCGTTCGTTTCTCTACACGCCAGATATACACAGACGACAGCCACCCATACGTGTCGCAACGGTACCCCATCCTCGGCCGGACAGGGACAGAGGGAAAAAGAAAAAGAGAGAGGAAGACGGAGAGACAGCAAATTATGAACCGGCCATTCACTGGCGAGAAGCAGCAAGAACTCGAGCAAGGGCGTTCCGCTGCAGTGGGGTGCAGCACGTTCATCAAGACAGAGCCGCGCCCCGTAGCCCACCGACATCTGTGTGTGTGTGTGTCCCCCGCGTATATAAGTGCTACCCAGTGGTGTGGGTACATATATATATATAGGTGGACTGGGGGAGGAGCCTTCCCTCTGCGCATTCAACTCCAAAAGTGCACACACATACACAGGAGGAACTACGTATATAGACATACACACGGGGGTTCACAGGTGACACCACCTGTGCCTTCACACCCGTCTTCGAATGCACCTAGCGCCCCGCCGCGCATGCACGATATGCGTGCGTGGCCGCCTCCAGTGTGGACGCAGAAAGAGAAGCGTACTTACGCACACAGAGACAGCCACAATTGTCAAGCATACAAAGCATTTATTCACGTAAGTACGTGTACAGAGAGGAGTGTTACGACGTAGAAAAAGTGGGCCGGAGGTAGAAGACACACAGCACGGGTCGAGCAACTGTGGCTCCCGCTGCTGCTGGTCACGCAGTGTCGGTGCTGTGAAGCAGCTGTTGCCAGTGCTGCTGCTGCTGCTGTTGGCTTCGTCGCAGCCGTCAACTCTGCACCGTCGTCTGCTACTCGGAGAGTTGCTGTCCGTCTGTGTGGGGATATTCCTCCTGTCTTAGGCTGCTGCTGTTCCTGCTGCCCAGCTGGGGTGTACAGACAGCGCACCTGTGCAACGTCGTCGTAGTGGGCGTGCTCAATGCAGAGTTCCACTTGCAGCTGTCCTGCGTCCTGCTGCTGCTGCGTGCCTTCTGCTGCTGCAGCAGCAGCTTCTAGTGCCAGCAACGCTTCGCTTTCCACTTGAGGCTGCCGACGGAGTTGCTTCTGCTTCTGGTTCGTTAGCCGACGGGCGCTGGTGCGTGAGCAGCTGCCGCGCCTGTGCGTCTCGCTGCTGCAACTACGTCTGCTGCTGGCGCCGGGGTCTGCAGCACTCATAAACACCAGCCACTGCAGCGCGCAGCTGGTCACTCCTGGCGCCGCAGGCGACACGGATGCAGCAGCTGCACCAGCAGCCACCCGAAAAGCGCCTCCGCTGCTGCTGCCGCTGCTGCTGCTGCAGCTCGTGGCGCTGCTGCTGCTGCTCAAAGCGAAGCCGCTGCGTCGCAGCTGGCGTCGCAGCCGTCCCCGTGTTGCAGAGCTGACCCGTCGGATCTCGCACTGAGTATCCAACAGCACGCAACAAAGGCGCAGAAAAGAAAAGCGTCCATGTTAGGCGCGTATCTATCCCACAAAAACATACGTAAATATATATATATATGTATACGTATCATTTACACATGTACATAGCCGTCATGAGTCAGGTGCGCAAGCAGTCGCAGCAGCGCTCATTCCCAGGACCCTGTGGAGAACAGCAGGGGACGTGGCAGAAGACAAGCGGCACCACTGCAGCCGCCAGCAGAAGAGCAGAAGCAGCAGAAGCAAGACCAACAGCAAGGCCAGCAAGTGCCAGCAGCGCACGTGGAAAAGACAACGGCCAGAGTTAGTTCATACAGGAGCAGCAGCTGCGCTGCATGTGCGGCATCACAGCAGGAGCAGCAACGGCGCCACGCCTGTGCGGGACTCCCAGACGAACTACTCGTCATCACTCCGTTCCACAGAGAGAAACAGCAGCAGCAGAAGTGGAAGACGTGCTTGGCAAAAGCAGCACAAGCAGCACCAGGCGCGCGCTATCAATTCAACGACGGCGTAATAGATGTCGAAGCAGACACGTATTCCTTGCTGGACCGCGAGCAGCAGCAACAGGGCACGACAGATGTGAAGAGGACAAGCAGACGCAGACGCAGCAGCAGCATGAATATGCGTCACCAGCAGCTCCCAGTGCGTTCAGAGACAACGGCAGCGCAGCCCCCACTACACCTCCTATCACGACGAGCCGTCCCTACCGCCTGCTTCGTCGCTTCTCTGATGAGCAGCAGCACAGAAGCACCGGACAGGCAGCAGTCGACCCACGAGCAACTTCAGCAGGGGTAACGGAGAGAGAGTCAAGTGCAGCTCCCACACACAGCGGTAACGAGAACAGCAGTGGTACGGCACAGTGGCGAAAGCCGGAGACGCGCGGACAGCAGCAGCAGCAATAATCTAGCAGCACCAACGACTGCGGTAGCGATACAAAACGGCAGGAGCAGCAGCAGCAGCTGTAAAGCAGCATCAGTGGCTGCAGCAGTGATACAACGGCAGGAGTTGCAGCGACAGGGGGGCAAGCAAGGAACTGCAGCTGTCGTGTACGCAGCGGATATCCCGCGGGGCCAGCGCAGTAGCACGCCCACCTCCACCTACGTACGAACAATGGTAGCGGAAGCCCGGGGATTGTACCACTAGCACTACTGCGGTGGAGAGCAACAGCGCAAGAGCGCCACCACCAGCGGACCAGCTCCCGCGGCGTCCCACGTCCAGCAGTGGCAGTCAAAGTCGCACGGCCAACGTAGCCACCGCAGCAGCAGCAAGGACACCGTGACCAGTCAGCAGCACAAGCACGACGCTCAGAAGAAGTTGCAGAAGCAAGACCAGCGCAGCAGAACAGGCAGGGAGCAGGCGTAACAACAGTATCTTTTGACTGTTTGAGGCGCGCGTGGACAAAGAGTAGAACCTACCTTGATGCCGCCGTGGAGAAGCAGCATGCGCAGCTCGAAGGCGGCAGACTCCAGCGCGGCAGTTTGCTGGTGCACCAGCCGCTGCATGTGCTGCTGCAGGGACCCACACTGGGCTGGCAGGAACGTCGCAACACCAGCAGCCGCAGCAGGATAGACCACACACAGCAGCACCTCTGGCAGATTGCACCACACCGGTGCGTCGAGCACCAGCTGCTCGAGTTGCTGCTTCTGCTGCAGCTGCTGGACCGGAGAAGACCTGCTGCTGCTTCCGCTGGAGCGTGCCACTGCAGAGCCGCACAGACGCAGAAAACAAGCCGCCGGGCTGAGTTACAGAGGAGGGGGAGGCGGACAGACGAAACTCTACAACAGCAGCAGAAAACTGCGTCTCCACCGCGGTCGCTGCAGCAGCAGCCGGGTGATTTGTAGAAAGCAGCAGCAGACGCACAACAACGCAGGTTCTCAGATGACCACCACCCACGAGGCAGCGGCGGCAGCAGTGCGCGAGTCGCAGTCGTCCGCGCAACACCAGCACCAGCAGGAGTGCCAGAAGCCCTCGCAGCTGCCGCAGGAGCCAGTACAGCTAAAGAAGCGGCGCGAGAGCAGGCAGGCACGCAGAGCTCCGCAGCAGCAGCGAGGGTGTGCTGCAGCAGCGACAGCCACAGCGAATGGACCGCAAAACTGCAGAAGTGGACCGGCAGCCGCAGCGGAAGAGAGTCAGGAGCAATACCAGAACAGCAGCATCAGTTGGAGAACACACGACCGGCGACGTCCCCACACGACTAATAAAAGCACAGCGTCTAAAATGCCTGAAGTGAACTGTCGTGCCGAAGTAGCTCTGACGAATGGAGCACAGAGTTGTGGAAGAAGCCGCTGCGCTGTCAGGGAGCTCCAGACAAAAACAGCAGAGCCTGTGAAGGCCGCTCGTGGGCCGTGTGTCATGCTGTCGTTACGTGTGCGACTCTTGTGCCGCGCCTCCTCCTCCTGTTGCTGTTGTCTCTTCCTGGTGGCTTGTAAGTGAGGCCGGGCGTTGTCTCCTTTATCTGCTGCTGAGGGGGCACCTCGCGAATAGGTGGAGGTAGGTGTGTGTGTGGGACTACCGGAAAATGGAGTTGGTGAGAAGCAAGTGAGTGACCGTCAGTCGCCCGAGTCGCTGCAGCAACAGCAGCGGTCGCAGCCCTTGCAGGACGACGCGGTACACGAAGGAGATAAACCAGGAAGTAAAAAGAGCGGGAACCGCCGCACTCGTGTGGTGACAACCCGAGGTTGACTTCTTTATGAATTGCAGTCGTCTACTACGGTGAACGTCGAAAACTTCCTCGTCAAATTATAGTGACTCAAGTGTGGGGTCCCGTGAAGGGGACGGGAGGGCAGCTACAGTGTACAGACAGCAGAAATGGGTATTTTCGTCGTGACTGTCGAGGTGGGGAAGAGAAACACCAGGGAAAGTTGTGTACCCGTCGTCGCTTTACACTCCGCCGCAAGCGCAATGTACTATCCGCACTGTCAATACGGTGGGTGTGAGAGGACGTTTTGTACGAGTGTTGGCAGACAGCAACTACGCCCGCAGCAGCAGCACCAGCAACAGGATGGACGCGGCACGCCATGTTCTTCTGTTGGGGTACTAGCCGCCGTCAAAAGAGGAGGAAGCTATCCTTGTTTCTCTGAAGTTGAGGTGCACGTCCCATTACCTGCAGAAGACGGTCCGGCAATTGTTGCTGCCTCAGCACTACTGTTGCTGCTGGGTGCTGCTGCAGGAGGAGGAGACGGTCGATTTTCAGTCGAGGTGTTTGCTGCGACAGAAGCGGCCGGCACTTCGGCAGCAGATGATGGCGCTGTTGCTGCTGTCGCTGCTGCCGCGGGTTGGACGGGGGGTGCTGCTGCAGCAGGAGGGGGTTGCTGTTGCTGCTGCTCCTGCAGCAGCAGCAGAAGAAGGCGCTTCCCAATGCACTCAGCAGCCATCTCGACTCCTGCTATTGTAAGATTACGCATGGTGGGGAGAGGCTTGCTGCTGCTGCTGCTGCTGCAGTAATCCACTGCTGCTGCAGCAGCCCTGATAGTGGCTTCGCGGCCGCGGCCACGAGAGCTCGAAGCCGACGCAAGCGTCCCTTGCTGGAGAACAGCCTGCTGCAGGAGTGCGTCGTATCGACCGCCGTATGCAAGCACCTCTCTCATCTGCTGCAACAACAGCTGCTGCTGCAAAGCCTGCAGCACGCTATCACGTGTTGTTGGTGGCTGCTGCTGCTGCCGCAGCTGCTGCTGCCGCCGCGTGCCCCCCCCTGCTGCAGCCGTTATCGACAACGCTCCTGCTCCTCCCCCTCCTCCGCCTGCGGCACCTCCTCCTCCTCCTGCTCCCGTTGCTGCTGCTCCTGCTGCTGCTCCTGCTGCTCCCCCAGCCCTCTCCGCAGCTCCTGCAGGCGGCGGCGCGGATGCGAAGGTGACAGAAGCACCGAGAATGAAGAAAACGAGTCCACCAGAGAAGAGCGCGTCATCAAATGGCAGCAGCAAGTCGAGACGCTGTTGCTCCGGAGGAAAGCTCTCTATCTGCTCTAGAAGCTGCTGCTGCAGTCGCAGCAGCTGGAGCTGCTCCAGCACCGCCGGGTGCACACCAGACTCCTCATCATTTGTCTCGACTCCGCCATCGCACGCATCCTCCTCTTCTTCGTCTGCGTCGACGCTTCCCCACGCTGTCCAGTGGCGCGCGGCTGCTGCTGCTTGGGCAACTTCTGCTGCGCCGCTCTCTCGCCATTCCTGCTCCTGCTGCAGCAGCAGACGCGTCAGGTTGTCCACCGTCTCCGCCGGGGAAGCTCTGCGACAAAAGC
Source organism: Sarcocystis neurona (assembly GCA_000727475.1). Taxonomy (NCBI): domain Eukaryota; phylum Apicomplexa; class Conoidasida; order Eucoccidiorida; family Sarcocystidae; genus Sarcocystis; species Sarcocystis neurona. The sequence continues at coordinate 1,032,393 of KL647310.1, read as the reverse complement.
ACGTCACGCAAGGACGCGCAACGACAGAGAAGCCTCCCGGTGAGAAGAACCAGCAGCTGCAGCAGGAGGAGCAGCAGCCGAAACAGTCGCGCCGGGGAGCTTCTCCGGCAGTGAAAAAGTAAAACGTGAGCCCCCGAGGAGTTGTATGAGAGCAAGGGACGCGCAGCAGCAGCAGCAGCGACAGAAACCGCACAGGACAGAGACGAGTAGGAGCAAGACAGACAGAAACAACAGAGGAGCACCATGAGAGACACGGCGACGGCACACGTGGGAGAGTCCTGGACGGGCCGGTGCGTCAGCAGGGGGATCAGCAGCGGCAGAACACGCCCGCAGGGGCCGTTGACATGCGCTCAAGCAGCACCGTCCTCGCAGTCGCTACACAGGCCCTCGTCTCCCAGCAAAACGAGCAGCAGGCGCCAGCGACTACTGGCAAAGGAGTCACTGCACGGGTGCTTTCGAGGTGTGTCCGCTACTACAGCAGGCACTGTCGTCTCCACCCCCCAGCAGCGCTGGCCGCGCAGCAACACCCAGCCCCAGCCCTAGCAGCAACAGCCGCAGCAGCAAATGCTGCGCAGCGGCAACACGGAGAAACCCAGCAGCAGCAAGTAGCTGCTCAGGCAACGACGGCACCCTCCCAACAGCTCCACAGGGCTCCCCTGGGCCCAGCAGCAACAGCAGTCACCACCACACGACGCAGCGCGACGGCGAGTCCCCTCCCCCGTTCAGACGCGTACTCCACGTCTGCTCCTACGCCCCACAGACCCGAACACGTCCCTTACCACGTTTCACTAGCAGACAGCCACTTCATCGACCCGCTGTCTACATGTACATGTTTCCGTCTACGAATATACAGGAGTACCTTTGTACTAATTTCTACAAAGACGCCTCTTCGATGTTTTTGTTGTGTGTATCCCGTAGCGTTCCTTGCACGCGCGGGTGCGTCCACACAGCACCCCTCCGCAAGTAGTTCACTTCGACACGTGTCAGCAAAAACAAAGGGCCAGCACATACCCAAAGACACCGGCGAATGCGTCCACCTACGCGTACGTCTGTCAAAGCCCACAAACCTCTCCATCTGTAGCTGTCCCCCCCCTCCCCCCCTTCCCCCACGCAAATACATCTGTACAAGCCCACATAACGCTTCACCTAGAGAGGCTCACCCACGTACAAATACACCTGTAAAGTTCCCTCGCCATACAAACACATTGACAACCGTCCACACAGAAACACGTCTGTAAATAAAACTGTAAAAGGCCGCACGCAAATACATCCACAAATGCCCGCGAATATACATCTACACAAGCCCACCTAACATTCCACCTGGAGAAGCTGTAGACGTCCACGTATACATACGCCTACAAATACCCACAAATACGTACACCTACGAACGCCCGGATGAAGACTTCTCTGTGGATGCCCACACACACACACACATGCATCTCTGGCGGTCCGCAAAAAATTCGGAGAGAGGTATATACAGAGAGGGACAGACAGACAAAGAAATACACGCGTACAGACAGATTCAGAGAGAGAGACACACTTTACGTACCCACAAGAAGTGCACCTATTAATACACCTATAAAAATCCAGAGAGAGGCCCCCGTACACACACACACACACATACCTACAAATGCCCACACACAGACAAATACATCTATAAATGTCGTGGCAGAAAGACACCTGGCAATCTGTCAGCATGGGGCCTCACCGAAGAAACTCGGCGGCAGTGCCCACACAGACGCATATATATAGGGAGACAGAACCGAACAGCAGGACGCGGAATACACATGCTTCCACCCACGTCTTTTGACCATTTCACGCCGCGTGAGACGCCTCCTATCATCAACACTTCCGCGTACGACTGGGGGTGGCAGGAAGGCGAGACACAGAGACACTGGCACGTAGATGCACACAAGGAGACACGGCCCCCCAAAGCCCGAGACGCGGCAGGGTGGGTCGCCAGGATGACGCCGACGATGGGGTGCGGCACGTGTGGGCGACTGAGCATGTCGCTTGCCGAGCGACAGCCGCGGGCACGCGTTTGGAGAAAACCATATATATCTGCGTGTCGCCTTACGCATATGTGTTCGAGGACCTATTTACCTATTACAAAACCAAGGGAGTTGTTCACAAGCACCGAAGCTGCTTCACGCTGCAGCTGCAGTGAGTGTGGTTCTGCGGGTGAACGCGTGTTTGCCCTCCGCTGCGTAAATGTAGGGACAGACAGAGGAGGAGTCCACAAAGGCGTGTCCGCTGTGTGGAAGATACAAAGCTTACGCCAGCTGCGTCTCTATAGATGTACGTTTTCTTGTTGACTGAACACCGATGTGAGGGAAAAGAAGTACGCAGGCACAGTGAGCAACGGTGACCGGCTGCGGCGCATGCCTTCGCAAGAGGCGGGGCTCGTTTGCAGGCCGGACGCGCATCTCGAGTGTACGTACACTGGAGAAGGACACGCGCGCAGCGTGCAGCAGCTGGACGCACCCGTAGAGATTGAGAATGGCCCACAGGAGTTCTGTCTGGTGCTGCAGCAACTCGGCCTCCCGTTGCTCATGCAGCTGCAGCAGCTTCTCAGCAGCATCGCATGAAGTAGCGTCTTTCAAAGTCGCAGCAGCCGCAGCGCCTGCTTGTGCAAGGGGCCACTGCACAGCAGCAGCGCCAGGAGAGGGGCATGAGATGCTGCTCAGCGTCGCTGCTGCTGCACCTGGGGAGATGTAAGACGGGTGGAAAAACCGGAAAGAAGACGCAGCAGCCGCAGCAGCGAGGTGTGCGGCTCCTGGTTGTCCTGCGACTGCTGCTGCTTGTGCCGCTGCTGCTGCTCCTGCTGCCGCCGCTGCGTCTTCTGCGACGCAGACGGCACGCAGCTGCTGCTGCAGCAACGCCTTCGACAGCCGCCCCCCCTGCCCCTGCGCCCGCAGCCAATTTGCAAACGGCTTTACGCGTTCTTCGGGAACCTGTGGCACGGGCAGCAGCACCAGTAGCAGCGTGATGGCCCAGCAACAGCGGCGAGACGGAGGATCAGCAACACCACAGCACCACCAGCGCCAGCAGCAGCAAAGGCAAGCGAGTGGCAGCAGAAGAGCGTTGCTGAACAAAGCGACAGCAATGAACGGAAGGAACGGCAGCAGCAGTGTGACTCACACGGCGAGATACCAGCAGCACGTCAGAAAGAAGAAAGCAGCATTCTACGCCAGGAGCGGCATAGTACCCCACCGGAAGTAGCGCCCACCAGCTGAATACAGCAGCTGGCGAGCGACGGTGGAAACCGCGCTGCACGAAGACGGACTTGTCAACCGTACACTGGCACACAGAAGAAGAAGAACAACACCCCGAAGCGCAGCCACCAGAGCCGTCGACGCAGTGACGACAGCAGCACCTGACGTACCAGCGACCTCCGTACATACACACGTCGTCGTACGTATCAGTATATACGCGTGTATACGTTGACACCTTTCTCTCTCTACAGATATGTATACATATATATACATACACGTATGTACGTGTGCATACATACATCTACATATATACACGTACGAATGTGAACACTCATATATATATATATCCACGTGGCAGCAGGCAGCAGATGCAGCTAGCTGGAACAGCAGCAGAGAGACGAGGAGCAGGAGGGGCAGAACTGCACACGCTGTAGGGACAGCAGCCGCGCAGCAATTACGTGTTGAGCAGTGCGAGGGGCAGCTCGCTCGAAATTGCCGAGGCAGCAGCACCAGCAACAGCAGCGTCTCCGCGGGTCGAGCAGCAGGAGAGCAGAAAGAGGAAACAGGCGCGAACGGCAGTTCACTAGCAGCAGCGTTCCCACGCGGCATCTCTCTCGTTAGACGACTCGCTCTCAGACAGCAGCAACACTGGGCAGCAGCAGCAACAGCAGCAGCAGCAAAGCTAAGACGCAGTCAACCTGAGGCCAGCAGCAGCAGGGAAACGCGCACCTCTTCCGCGTGCTCCACCGTGTCTACACAAATACCTGTCCACGTGCTTCTGTGCGTGAGAAACAAATACATTTCTGTCCGTATACAAGCCTACACGACGTACACATGTAGACTCCTGCACCGATACGTATGAGTTACAGATCCACGCGATGTGTGGGAGACGCTTTTTTCTTTGCTGGGGCGTACCATGACGACGTGTTGTAGTAGGACCGGGAGCAATTCGCTGAGTGTCCACACGAGCAGCAGCCGCGTGCCGACCACCGCCTCGCTGTCGCTGCCCGGCTCTGCGCTCCCGCTCCCGCTCCCGCTTGCGGTGTTGCTGCTGTTGTTGCCAGAGGTGCTGCTGTTCGGAGCTGCGGCGTCTGCGAGAGGCGCAAGGACGTCTGCTGCGGTGGCGACCACCTCAGCGTCGAAGAAAGCAGCAGGAAGCGAGGCAGCAGCAGCGGAGACGCCGCTGTTGCTGTGAAGCAGGTCCCGGCTGCTGTCCAAATACAAGCTCCAGTCCTGAAAGGCGTCTAGATCCACGACAATATCGTAGAGCGCAGCATATACTTCTTGCGGCGCTGCTGCGTCTGTCACATTGCTGCTGCTGCTGCTGTTCATAACAGAGGAGCCCGTCGCTGCTGCGGTTTTGCCTCCGGGCCCAAAGGCCGCGGCGGCGCCTTCGCTGCTGCTGGGGCACGCGCCCTGGCTGCTGCCGCAGCAAGAGCAGCTGCCTCTTCCGGTTGCTGTTTTAAGAAACGTCGGCGCGAAGGCCCAGCGTCGTTGTACTGCTGGACGAGTGGCGATGCCTGCTGCTGCGCCGCTCGCTGCAACTGCAGCGTCTGCGGCTCCAGCAGCAACAGCAGTGGCGTCAGCAGCAGCAGCTGCTGCTGCGCCGTGGAAGAGCGAAAACGGGAGCACGAGAGGTGTAGCAGCAGCATCCAGCAGCAACACCACGGCGGCCCCTGGAGAAGTTGGTGCACGCAGCACATGCTCCGTCGTCGCAGCAGCTGCTGCAGCACCCGCAGCAGGCGTGGCAGCCAGCGCAGCAGCAGGGACCACAGCTGTATGAAGCGGTAGGCATTCGTAGGGAAGTGAAAGAAGTGATGCATCCCCTGTTGTCGTGGAAGCTGCAGCTTCTGCTGGTGTGCCGACTGCTGCTGCAGGCGACCCACCGCTCCTCCCGGCTGTCGTCAACGCTGTCTGCTCCCCACTTGCGGCACCCGGCGATTTGCTGTCGGCGCTGGTAGCTGCTGTGCGCACGGCCTCTTTTCCACCGTTGCTGGTGCTGCTGCTTGCCCCTCCTGGCTGACTGTCGGAGCTTGCGGGTGGCGCCTGCGCAGCAGTGCGTGCTGGGGTGGGACCTGCTGGTAAGAAGGGAGAGGCCGGAGCAGTCGCCCGGTTTAAAGTGGTGTTGAGTCTGCCTCCCGCTCCTGCGCCTCCAGCTGCTAGGCTAAAATGCTGTCCCGTGGCCGCTCCCCGGCGACCTTCAGGAGCCGCAGGTGCTGCTGCGCGCGGTGTCGAAGGAGTCGCCAGCAGCGTCGTCGACGGATTCGCAGGCACAGCAGCCGCGACAGCAGGAAGCAGAGCAGCATCAGAGTCCGCAGCTGCAGGTGTGAACGGCTGCGGACGCACCCGGTAGGGTCGGAAGAGAGGAAGAGGAAAGACGCGGGGAGGCGGGACCCCACAACTGGCAAGAATCGGCGCAGCTTGCAGCGCCGTTTTTGCTGCAGCAAGTGCAGCAGCTGCAGCCGAACATGTTTCTGCGCCTGCTGCATCAGTCTCCTGCGGTGCAACCCTGCTGGCCGGCGTCACCTTGTCTGTCGCTTGCGCGGCCGCTGCTGTCGATTCTGCTGTCGCCGCCGCTGCTGCCGCAGTCACCCCTGCCTCTGCCGCTGCTGCCGCCAGGTCCTGCTGCGCAGGCAGAGCAGCGTCAGCAGCAGGGAACGCAGGAGACCCGGGACGACCTACCCTACTCCCTGCAGCAGCAGCAGCGGCAGCACCGTGACCATCTGCAGCATCAGCTGCCTCAAGAGCTGCAGCAACACCAGCAGCACCTCCAGATGCAGACTGAGGAGGCGGTGACGCAGACGTCGAAGCGGCACGAAGCGAACGAGGCGTGTTACTCAAGCCCGTCGACAAACTCCCTGCTGTCGTATCAGGCGGCGCCGCTCTCCGACCCCCTTCACGTCCTGCTCCACCAAACGCAGACCCCAGCAGAAACAGCACCAAACACACACACACACACTCACACAGATATACACATATATATATCTACGTTCACGTGGCGCCAGCAGGGAGGCAATACAAGGGCAACAGTCTTTTCAGCTGCATCCCAGCTTTAGCAGGAGACGACAAAGAAGCGGATCTGTCGCTAAGTTTACCCGTGCAGCTGCGCCTCCGGAAGCGGAGTCCGACCAGCATGATGAGCGGCAAGCGCAACAAGACACGCAACGGCAGCAGCAGCAGCTGCAGGGCAGTGGCACCGCCAGAGCGGGTCGTCACGGCCTGTGAGATGCGGATTACTAGACGAGTGGGCACCATCATAACAGCAGCCCCACCAACGGCCACCGTCTTCTCCCCCCGCCGTTTCTCTGTTAGCGAGATGTTCTTAACACACGTGACAGATACCCTGACGCAGATCAAAATGCAGCTGTTCACTCACCGCCTGCAGGAGGAGAGCCACTACATCCTTCAGGGGAAGAATATACCTACAACCAAGCGCCCTCGCCTCTTAGATCTGTGTATGTGTGTGTGTGTGTGTAAGCGCATGCGTCTACGCATAAGTGTCCATTTGTATGTGGTAGTCAGGCACGCATATATGTTTACTGCGCGTAGAGATGCGCATGTCCTTTCGTGTGTGTATATACATATATATATATGCTGGTGTCTAGGTAGACATGCGAAAAGAGAATATGGGACGCAGGACGCCTGCGGTGCAGCAGGGAGTAGAAGACGCAGCCGCAGCACAGGCGGGGCCTTACCAACAGCAGTCGCCGCAGAACGGGCACTGCCCGCTGCAGCAGCAGTGTCTCGGGCTCGACACGAGGAAGCAGCAGGCGCAGCAGCTGAAGAAAACTGGTGACGCCCAACGTGGAGTCCCAAGGAGACAGCACCAACGGCATGCAGAGAGGCAGCAGCACGGGCAGGGACTTTCCGAGTTGCTCGTGTCCCTGCAGAACGCGGAGTCGTCTGTGCGCTTCCGCCCCCTACATGCGGCGGCAGGCCTCGCTGCGGCGGCAGGCCTCGTTGCGGCTGCTGCGGCCGCTGCTGCTGCGGCCGCTGCTGCTGCTGCGCATGTTGCTGCTGTTGCGCGTGTTGCTGCTGTTGCGCGTGTTGCTGCTGTTGCGTCTGTTGCTGCTGTTGCGTCTGTTGCTGCTGCTGCGCCTGTTGCTGCTGCTGCGCCTGTTGCTGCTGCTGCGCCTGTTGCTGCTGCTCCTGCTCCGCCTTGTGGGGCTGCTGCTGACGCTGCAGCTGCTGCTGCCGGTGCCGAAGGCGCTGCAGCATCTCGTACATGGCGCGCAGCTGCCGCAGCAAGCGTCGTGTATAACTGAGGCTGCCTGCGAGCCGCTGCGGCAGCGGCAGCAAAATCGGAAGGCACATGGCAACAGCGCCTCTCCGCTGGAAAATCGCGGCGCAGTGCTCCCTCACCAGGCCCCGGATGAACGTCTGCAGGCGATCCAGCAGCGGCTGCTGCACAACGCAGCAAAAAGCCCGCACCACCACGAGCAAACTCCCCGCATACACATACCCAAACACCGACTAGCAGACACACAGATGCGTCTTCTATACGAACAGACCCTACTGTCTAAATTTGCTGGGACCCCCATGTAACCACACACAACTGCATAGACATAAGTATACACATACGTTTCCATACGCCTATGCTTGTGAGCATATACACATGTATGTATATATATATGTTTATATTTATAAACACACACGCGTAGATATATATATCTGTATACATATACATATATCTATATGTACAGATATAGAGATTTATATAGGTTCACGCCATACGCATCTGTTTGTGAGCACACGCGTGTGTATACATATATATAGGTACACATATATACATATATATGTACATATTTACGCTACGCGAATGTTCATAAACATATACACGAATATACATATACACATATATATAATATATACATATATATACATATATACATATACATACATATACATATATATTCATATATATATATATATATATATGCCTCCAAATATGGGTTCACGCAGACATATACGCGTACGATTGTACACAGACAAGCCCACATATACATATATATAAATGTATTTACCTGTGCGCTGTACATAAGTGATATACAGTACGCATGCAGGTTCACGGGTGACTCGTTGACGAACGCACCTCCCCGTCAATGCGCATGCACGCACAGGGACACAAACGGCTGCTGTTGTCGGAAAAGAGCATCGCACTGCTGCTGCATGTACGTCGTGCAGTTGCTGCAACCGAAGAGGTCGGTCCCTGCTGCAGTACGTGCGAGTCGTACGCAGCAACACAGGCGAGAGACGACGCCACACAGAAGAAGCGTAGGCAGCAACACATATCTACGTAAGCGTGCATATGCATACGGATACGTGTGCAGGAACAAACGCATATTTACACATATCTACGTATACAGACATATATATATATATATGAATAGACAAACATATACACGCACACACGAAGATACGTGTGTAGGAACATATATATATATATATGTATAGCAATACACACCTGCGTATATGTGCACGTATGTACGCGTCCAGGAACACAGGCGTGTATTGGTCTACATACACATGTACGTATATACACGAACATATCGGTGCACGAACCTGTGTATACGTATATATTCTTACATATACATATGTACGTCTAGGAACATATACATCAATACATAATATATGTGCATATACAGGTGTACAGGAATATAAAGTGTACATGTGTGCGTCTGCACGCCTGCAAGGCGGCACTTGAAGAGACGTAGATGAGGCAGTCGCAGCGCCAGCGCCTGCAGGAGGGGCTCGGCGAGGCGGACGGGCAACTGCAGAAAGCAGTACAGACCACCGCAGCACACCAGCGTCGCAAGGCGGCGCGCACAGCAGCAGCAGTTGTGGAGCAGCAAGAACAGCGGAGATGAGCAGTGTGTGGCAGAGCAGCAGTTTCGAAGAAGATGGCTGCTGCGTACGTCGGCGAGTATGCGGCCGTGCCAGCTTTTGTGCCCGTCCAGAGCAGCGCAGTCCTCCCCAAGGGCTACGCAGTCGACCAGCACGGACACACAGCAGCACCAGGCAAAGCGGCGCTAGCAAGGTTGGCAGCTCGACATTCTCCACGCCTCGTGAGCAGCAGCATGTCTTCGCGCGGCGGCGCAGAAGCAACAGCAAGAAGCAGCAGCAGTCCTGGCGGGAAGCCAGACAGCAGCGTCCTTTGTCAGCAGCAACGCAGCAGGGCCGCGTGTCGACAGCAGCAGCGGCAGTGCAGGTGGTACGAAGGGGAGAGGAGGGCGGGTGTAATCTCTCAGAGCCCCGCTAACAGCAGGAAGAGAAGGAAGCTCAGCTGCAGTTGCACGTCAGTATTGCTTCTCCGGTCCTCTGTCGTTTCAGCAACACTTACGTTTTTGACGAGAGACCGCCGCGGTAGCAAGAAACGTTTTAAGGCCCCTTCATCTTCGCAGCGATCGAGTAGTGACGTCATTACTTGCACCGCCTCGTGGGAAAAAGGGTACCGCACTAGGACGTCAAACACCTGCAGCAGCCGCAGCAGCAGAGACAGCAGCAGCAACCGCGGACGTAATCCCCGCGCGTTGCAGCAGTCCACACACACAGAGCGACGACGGGAGCGCTGGGTAGCAGCAGCAGGAGAAGAGAAGATGGTCCGGCAAAAGCAGAAGCCACAGCAATACATGGCAACGACCAACAGCAGCAGCGCACGCAGCGCAGAGGAAGCCGGGTGCGCGGCAGCCCGGACGAGAACGCAACGGCCCTCAGGTCCCGACCGAAGAAGGCGAGCCCCTGCGCAAGAGAAATATCGCAGCAGGAGGAGGAGGGCTGCTGCCCCAGACACCGGCAGCAGACACACGCGCAGCACCGCCTGGAGGAGGGGCGAGAGACGCTGCATCAAGCGGAAAAACGCGGCAGCAGCAGCAGGCCTCCACAGCGGTAGCACACATACACACACATACACATACATCCCCTGGCAGCAACGGCGCAGTGGGATCTGCAAGTCGCAGCGCGTCTGCTCACAGCAGCAGCCGCAAGTTGTAGAGTCTGTGCGCTATCGAGAGACGCAGCAACAGCAGTGTCTGACCCTGCATCGTTGTCTATGAAGTAGCTCGAAGTGTTCCTCGCTGCAGTCGAACTTGTTCCCGACAGCGCGCACCACACAGAAAGAAAGAAGCAAGCTGATAATGTCGATTCTTCCACGTAGGAAGGCGTATCTGGACCTCCTGACAAGCTAAATAAAGAGGGACGTGTGGATATATAAATCTAGACACCAGGTCGCAAAGACCTGGTTTCTGTCTGGCAGGTGTGAACAAACAGCTCCCTGTCGATCTGCGAGGCTGTGGGAGGGGCAGCAACGTCACGCAGCCTGCGCCGCTGGTACACACCTGGCGGAAGATGTGCTGCTGCGGAGAAAGGCGAGCATCGAATTTCCCTTTTGCGAGTGCCAGGAAGTGCGCTGCAGCAGCCGAGGGGGGACGCGACAGAGTCACAGCACCTCCGTTTCCGGCGGCAGCACCTAGGGCAGCGTCTGCGGGTGGACGTGCTTGAGCTGCTGGAGCGTGCGGCGCTGCTTCGGCGTGCTTGTGCGCGCGCACTACTGCGTCCGCTGCTGCTGGAGCTGCTGCGGCTCGGCCACCACCATCTGCTGCCGGTGCCCGTTCGGCTGCCGCTGTTCCGACTCCTGCAGCCTCTTGCGCTGCTGCTGCGTTAGCAGCGGCTTTCGGCGGCTCGTTGTCGCCAGTGCTGCTGCTGCTGCTTGTTCTCGGCGACGGCGTCACTGCAACTGCGACGGTCTTGCTGCCTCCTGCGGCTGCGCACACAGCCGTGCTGCTTCTGTCTGCCGCAAAAGGTAGAGAGGCAACGCCGCTGCAAGCAGCTGGCAGCGAGTTCGTGGTGCCGCTACTGCTGCTAAGCTCCAGAGGCAGCAGCACTTCATCGAGCAACAAGGCGTCAGCTGCTGGACGCTTCTCCGGCTCCTGCTGCAACATCGCGTAGATCAATGGAGCAACGTCTGCTGGAATGTGCATGCGGATGAACTCCAGCAAATCAAACCCATCAGCTGCAGCACGACCAGCAGCGCCAGCAGCAGCACTAGGTACCCCAGCAGCAGTAGCTCCACCAGCAGCAGGAGCTCCGTCAGCAGCAGTAGCTCCACCAGCAGCAGTAGCTCCGCCAGCAGCAGTAGCTCCGCCAGCAGCAGTAGCTCCGCCAGCAGCAGTAGCTCCGCCAGCAGCAGTAGCTCCGCCAGCAGCAGTAGCTCCGCCAGCAGCAGGAGCTCCAGGAGCTCCGTCAGCAGCAGTAGCTCCACCAGCAGCAGTAGCTCCGCCAGCAGCAGTAGCTCCGCCAGCAGCAGTAGCTCCGCCAGCAGCAGTAGCTCCGCCAGCAGCAGAAGTTTCACCAGCAGCAGTAGCTCCACCAGCAGCAGTAGATACGCCAGGAGCACTAGCCACACTGGCAGGAGCTGCACCTGCAGTATCGACGGAAGTCGCCGCCGCATGGTCTGAGGCGCATTGCCGCTCTACTGCAGCGGTATCAGCGCTACCCCGCTGCTCTGCCTGCTCTGTCGTTTTGTCGTCACAAGCACGTAGCAGCTGCTCCTGCTGCTGGGAGCCGTCTGTCGGTGCTTTTTGCTCTTGCCGGCCGTCGATATCCCGCTGCGCCTCCTGCTGCTGCTGGGGTTCGCGACTCTGCGTCTCCCCTTCTGGATGAACCAGATTCGGCTGGAGGACGAGCGGCGCGGGTCGGCTGCGCGCTTGGAGCCGCTCAAGACGGCGCAAGCGCTTGCGCGTTCTCGCAGTCTCTTGCGGAGGCTGCTGCTTCGACGACTGCTGCCGCTCCTCCTGCTGCTGCTGCTGTGGCTGGTGGTCCTCCGACAGCGACTGCGGCTGCTGTCGCGACGTCTGCTGCTGCTGCTGCGCCCGGCGTCGCGCATGCAGCTGCTGTTCCCGAGACACCGTGAGACAGCCGAGGACGGCAGCCCTCTCCATCTCCGTAGAGAACGGAGGACTCCACATTTCGAACAGCACCACCCCCAGCGAGAAAATGTCTGCCTTCTGGTCATACCTGCGTGTTGCCAGTGTGTGACGACGCATGCACCCGCCCACGCACACACAGACATACACAGGCACCCACATGTGAAGCAGCACCCACGCAAATACACAGAACACACGTATCTCCCCACACACACGTATATACTCCCCCCATGGAGAAAACGAGGAGCTGCTGCAGAACACCTCCTTAAGTAAGGAAAAAGACCCCCACGCGCGCCGTGAGCATGTAAAGAACTCTGTACAGCTCTCTCGCTACATCTCTCTGCTGTTGTGGCCGGTCGCACAACAACCACCCACCCAGGCGAGACGTCACCCACCCACACAGAAAACACCACCCCCCACACTTCCACGGCCCTTCTTCCTGTCTCGCCGCGCCGCGCCACACACTCCCTCTATCTCTGTGTCCGAGGCGCCTCACAGATGCGGGCCTCCAGCTTGCTACACACAGGTAGGAAATGTATACGCACGTCGTCTGGAGCCCAGGCACAACTGGCCAATCAACAGCAACCGCCGTCGACCAACATATGTGAACGTGGGCGTCTAATTTGACGTGGAAGCGACGGCGTCGCAGGGTGTCCTCGCATACTTCGTTGCAGAGATGTGTCTCTCTGTGTTGGACTCTTGCAACATCACGGGGCGCAGGTCTACGTAAACGAGTAGCTCCGACGTCTGCGTCTCTGTATCTGTTACTTCTTCTCCGTTTCTTTTTCTGTACAGTAGCGAAGATGCGCAAGACCCACGAGGGCAGTATATGCAGGCGTGTGCAGAAGCAACACGTGCGGCGGCCTTTTCTTCCTGGGGGCCACGCAGCAGCAGCAACACGACATACAGAGCCACAGATATTGTCCCAACCGCCAAAGCAGCTGCCAACGGCTCCTTCATAGAGAACAGCGGCACGGCCGCTCAGCAACAGCACGAGCAGTATGTTGTGGCGCATGAGTTGACGGCCGAGACGTATATATATATATATATATATAATATGGTAGGAGAGG